>CM070825.1:43843087-43855587 GCA_036326025.1 Chrosomus eos
ACTGAGCCTGTCAAGATAATATCAAAATAAACAAGAAACTATATATATACATAAAGAACATGACGTTCATGAAGTTCAACTATATACATCTACTATAACGATATAACTTTGACATTGATTGTTATATCGTCAGTCAGTTATCGTTATAGTCATTGCTATAGTCAAAGTTATATCATAAGTCATTGTTATATCATTAGACTAACAATATAACGATATAATGTTGACAAATAATATAATGATGACTATAACAATAACAATGACTATAACGATATAACGATGACAACAACCTTGACTGTAACATAGACTAATGATGTAACGTAACGACTAATTTATATAACAGTATAAATACTAGCCAAGTCTTTTTATATTTTCTTTTAAACCAGTTACAATTTATTAAATTTACGGAATGATTTTTTTTATTGTTTTCATTTCAGTGTAAGTTAACCCTGTTCAAGACTGTATGAACGTCAGTGGCGTAGCCACGAGGGGGCCTGGGTGGGCCTAGGCCCCCTCATTTACATGTCCGGCCCCCTCATATTTCTGATTGCTTAAAAAAAAAAAAAAAAACTAGGAGGCAAAATATTTTTTAGTGATTATGTGAATTAGGCCTACACTGCGCAAACCAAAGTAATACTATCCACCGGATGAAGAAGGGTTGGCTCTCAGTCTCCACACAGTACATAAAATATTCATTTTATTTTATTTATTTTCGTGTTCGCATTTATGAGGAAAAAAACAATGTCACGGACATGTTCTCCGTTACAGACGTGAGCGCCCTGAAAGCGGCACTAAAAGATGCTTTAAAACTCTCACAGAGACATCCAAAAGAAAGCACTTTTTAACCTGAATTTTAAACTTTCTTTAACCTGAATTTCGTTTTGTATTAATTGTATCTTAATTTTAATCAATGTTTCATCAACCAATAGATTTAATTAACAAGAAGTAAATGAGGAGCTCTTTTCCAAAACGCGATAAATCCATTTCAATAGTTTTCAGGAAAATTACATTTCTTACCTAGACCCACACATTTTGTGAATATTCAATTTATCCTGTTAAAATGTTTTTTTTTCCTCAGTCTGAACATGTTGAACAACGATTATTAAATCAAACAACAATATTGTTGATGATAAATTCAAAGTTAATTTAATTTTTTTTTCAAAACGCTATAAATCCACACAAAAAAAATCCAAAAATGGATGATTTTGCCCACTTAATTAAGTTTTGTTTTGTAGAAAGCCTTTCTTTAAAGTGAATTTCGTTTAGTATAAATTATCTTAATTTTAATAATATTTTCATCAACCAATTTGCCTGGATTTATTAAATAAGAAGCAAATAAATAATATAATCATGGCATGGAGGCACCGCCGCCGTCACTTGCATTGCACGTGAACTGGAGCGCATCTCATCATAAATTAACCGAAATTCAGGTATGCCTCCCAGACATGAGAAATATATCTATATAGAAAGCTTGAAATGTCTTTAAACGAAACAATTAAAAACGAAAATAAATAGCATAGCCTACTCTGATTATGTAATCCATTACAGGCCTTTCTCTCTATACAGAAATGCGGATCGTCAATTTCCTCTTTGAAGACACTGACACAGACACACAGAAAACAGTTGATTAATAAAAATAAAATAAAAATTTCGATTTTTGAACGATATTCGACTTTTGCTCCTTGATTGTCGAATGCCATTTTTGGCAGAAATTATCAAATAGACAGAAACATTTGGCAGCAGCATCTACCCCCATGTATAGGTCTCACTGGCTCATCAGGCCATCAAAAGTGTTATCACTGTTTAAAGCACTCATTTTGAGGAATGAATGAACATAAACAAACCTCTTTTGAGCACGCCGATGTTGGATTGCGTAGAACGCTCACTGAAGTCTGATTTGTCAAGAGAGGATTTCTTGCGTTTAGGCTACAAATAGGTTTGGCGCTTATTGAGGTTTGGAAAAGAACTGCATGTTGCAGTACTTTAAACAAGGAAATATAGCGACTTGGCATGAAAAATTGATGGAGCAGTGAATAGGTTCAGAACACAGCAAAATGACATGACAAACTATTTTTTTTTTTTTTTTTAAATGGCGTTTATCGCGTTTTGGAAAAGAGCTCCTCAAATATAGCAGACGATGGATAAGAAACGGAGGCACCGGCGCGTGAACTGGAGCTCGTCTCATAATGAACCGAAACTCAGCATATAAGGTAGGCTACCCTACTTGCGTCACAGAAATGTCTACTTTTAAACAGAACAATTCAAAACAAAAGAATACAAACTGCTCTCTGCTTATGTAATCCAGGCGTAAATGTGCATTTCTCTCTCGCTAGCGCGTTCACTCATGAAGATCGCGAGTCAGCATCGTCAACTTTATGTATATATATATATATATATATATATATATTATATATATATATATATATATATATATATATATATATATTGTGTGTGTGTGTGTGTGTGTGTGTGTGTATGTATATGTGTGTGTATATATGTTGCCCCCTCATTTAAAGACGGGACCCCCCAAAAATAAAATTCTGGCTACGCCCCTGATGAACGTAATGAGAATTATAGACAAACTCCAATAAGAATGATTTTTCTGATGCGCATTTGTTCTTAATGTCATGAAAATAATGTCATGATGGAAAAAGAGAGATGCTGTATTACTGTATGAAGCCTACAGCAACCAGAACATTCACTCAATGCCTGAGAATAATTGCATTTAGTTTATAATAGTTTAATTACCTTGCTCAGAAGGGATGTAGTTTTCATCATAGTCTTCCTCCAGAACCAGCTGATCTCCGATGCGCAGTCCCGTGGTCGCCATGGTGACGGCGGCGTGACAGGAGCGCGCGCACTGGGGCGGGCACGGGCCTATAATTAATCTCACTAAATTACTTCAAATTTAAACTTTAGAAAACACAGCGCGTTCCTTAAATGGCATTTACTTACCACTTAAAGTATCGCTTAGTAAATGAACACTTCATAGCGTCAACATAGAGGTATTTGTGTTTACAACAGAAAAACGGTTTAATCGATGCTCTTTGTTAATATTAAACATATAAACGCAGATATAAACAAGGCTTTAGTTATACTCTATTATATCTAACAAAAATACATGCTACGCTAACAGCATACAATAAACGACTAACGTTAAATAAAGAGTAGATTATCAGTAAATACTCTGCGGAAGTTCAACAACGAGAATAACGAATATTAAATACAATTATTGTAATAATTATTGATCATATAACGCGATTAGTTTAATCCTCACCTGTTCTCTAACCCTACACCCTCAGTTCCGCAGTGTTTTTAAAACATCTTGTGATTGTTCAGCTCTGGTACTTTATGTCTGATATTGAGTATTTCGGAGGATTTTTAAAATTTAAAACAGAAAGTTTAAAATCCAAAGCGCCTCGTCTCCATCACAGCAACCAGAGAGGAACATGGCGGCCGCGGGAGCCGCACTTCAAAATAAAAGCCCTCGACAACCATAAAAGCACCAAACTAATTGATTTTAAATGCACATAAATGTACACACACACACACACACACACACACACGATTCAAAATAAAAGCCCCCAACAACGATAAATATTAAAGCGACACATAATTTTATTTCATTTTATCATTTGTTTGCGCTCATTCTCATATTATACATATACATAATATATATATATAATATATATATATATATATATATATATATATATATATATATATATATAATTCCTATAAGCCTTCAACAACAATAAATATATTAAAGTGCCAAATGTATAAATGTAGATTTTTAGCATTTGATTGCGCTCATTCTCATATACACTCACACAGTAGTAGTCAACATTTGAAGTAGATCCAAACATTTTATCAAAGTTATCCATGAATTTTGAACGATACCCGTTCTTGTCTTAGGACAACTTTGATTAACTTCTTTTGTTGACTACTGTATATTTATGGGCCTATGTGTGTGTGTGTGTTTGTGTACACACAACACACACAACACACACATGTCTGGTGCGCTATCTTTATGAGGACTCTCCATAGACATAATGGTTTTTATACTGTACAAACTGTATATTCTGTCCCCCTACACTAACCCTATCCCTAAACCTACCCATCACAGAAACCTTTCTGCATTTTTACATTTTTAAAAAAACTCATTCTGTATGATTTATAAGCTTTTGTGCCCATGGGGACCTCTATTTAGGTCCCCACAGTGACTCGAGTCCCCATGAGTCTGTGTGCATTCGGGTTTAAGTCCCCACCAGGATAGAAAAATATGTCCACACATACATAAATATAAATAGTATTTCAGGTAAACAGAAAAGGCAAATATAACACTAGAGAGTCATAAAAGATACAACAGTTTATTAATATGTGCTTTTGTAACACCGTACACACCAATAAAATTATTCAGACATGGCTTTAATACATCAGAAATACATTTGAAAAATGTTAAGCATATTAGGCAAGCCTTAAATAGAAAATAAATATCAATGTAAAAAAAGAAAGAGAGGTGCAAGCTGCTGCTTTAAGAACAAAGGTTTGTAACATTCATGATGGTCCTCTGGAAATCACGGTAAAATGTAGACAAAGCAAAAACGCACTGACTGTTTTCACATCAATCCAGACTTGACCAGCAAGACATGTCTACATGTAAAAAAATATTCCCTACAGAAACGGCTCGTTAACATCATAAATTAAATGGTTGTTTAACGTTATTCCATCACTTTCTAGTGAGATCTCAATAACACTGCAGCAGACGGATGCAGAAAGATGCTGTTTATTGTATTCAGATACATGAAGTTGGCCCCTTTAAAACTCAATGCTCCAGTTTCTCAGCTCTCCAAGAGTTTTTAAATACACACACGATTCACTTGTGTGAACGGTCTCGTTTCAGTGGGGGTTTTCAGTACTTAAGAATGCTTGAGGTTATAAAACATGTTAGACAATGGCCTCGATAATAAGTTCTAACATGGGGTGATTTACATTCATATGTATCGACTGCATTAGAGAGGAATTAAGAATGAACATAAAAACAAGAAGTAATGAGGTGGAATGAATGAGTGACGTCCAGATGGAAAGAATGAGCTGTTCTCCTCCATGAAGAACCTGTCGTCTAAGAGAAGCAGAAGTCTGGATTTGGTCTATTCTACTGGTCTACAAGCTCAAGAATTGGTACAGATATCTGTTCTTGGATAATACATAACAGGTCAAATGCCTAGCTGTCTTTGATAAGTGTGCTGTGAATAAATTAGCATTTATTGAGTCAAACATGCATTTCAGGCGAGTGTACATTGGCAACCGAACTCAAGAGACAGAGATGATACTGAGATGGTCCGTTACCTGTATTATTCTCCATTCAATCTGGTCTAGAACTGCATTAGAAGCCAATCCAGATGAACTTTAGCACCAGTTTTCCAGTGTAACTTTAGCATGCAGTGGCTTGAACTACCTGTGAGCTTCTGGCCCGCTTCAATTGGCCAGGAATGAGTGACTCTACAAAAGATCTGATGTTTCACGAAGACAAGAAACAGTTCAATATGCCTCTGTAAAACTGAAATGTTTTTCAAATACCACACACTACAGTACAGGTTCACTCGCCACAAAAAAAAAAAAAGAACAAACCTTGTACATTAAAGGACGATAACTACAGCGGTACTAACTACTATAACTATAAAGTTTTAATGATCGCTCCAAATCTAAGAGAATTTCCACACCGCAACTATAACAGCACAGAGAAACGATTTCGCAGGAATCACTTAATGAGCGATTTTTTTTCCAGCTGATAAACGATAAAAACATCGACAGCCAATCAGAATCCATTTGAATTTAAAGCATTTATTCATAATAGTCTTCCTTATATTGTTATTGTAAACTTTATAGCCATTGTCATTAGTCATCGTTATAGTCATCATTCTTGGTGTGAATGTGCCTTAACTCCCAAAACGGACACTTGTCTTGATAAAAAGGAGAAATCTTCTCAAATAACAAACGCTTGCAAATTCAGTGCAGTGTAACTCAGTGAATCGCTCCAGTGCTGATGCAGTGAACCCTGTGACGGCGGCACGCCAACATCGTGACCATGAGCGAACAGCATTTCAAACCTCAAAAAATTAGTAGCATCAGAAAGGCACTCACGTCTTCACACCAGTCCTCTAGAGTTGAGAGTAGGGCTGCACGATTAATCGCAATGAAACCGCACGCGATTTGGCAAAGGCTGCGATTATTTTAAGCGCAATTTGTCAGTGCAGCGGCTGATCGAGAGGAAACGCTGCTCCATCTGAACACCAGAGGGCGTCTCTCACACACACACACACACACACACACATCCATCTGGACACCAGAGGGCGTCTCACACACACACACCAAAATATGCCCCATAACACATCATTCCAGGAAATCCCTATCGCTGTAGCTGAATAATCAGAAGAGTGAGATGCCTTATCCTGTGTCAGAGGAGCTCAACTGTCCTTATGAAGTGAGCTTGGAGTAAAAGCATGTTATTAAATGTTGTCTTTTGTTGGACATGAGGTTCATAAATGCTTCTCATTTGTTTAATGTGTCAAGATGTTTGACGTGTTGCTTTTTCAAATGTACGTTTATAAGCGACTCAAACTCGCAGTGCTTTCAGAGTGAGCAGCGTTTACAGAGCCGTACGTCACTGACAAGCAGCGCATAAAAAAATAATCGCAACCTTTACGATTTCATAATCATGCCAAATCGGTTTAAAGTCAAGTGTAGCGTCAGTTCAGGAAAGTCACGTTAGTCAAGCTCGCATCAGTGCTCTCAGCTGATCCACGTCTACCTATAGGAATACGACACCTATCACTGTATACATATATAAACTCCTTCAGTATTATCAGCAGCTATCGCGTTTCTCAGGAGCTAATTACCCTCCTCCCTCCCCAGCTCCACCTCTCTCAGTCAGGATCTGGATCTGATTCCCCTTTGAATCAGACTAAATTGTCAATTATGTTGCACATTACCCTAAGCGGGGTTATTGCTGATCTTGTCCATGCTAGGCTACATGGATGCACAGGGAGTTCTCGCCCAGAACAGAACATACCCCAATCCAAACTCTATGCTAATTGTCAAACGTATTTGACGATAGTGGTCCTGACAGAAGTGCGATTTCATGTAAATTGCGATTAATTGTGCAGCGCTAGTGTAGAGTGCAGCGATAAGAACCGGCGAAGTTGTCGTGGAACGCGGAGTAGTGGCACTTCTGGTCTTGTTTCCCGCCTCCGTAACCTGAGACAGTTCGCTACGTCACTCCCACCACGTGTCCAGTCTGCGAATGCGCACGCGCTGCTTGTAATGGTACTCCTTCAGGTGCTCCTTGAGCGCGTTGGGAAGCGGCAGTGCATTGATGCCGTCGTACGTGGTGCAGCTGCTAATGGCGGCCGGCAGATGTGCTGCAGGCTAAAGGGCTGTGTCCGGTTGATGGGGTTCGAGAGCAGCGGCTCGAAGAACATGCAGGAGTTGGGATCCTTGTAGTGCTCGAGGAGGCCGGTGACGGTGGTCGCGTGGAAGACGCTAGGGTCGTGCACGTCGAAGCTAAAGTTGTGGTTCCACTGCTCGATTCGCGCGTGTAGCGAGCGGCTGTAGCGTCGGAAGCTAACGGAGAAGAGATAGTCTTCCTGAGCAGAGTCGCGTAGCAGGAATGTGCCTTCGGGTTTGGCTTCCAGGAGAGTCTCCGCTTGGTATCGATCCATGACGCCCCAGTAGCAGGGAAGGTTTGTGATCTGCAGGAGATCGGGGACTAGGCAGTGGATGTAGTCGATTTGAGTGTGAATCCGATGTTGTATATCCTGCGAGTTGGGAGAGTCCGGTTGGACTTGGGATGATGGAGACGCCGAAGCGCCCAAGTCGAAATCAGACGCAGCGGTTGACGCCGCGACCTCATCCAACGTGTCCAAACAACTCTGCAGGAGAAGCTGGTGGAGTGTGGCGCGCTCGTCTCCGGCTAGCTCGTTCATCCCGTGAGCTAGCTTAGGTCCGAGTTTGTATAGAGGGTTGATTTGTGCCGTTACCTCAAACGTGTGGATTTGTGCATTTGGAGGCGGTTCGACTCCCTGCTCGATGCTTATTCCGTCGTCGCTCCCGTAAGCGATCATCCTCGTCCTCGACCGGCGTCACCAACGCAACAGGAGCGACGGTATCCAAAACAGGCGCTTGTGAAATAGGAGCCGTGTGCTGCTTAATAAGGTACCACTTTTGAGCAAGTTCGGATCCGGCGGGGAACGGGCAGCTGTCCAGCATGAGCTCGCTAATGTGGATCTTTCGGCGCGAGGAAGGCGAGTGCGCTAGGACTTGGCTGTGGGTTTTGATGGGGAAACACTGGCCAACCGCGTCCTGGATTTTCTGTCGGAGAGTCCGACTGCTTCCGGACGACTTGCTGTCCGAGTCGCTGCTGAGTTCGGGCGAACCGAGCGATAGTTTATTGGAAACCCGTTCAGGTAACAGGGATCCAGGACGATCCCAGAGCTTGCCGTCTTCTGTGCTCCCGCACCGGAGAGAACGAGCCGCCCTCGCTGGACTCGTTCAGAAGATCACCGTACTCGAAGCCGTCGCTAACCGGCCGCTCGGACGTTCAGGTCGTGCGACGGGTGGCTTTTCTTCTTCCCTCTGCCGGATTTTCTCCTCCCCCGTCTCTTCTCTCCTCAGAGCGGCTCTGACGCACTTTCGGACGAGCTCCGCGCTCGCGCTCTTTCCCACGATCCCCTGCTTCCTCAGGCAGAGACATGATGTCGTTCTGTTTTTAGTCTTTCAGTGAATAGTGAGAGGCTAACGGACGTCAGATGGGAGTCATTTCAACATTCGCTGAACGGCCTTTTTGATAAATTAGCATTCGGGATATTTTAAGTCCATCCAGAAACGAGTGAAACAATGATCACGTCCAGACCATATTTTGATTCTGTGGAGAAAAGTAAACAAACAAAAAAACAGAGTGAGATAAATAATTTCCCCCCTACACACAAACACTCTCTCTCTCTCTCTCTCTCTCTCTCTCTCTCTCTCTCTCTCTCTCTCTCTCACACACACACACATACACACACACACACACACACACACACACACACACACACACACTCTAACTCTCCTTTTCACTCTCTCACTCTCTCTCCACACACACACACACACACACACAAACACACACACACACACACACACACACACACACACACACACACACTCTCTTTTTCTCTCACACACACACTCTCTTTTTTCTCTCTCACACACTCACACACTCTTTTTCTCTCTCTCTCACACAAAAAATACTCAAGTTTTGTATAAAAAAATACTAATGGTTCTATAAAAATATTCTACATTTAGTATACATATATGTATACTATTTAAGTAACTAATAGATAAATTAACAAATAAATAAAGCATCAAAAACTTAAGCTAACGTTACTAATGGCTGAGACTTGCAGTGAACAATATGAAAGACACAGTCGCACAGTAAACTACTACTCTCAATAATACCATATTCATGTAAGATACTATTTAAATGCTAGTCACAGTACATGGTAGTAATATTATAGTATTAGCAGTACTTTGGTTACGTGTCCAAAATGTGAACTGTTTTTGAAGAATGATAAATATAAGTCAGAAACACGAACCTGTATCTCGACGAAATGCGTCGTGAGCGCGCGCTGCTGCTTCTGGTGACACCGCGTCACTTCTGAGCTATAAATAACGCTTTAATACATTATCTGTGAAAGATAAAATCACTTTAATAAATGAACTTTAATCAATAAAGTCGCTTTAACTCGAGCTAACTCACACAATCCCTGCGCTTCTGTGGCGGTGACTTCACTTCCTGTTCACGGCGGAGAAACGTCCGGGGCAGACTTTTCTTTAAACAAAATTATTAGATCTATTACATTTACATTTAAATATAAATGTATTTTTCTATAAAAAGTAATCATCATTATAAAATAATTAATATTTTTATGAAATCATATTTTTTTTTACATTTATTTAAGTGTTATTAGTACAGCAATTGTAGTTAGTAATATGTATATATATAAAACTGTCTTAGTGATAATATGATAATAATGATAATAATAACAATAACAATGGACGCTTTTCACAGTTTTACACGACTGTAGTAACATTATTATTATTATTTTTAGAACGATTAATATATGGCTGGTATTAAATAACAAAAAAATTGTTAAATAGTTTATCTGTACTGGGCTTTAGCATTTCTTCAGCAGATATGGGTTAAATTATGAATATTTAATGTTTTGTTTTGAAAAGCTTTTATTCTGAAATACGAGCACAAGCTTATGACCGGAAGTGGCGTTTTAGCGTGATCAGATTAACTGCAAACTGCTCCAGCATTTCTTACTGTTAAATGTGTTTAATTTATTAATAAAGCACATTAAAGTTAGTGTCTGCGGGTGTCACTGGCTTCAGCTGATGTACTGACTGTTGACTCACTAGCGGGATTCAGTCCACAAACAGGTCAGTCGTTCAATAACTTTATGAATTGGTCAGTATTTATTAAAATGATTAAGTTAGTGGTTATATTTGTGACACTGTAACTTACGTCTGTGATCTACAGTTGCGGATCCGATTTCCGCAACATAAGAGAGAAATCGGGCTTTTGCGAATCATAATTATGACATAAAAAGTAGAAACTGGAAAGTATGACATACAAAGTCATAATTTCGACCTTTTCATTTATTAATTACTTGGGTTGCCATAATTATGACTTTATATCATTTAGATTTTTCTTGTGTCTTAAATTTTGAATTTTTATGTCATTTCATTTTCATGTTATGACTTAGTGCGTCATCATAATTATTTCAGAATTTGTACTTTTTCTATTTATTAATGTCATAATTACACTTTATCAAAGCATGATGATAATAGTGATGATGATGATCAGTGATGATGATAGTGACGACTTTTTGTCATAATGTTTATTTTTTTTCTTTATATTATAAATTCATTATAAATATAATGGTAATTTTTATAATGGATAATTATAAAATATACAAAATATAATGGATAATTTTTTGGACAATGTTTTTTTTTTACTTCATGACATAATTTCAATTTTTTATGTGTGTGATAATTTTGACTTTTTAATATAATTTTGACTTTTTGTAATTTTTGGACTTTCATATCAAAATTTAAACTTAGATTGTATCATAATTTAACAAAATTATCTATTGATGAACTATACAGGGAAAAATTACAAATAAATGTCTTTTTTTTAAATAGCATTGTATAATTTGAAAACTGATTTCTGAAGCATTACACGGACATTTGTGACTTTTAAAAAAAATTGTTAACATATTTGTAACTTTTTTTACATATCATTTTTACTTAGTTTGTCTGTCGTAATTGTAACTTTGTCATAATCTTGAATGTAATTTTTTGGACTTTTAGAATTTCAATTTGTTATGTCTGTCATATTTTTGACTCTTTAATTTTTTTTAACTTTTGTATCATAATTTCAAATTGATGGTTTCATGTATCAAATGATTGTTTCTAAAGTCAAGTTTTTTTAAAAAAACGATCTATTGATAAGCTACTAAAAAAAAGGAAAAAACAATTGTCTGGTTTCAATTGTTTATTTTTGTGAAGAAAAGTGAAGCATTACATGGACTTTTGTGCGACGGAATAGTTCAATTTTCCTCAATTCATCATATTCAGCCATTATATAGCATACAGTTACACACTGTAGATACACAACTTGGCTCAGGAGTTCCATGGACGTTGGTTGACATCAATAACCCATAGAGTCAATGATATAACAAGCATGTGTTTGGTTTTTAAAATGGAGAGCGAGCGGCTTCTTCTTCACAGACTCTAGACCGGACTCTGCTGTTGGAGTCCAGCGTCAGAATCTCCCAGACATCCGAGCACGTGTGTTAGGACCAGCCCAGTGTTGAACAGAGCCGAGCAGAAAGACGTGCTGTTGAACCCGCTGGACCAGAGCTGATGAAAGCTGGACACAGCTGAACACAAATGTAGTAAAACTAAACCATTCTCGCACAGCGCTGAAATCAGCTTCCATGCAGAGTTTTCTGTGGTTGGTCCCAGTGAGGTGGGAAGAGGAGTCATAACGGCAGTGTGTTTATGTGTCAGCAAGAGTCGATCTGTTGAAGAGCTGGAGAGAGGCTTTCTACTCTTACTCCTCATACACACTTTAATATATTGAGTTTTACATCTCTGTTGAAGAGCTGGAGAGAGGGCTTTCTACTCTTACTCCTCATACACACTTTAATAGATTGAGTTTTACATCACACACTTGACTTTTGCAGCATTTACACTTGCTATGATTTTGACTTTTTCAACTTTTTCATATCATTTCAACTTGGTATGTCAGTCATATTTTGACTTTTTTTGAATTTTTTTTTACTTTCATATCAGAATTTCAACTTGGTTTGTCTGTCATATTTTGACTTTTTTTAAAAAAATTTGACTTTCATATCATAATTTCAACTAGGTATGTCTGTCATATTTTGACTTTT
>CM070825.1:43860587-43904085 GCA_036326025.1 Chrosomus eos
ATTTATAATTTGTATTATTTTAGTATTATTTAACCATTTGAATATAGAAAATAATACTTGTTTTATATTTAAATTGTTAAATATTAACAATTTAGTATTTAACAATTTGAATATAAAATAATGATAATAACAAATTGAAAATATGAAATACTGTATAAAAATGTATTATTATTTTGTATTATTTAACCATTTGAATGCAATACTAATATTTTATATTTAAATTGTTAATAATAAAATAATAATAATGTATATATTATAATAATAATGTGTGTATTTGAATATAAAATAATAATAAATTATAAAAAATATTAAAGAATTAAAATAAAAATGCATTATTTATTATCATTTTATGTAACCATTTTAGAATAAAAATTGTTAAATAATAATCATAATGTGTTTTTGAATAATACTAATCATAATAATGTGTTTAACTATTTGAATATATAATAATAATTATAAAAAATTATTAAATAACATTCTTATTTTCTTATTTAACCATTTGAATATAAAATAATACTCAAATTTCATATTTAAATTGTTAAATAATAATACATTTTTATTTAAAATGTTTAATATAAAATAATTACTTTTTTATAGTATTTTTTATTATTTGACCATTTTCATATAAAGAATTATAACAAATTATTTAAAAGAAATATATATATATATATATATATATATATATATATATATATATATATATATATATATATATATATATATATATAATTAAATAATACTATATACAATTATTTGTATTATTATTAAATTATTATTATTATTGTTGTTATTTATTATTTAAATGTTTGCAGGTTTGGGCCCCATATGCTAGCAACAGTTAGTTCACATGAATTAAAACAAAACACTTCATGTGAAAACACTTCATGTGAAACATGTACAGAATTAAAACAAAACACCTCTGTTGATATAACTATAAGACATTAATAAATAGTTAAATATGCATCATTATATTGTCGATACATGCATGAATATACAGTAATGTGCCAGTGAAGCGGCGAGTTTGATTCAGGCGGTGAGCGGGGCAGCCCCTCCTCTCGCACGGGGTCCTGCAGTAACTCTGCGGGGCGGAAGTCGGTCACTCATTCGCACTCAGGCGCGCGGGTTGCTGTTGTTTGTGTCGATAAGCTGATTTGAGCTCTTTAATCGCTGTATATTAATCGTTGTTGTGGAGAAAACGCGTTTATTTTCTCCTCTATGGCTCCTACTATACAGACGCAGGCGCAGCGCGAGGACGGACACCGGTGAGAGAGATCGAAGATTACTAACCGGTTAAACACACACATATGCTAACATAAACACTATAGTATATATATATATAGCATATTTAACTATTTATTAATGTCCTATAGTTCTATCAACAGAGGTGTTTTGTTTTAATTGTGTACGTTAGGTTACATATTAAACACATAGACGTTAGAGATCGCTATTCTGATCTGATTTCTGTCTCTTTCTGTGTGTTTTCTGCAGAAGTTCAGCACACAGAAGTGTCCCAGAGAGGTAATGATGATGATGATGATGATGATGAAGAACTAGAGCACTTCTGATGTGTAATGTCACTGGTAGTTTGACAGAGAACTAATGCTAATTAGGATTTTTTTAATGCTAATTATGATGCACTGACACGATTGGACGAGAACAAAACTTGATCTGAATTGTCTTCTGTAGTGAATTGAACTGGTTTCATACACAGTTATTGAACTGAACTGAATCAACATGTCAACTTCTGACTCAACCAATCACGTGAGAGTAGGGGCGGGGCCTGTCTGACTGACCAATGACAGAGCGCCGCCCCGTGTGATGATGCGTCACGTGTCTCTCGTGTGCTTCAGGTCTGGTGTCGTGTGCCGAGTGAAGTATGCAAACAGTCTTCCGGATATCCCGTTTGATCCGAAGTTCATCACGTATCCGTTCGACCAGCACAGGTACGGCTCCGGTCCGCTTCAGCCGTGACGGGCTCCTGGGATGTTGTGTAGTGAGTGTGTGTGTGTGTGTGTGTGTGTGTGTTGCAGGTTTGTGCAGTATAAAGCCACATCACTAGAGAAGCAACACAAACACGAGCTGCTCACCGAACCGGATCTGGGCGTCACCATCGACCTCATCAACCCTGATACATACCGCATCGACCCAACAGTGAGAACACACACACACACACACCGCATCGACCCCAACAGTGAGAACACACACACACACACACCGCATCGACCCCAACAGTGAGATCACACACACACACACACCGCATCGACCCCAACAGTGAGAACACACACACACACACACACCGCATCGACCCCAACAGTGAGAACACACACACCACACACACACCACACACACACACACACACCGCATCGACCCCAACAGTGAGAACACACACACACACACCGCATCGACCCCAACAGTGAGAACACACACACACACCGCATCGACCCCAACAGTGAGAACACACACACACACACACACACACACACACCGCATCGACCCCAACAGTGAGAACACACACACACACACCGCATCGACCCCAACAGTGAGAACACACACACACACACACACCGCATCGACCCCAACAGTGAGAACACACACACACACACACACCGCATCGACCCCAACAGTGAGAGCACACACACACACACACACCGCATCGACCCCAACAGTGAGAACACACACACACACACACACACACCGCATCGACCCCAACAGTGAGAGAACACACACACACACACCGCATCGACCCCAACAGTGAGAACACACACACACACACACACCGCATCGACCCCAACAGTGAGAACACACACACACACACACACCGCATCGACCCCAACAGTGAGAACACACACACACACACACCGCATCGACCCCAACAGTGAGATCACACACACACACACTGCATCGACCCCAACAGTGAGAGCACACACACACATTCACACACACCGCATCGACCCATCAGTGAGATCACACACACACACACACCGCATTGAACCCAACAGTGAGAACACACACACACAAACACACACACACTCATTTACATACACTCTCTCACGCACACTCACTCACACACTCTCGCTCTCTCTCACACACACACTCTCACACATACACACTCACTCGCACACAAACATACATACACACTCACTTGCACACAAATACTCACACACTCATTTACATAAACACTCTCACACACTCACTCACTCGCGCACAAACACACACACTCATTTACATACACTCGCACACACACACACCATGTAAAACCTCTAATCTGCTTTTCCCAGAGTATAAAACCAAACGCTCATGTGTGTGTGTGTTTCAGTTTTGTTGGATCCTGCTGATGAGAAACTGCTGGAGGAGGAGATCACGGCTCCGTCCAGTTCGAAGAGGTGCGAGAGAGTGATGTCATGCTCCTGTGAGTGACCTTTGACCCCAGCACTGAGGCTGACAGACGTGTGTGTGTGTGTGTGTGTGTGTGTTCAGGTCGCAGCAGCATGCGAAGGTGGTGCCGTGGATGAGAAAGACGGAGTACATCTCCACCGAGTTCAACAGATACGGCGTCTCCAACGAGAAGGTGGAAGTCAAGTGAGTGACACACACACACACACACACACCGGACGACTAGGGCTGGTCCGAATACCATTTTTTGAGCTTCGAAGCTTCGGTAAGAATGAACATCGAATATTCGAAGCTTCGGAATCTCTATACGTCTCAGACATCCCAAGTCTCCCACATATTGATAGCGGCTCCCTGATGCCCGCAAATTAGTTAAAATCTCCCGGAATCTAGAGCTCGCGAGCTCCAAACCGTGTAGCGCACGCACGACAGAGAGGGAGAGACCTTGCGTGTGCAAATGTGTGTGTGTGTGCGTGTGCCTCTTGAAGCGCATGTAAAATGCGCATGATCATCATCAGCGCATGATTATTATTTCAGGAACCGTTCATCCAAACGACTTCACAAGGGAGTGCAGTGTATTTGGTGCAATATAGATAGACAGGCGACACGTTCAGAATTAATAAACTTTTAATAAACTACAGAGCAGCGCGAGCGGGAAGCGGCACGCCTCACGTGAGCAAAGCTTATATGCTCCGAGAACGGACACTGCTCTGACTGCACTAGTGATATAAAACACACACAGGTGACAGGTCTGTAACTTAAGCCTGGTTCACACGGCAGGATAATTAGGCCGATTTTAGCCCCGATTTTCCCCTTCCGACATCTTAAGGATGCTCCGGTTATCGTAAAATAATCTGATCAGATATTCCTGCCGTGTGTGGTGTGTTAAGACTGCTCTCGTCTGCTCGGAAGGACGTCTGGACCACTCCGATCTCAAATCGGGGATATCCAACATGTTGGATTGTTTTGGCCCGATTTCTCCTCGTGTGTGGTGTCCCCCGAGGACGAACGAGCACGCAGCCTGTGGACTGTGGCGTGTAGCCAATCAGAAAGCGAGGTGACGAGGCGCAGAGGAAGACAAACAAACAAAATCAAAACAGCCGGCGGCATGGCGCACCAGAGAGTCCGGTGGATAGTTTAAACTATCGCCACTGCATCCTCTTTGTCCGCCATAATAGTTTACTCTGAAGTCACGTTTGATCTCGAGGGATTTCGCGAGATTTTCCGTCTGACCTGGGAATGCTCGGGAGTCAAATCGGTTCGAGTGTGATGTGTTGATTTTGCCGTGTGGCTGCGCACCACACACTGTACGACCAAAACTGTTAGACCAGTGATTTTTTATCGCCGTGTGTGGGGTCTCTCAGGTTTGGAAAATCGGCCGACAATTCAAGCAATATTTCTAATAAGGTAGGCTAGTCTAATAGTCTCACTAACAAATTACTGACAAAGTAGGGTAGATGTAAATAAAAAAGCGGCGCGCCTCACGCGAGCAGAGAATGGACTCCGATATGCTATCTTGTGCTCCGAGATGGACACTGCACTAGTGATATAAAACACACTAATACATACATTTATACATTTTAATACTACATACATTTTAATATATTTTGTTTCTATTATTCTATTTTCCACAATGTCAAAGCAATGCAGCTTAACCCAAAATACAAGCTCAGGCATTCACATCTGTCCATACAAACTCTGCTGTTCTTCTGCGGTCTAGCCAGAGAATACTCCCGTTGCAGGAACACTTTTAGTAGTCCAAGAAGTGGCAAATATCTATTTATTAAGTAGCTATAATGAATTTATATGTAAAGTATTGTATTTGACCAGATTTTGTAGTGTAAAACATATACAAGCGCGAATGAGATTGAGAACCGTTTCGAGGGGGGTGCCAGGTTTGCAAAAAAAAAAAAAAACGAATATTCGAATGTCACATTTTCAAATCGAATACCAACCCACCGAACGAATATTCTGGTCCAGCCCTACGGACGACCCAAACACACACACAGCTATCTTACACTGGTCTATAGTGTTAGACAAGTCTCAAATGTGCTCACACACTAGTCTAATGCAAGTTAAACTTTTTCACAAAAATAAAGACTGACTTAATTTAGACCAAAAAAATTAGACCCCTTAACCCAGGTCTAAGCCTCTGTTACCGTGGCAACCAGCAGGAACAGTCAGTTACATTACACACAGCCGAAAGAAAAGGGGAAACGGCTCATAATTAGTGGTTTGCTGACGGCGTTATGGAGAGCGCTGTGAGAAGGGAAAGGGTTTTAGGATATTTCCTCTTAAATATTTATTTTTTGGCTTCTTGTACCATGTTTTTTTCTGTACATCTTTAGCGCTCTGCTCATCGGTCGGATTAACTGTCGTAGCAATCTTTTTCCAAATGAAACATTTCTTCTTGTTACTTCATTCTCCGCTAGATTTCCTCAGTAAAATGTGCTTGTAACTGTTATAACACACACACGTCCCGCTGGGGTAAACTGCACTGAGCGACTGAGTGCGCTTGCTCAATCCGCCATTTTTTTTGTTTTGAAAAGTGTTTTATTTTACCCAGAATGCACTTCAGTGTAGTCCTGCTTAAGATAGTCTTAAGTGCTTTGTGCAACGGTCTGATGTAGATGTCTATCTGAAGTCTGACTATCTACTATATCTAAGCCAGAGTCAAAGTCTATCTGTGTGAAACCGGCCCCAGAACGAGCGGTTACACTTTATTCAAGTGTTTGTGTCATCCTGTAATTATTGTGCGGCTCTGAAAATCTTTTCCCTGATTTGTTGCTCCTGGTAAAAAATGTCTAAATCTCCAAATATTGGTTTCAGTCTTTTTGTCAAGTCTCATATATTTATATAGCGCTTTTTACAACACTGATTGTGTCAAAGCAGCTTGACCGAGATAACAGTAAAATAATGCAACAGAGTTTGTGTCTAGAAGGAAGTAGCGTCGCAGTGCGGCTGCAGTGAGTTCAGTGATGATGTCATGCGTGAGGTGTGTCTGAACGAGTGTGTTCTCCCGCAGGATCGGTGTGTCCGTCAAGCAGCAGTTCACAGAGGAGGAGATCTACAAAGACAGAGACAGTCAGATCGCTGCCATTGAGAAAACCTTTGAAGACGCACAGAAATCCGTGAGCACATGCAGATCACACACACACACACACACACACACACACACACACACACACACACACACACACGTGACGTCAGCATCAGATATAGGTCTGAATCCATTCTTCTGTTTGAATCTTTCAGATTGCCCAGCATTACAGCAAACCCAGAGTCACACCTGTGGAGGTGCTGCCCGTCTTCCCAGACTTCAAGGTCTCACACACACACACTCACACACTCACACTCACACACACACACACACACACACACACACACACACACATACACGTTCTTTCCCACAAACACACTCTCTATCTCTATCTCTTCCACACAGTCACACTCTCTCACACACATACAGTCACACTCACTTTTTTCTCTCACACACACTCTATCTTGCACACACGAACACGCACAACACACACACACTCTTTCACAAACACACACACTCACACATTCTCACACACTCGCACACATTCTATCTCTCGCACACACTCACTCTTTCTTTTACACATTCTTACACAAACACACACTCAGTCTCACACATTCTCTCTCACAAATACTCACACATTCTTTCACACACACACACACACACACACACACACACACACACACACACACACACACACACACACACACACACACACACACACACACACACACACACACACACACACACACACACACATTCTCTCTCTCACACACACACACACATACACACACACACACAATCAAGACTCTAATGTCGCTTTTCCACTACACAGTACCAGCTCGACTCGACTCGTCTTTGTTTGGTTTTCCACTGTGTAAAAGTTGAACCTGTACCTGCTTTCGGGTACTTTTTTCGCATCACCTCCGGCGAGGTTCTAAGCGAGCTGAGGCGATACTAAAATGTGACGTGAAACAATGCAGGCTGCTGATTGGTCGGAGAGAATCGTCACTGCGTCATCATTGCACGCGCCAGACGGAGTATCCTGAAAACCCCGCCATTTTTAAATAGTTTGGCCAGAGATTGCGTGATATACCCATTACTACTATTAAAACAGCATACACTCGATTTCCTCCATTGTCCTGTGTGTGTGTGGGTAGCGGGTGTGTGTTGCGTAGAAGATTATGTCACGGCAGTTTCCTGTGGCGTCGCTATGACGACCTGGTACTATTGCGGAGGTACTATCTGTAATGGAAAACGGAGCGAAAAGCGAGGCGAGTTGAGTTGAGCTGGTACTGGTAATGGAAAAGCGCCATAAAAAAACAACAACACTGTCTTTATTCAGATCAATTAATTTCAGTGTTGATTAAGTTCAACAAGTGTATAAAGTTATGAAACGAGTTCAAGCTCCGGCCTTTGATGACATCATAACTGATAGTTTTATTAAAGCATCTGTCGCTGCTGATTAATCTGTGTAATATAACATTGGTCACCCTGTAATGTCACGAGCTGATCTCTGTGTGTGTCCCGTCACAGATGTGGATCAATCCCTGCGCTCAAGTCATCTTTGATTCAGATCCGGCTCCGAAAGACGTTTCTGCACCGGCGGGCGTGGACATGATGTCACAGGCCATGATCAGGTGTGTGTGAACCCTCAGAGCGTGTGTAATCAGTGTGAATCACTCATGTTTCACGAGCAGGACGACACAGAAACGGTGTGTGTTTTCAGGGGTATGATGGATGAGGAGGGCAATCAGTTTGTGGCGTACTTCCTTCCCAACGAGGACACCATGCGCAAACGCAAGAGAGACGTGGACGAGGATCTGGATTACATGCCTGATGAAGTGTAAGACACACACACACACACACACACACACACACACACTCATTCGTGACACTCGAGCAATGTCAGTATTCTGAACGTCAGTTGGTTTCAATATTGTTGTAAGTTAGTTAGTTTGGTAGTCGTCATTTTTTATTTTATTCTGTACGATTGTGACACTGATGACGATTCGAGTCGAAAACCTTTTGACGTTGCACTTTTTTTGTCCTCTAAATAAAGGCATTTGGTCATTTTCCATGAATATATGAGCGAGCGTAGCTTTTAATGCTGATGTGGCGTTAAATGATACATAATAAATCTACGAAGGACTGGAAATCATTAGCATATACTTTTAACTACCATATCTGATTATTATGAGTGAATCCAGAGGAAAGGTAGATTTAACACAGGCACAAACTCACCAGTGTGTGTGTGTGTGTGTGTGTGTGTTGTGTGTGTGTGTGTGTGTGTGTGTGTGTGTGTGTGTGTGTGTGTGCAGGTACGATTATAAAATCGCTCGCGAGTACAACTGGAACGTGAAGAACAAGGCCAGTAAGGGATACGAGGAGAACTACTTCTTCATCTTCAGAGACTCAGACGGCGTTTATTACAACGAGCTGGAAACCAGGTAACTGTCAATCACACAGACGGGCTCACACACTCATCTCTGTGTGTGTGTTTGTGGATGACCGCCTGTGTGTGTGTGTTTTAGGGTGCGTCTGAGCAAGCGGCGAGCGAAGGTTGGCGCTCAGTCGTCCACGAACGCTGTGCTGGTGTGTAAACACAGAGACATGAACGAGAAAGAGCTGGAGGCTCAGGTCAGTCCACACACACACTTTACTGTTAGATTTGGATATAAGCGGAGGATTCAGAAGCCTGATTTGTGTGTGTGTGGTGTGTGTGTGTGTGGTGTGTGTGTGTGGTGTGTGTGTGATAGGATGCTCGTAAGGCTCAGCTGGAGAATCACGAGCCTGAGGATGAGGATGGAGAGAGCTGGACTTGGAGAAAGACATGCAGGACTCTGGTAACACACACATCATCATTATATCAGTGTGTGTGTGTGTAATACAAAGTTTGAGACTCCAGTCAGAGTGTGTTGTGTAGATTCAGTCTGAAGGCTCATTCACACCAGGAACATTAACTATAACCATAAAATGATAACAAAAATTATAATAGTTATCGTGACAGTTCATGTTACAATTATCATTATACTTATTGTTAGTTATCATTATGCAGTCATAGTTATGGTTGTAGTTATCTGTTAGGATCATAGTTACATAGTTTTCACTTCACTTTTATCATAATAGTCAGTTAATATAATTATCATTATTGTTAGTATAGTTACAGTCAGTTATTGGTTTAGTTATCATCATAGTTATCTTTAAAGTTTTAGTTATTATCATCATCATAGTTCTCGTTATAGCTAAATATTCATATTAGTGTTATAGTTACAGTTTTGGTTACCGTTTTAGTTATCATTTTAGTGATTGTCATAGTTATCATAGATATTGTTATAGTTATAGTCGTCATAGTTATTGTTATTTGTAGTTATAGTTATCATAATAGTTATAGTAAGTTTTAGTTATCAGTACAGATATTTTTATAGTTAAAGTTTTCAACATGGATGTTATCAGTATCATTGTAGTTTTTATTATAGATATTATTAGTTACAATTTTAGTTATCATTATAGTTGTTGTTATAGTTAGTCATAGTTAAATGGATAGTTCATGTTAATTAAATTAATATTAAAGAATAAAGAATATTAAATATTTAGAGAATAAAGTCGAAATATTTACAGAATAAAGTCGAAATATTTTGAGAATAAAGTCGAAATATTTAGAGAAAAGTTTGAAATATTTGAGAATAAAGTAGAAATATTTAGAGAATAAAGTAGAAATATTTAGAGATTAAAGCTGAAATATTTCGACTTTAATATTAAAGAATAAAGAATATTAAATATTTAGAGAATAAAGTCGAAATATTTAGAGAATAAAGTCGAAATATTTTAGAGAATAAAGTCGAAATATTTAGAGAATAAAGTCGAAATATTTAGAGAAAAGTTGAAATATTTAGAGAATAAAGTAGAAATATTTAGAGAATAAAGTAGAAATATTTAGAGATTAAAGCTGAAATATTTCGACTTTAATATTAAAGAATAAAGAATATGAAATATTTAGAGAATAAAGTCGAAATATTTAGAGAATAAAGTCGAAATATTTAGAGAATAAAGTCGAAATATTTAGAGAATAAAGTCGAAATATTTAGAGAATAAAGTCGAAATATTTTTACTTTAATCTTGAAATATTTCTACTTTAATCTTGAAATATTTCTACTTTAATCTCAATGCTAGATTTTGATTTTTTTTTTTTTACGTTGCGGTTCAGGGCTTCCCTAGAAAAGCTTTCCTTTGCTGTTGTTATTCGAATATTATTATAATTTATTATAATTATTATATTAAGATGATGTCCTGACGATGTGATACTGTGTTCAGGCGAAGAGCGAGAGAAGCCCAGCGACTCCGACAACTCGGAGAGCGAGTCCGAGCGCGAGGATGAGGAGCGGCCCGCTGAAGAAGAGGAGGAAGAGGAGGATGAGGAGGTGCGCAAGCGGCGCGAGAGGAAGAGCAGCGGCAGCGAGAGCGGAGAGGACCGGGACGCGGCCCGTGACGAGGAGGAGATCTTCGGCAGCGATGATGACAGCGAGGAGGACGAGGGTGGGCGAGCGAGGAGCAACAGCAGCAGCGTTCAGCACAGCGGCAGTGAGAGAGAGAGAGCGTCAGACTCCAGCGCCGACAGCGACAGCGAATGAGACGCTCGTCATGTGTTCCTCTTCACAACTCTCACGCGCTCGCTGGGAAACATGCCCTTTCATCCACATCAAATTATATTTTGCTGGTTTTTCCTGCATTGTGACGTTGCGTTTACTCGTCATGAAGATAATCTGGAGACGCGTGTTTTTGTGTTTCCCTTTTATCTGTTAGTATTCACAACTAAACTCTCCTATTCTCTGGTGAATGTCAAGGAAAACATGCCTTTTCATCCACATGAAATTATATTTTGCGTGTTTTTCCTGCATTGCGTTTACTCGTCATGGAAATAATCAGTGACCTGGACGTGATTGTGAGCGTCACACACACACACACACACACACGTCATGCCATCTGTTTCACATCCATGTGAGATATTAACTGAATTACACAGATTTGTCCTGCTGTAGTTTTCATTTGATGTTTCGGTTTTATTTCTCTGAATTTTGATGATGAGACTGAAGCGAGTCGCTTATTAGTGAGTGGCGTTTTTGTAGTTTTTTCCTCTCATTACAGTGTAAACATTGTAAATAAACAATGATTTTGTTACATTTGAGTTCTTTGATTCTCTACACCTGAACTACTTCATCTAAAAATCCCCAAAATGAGCTGATTCAAACACAGTGAGACTTCATACATGATTTATGTTATGAATTATACATGTGCATTAAAATGCTTTAGGCCACTGTGAACATGGTTCACACAGACGTACAGACACAATGTCTTAAGACATTTGAGACAATGAAATGAGCAAGAGTTATGATGATATATTTAAACAGAATAACTTCTAGCTGAACAGAGATGAGTTTTGATCCTTGATTTCTGCATGATTTCATGATTCTGGTTGCAATTTAGCGAAAAAATGACAATTTCTCCTTTAGCCATTCTTCGGTCAGGTCGTCCGCATTACGAACCTCAAAAATCTGCAGACAAAAGATTTATTGCTTTTATGAATCCATTTCAATAGCAAATCAATCAGACAAAAGTGTACAAAAAAATGCTTTTATTCATAATAATAATAATTGTAATTTTGTTTAGAGTTTATAAACATAACTTTAGGTGTCTAATATAACGTGCATTCATATAGAATGGGTTAATTTTTTTCATAATTGTCAAATGCATCTCATAAAGTCTGATGAAAGAGCTAGAAATTCTGTTTTATCATAAGCTATGTTTCCATCCACACGTTTTTATCTGCATTAAGTGATATTGAATGAAAAATGCCTTATGGAAACAGTAAAATTTGATTGAATTTCATGAATATCGACTCAAATGAAATGCGTTCGGTCTCATGGGATTTGATCTTGATGGATATACGGCTTATGCGATAAATGCTGATGGAAACGTTATTACGGCGCGATCTATTTTGTCTAGCAAAACTTTGTTCGCAAATGTTTGCTTGAATGTTGTGCAAAAATGACCTTAAAATGTCTCAGATCAATTAAATATACCAATTTGATCGCAGAACAGCATGTGACGTCATTACGCACGGGTTTTTATTCGCTTTAAAGCCGTTTGATGGAAACACACTTTCACCAGCTTTATTCACATGAGGTTTTTTTAACGAATTTCAGATAATTCCATTGACAAGTGGATGGAAACATGGCTAGTGTGTGTATAACAGATTACAATTCAAACAGCTTAAATTAATTACAAAATGACTTCAAAAAGCTGAGCTCAATGCAGTGAAATGATTGCATAGCTGAGATTTATGCAGAAACACGGCCGGCTGTTGATGAGATGTATTAAGTATGAAGACTTTACCTTCGTGAGATCTGCGGACTGAACCAGTCTGTTCTTGCTGCCCGCGTACATCATCTGTTGCTCGGGTTTACAGCCTGTGGGAGTTCAGACACAGCCAAAAGATTCAGCAAGAAATCATGAGCAAAATATAAATATATGATCCTGATAGTGTCCAGCTGGTTTATCAGCACAGAAATCTTTACTCACCCACAGGACTGGAGAAGATGAAGCAGAGCGGATACGACACGCGTCCGTCACCGTGGGTCAGTTTATAACTGTACACAATATACGTGCACTGAGTTAAAGAAAGCGCACATATAGTGAACACATCAGGGTTATTTTTTATCACCATTTTGTCTATTTAAACAGGGAACAATCTTAAGTTAACGTCAGTAAATCATGGAGTGCCTCAAGGCTCTGTGTTCGGCCCTCTGCTGTTTTCAATATATATGCTGCCACTTGGTAATATAATAAGAAAACATGGAATTAGTTTCCACTGTTATGCTAATTATACTCAGTTATATATTTCCTCATGATCAGATGAAATCTCTAAATTATCCAAGTTGACAGAGTGTGTAAAAGATTTAAAATATTGGATGGTCTATCATTTTCATCTAGCTATTAAATTCAGATAAGACTGAGGTATTACTTATTAGACCAAAAACCTGAATCTCTTACAATACAATGTGCATTTAGAAGGATACTGTAACTTCATACTCTACAGATGAAGACCTGTGAGTTATATTAGACAGCAACTTGCCTTTCGAAAATCATATTTCATATGTTACAAAAACTGTCTACATGCTATCTGTTTCTGAAGCAATAAAGTTATTTCATGCATTTATGACCTCTAGACTGGATTACTGTAATGCATTACTAGCTGGTTGTCCTGCATCCTCAATAAACAAGCTTTTGCTAACATTCGCATTAAGTTGTGAAATTTTGTTTCTAAACATTAGTTTTTTTAAATAGACTTTGAAAAAGCTTTGTCAGAATTTTAGCAGAAGTTCTGAGAAGCGAGTTCCTGTTAGCTGGATATTATCACAATCAGTTTTTTGTTTGAGGTTTTAGTGTTTATGACAATGTCAAGATTCATCAGGTTCAAATTGTGAAAGAATGGGTGTGGAGGAGCTTGAAGAATCATTTTCACACATGAATCCAGATCTTAAATTCAGTGAAAGTCTATGGGATGTGCTGGAGGAGACTCTACAGAGTGCTGAACTCTTGCATTGACAATATGTCAATTTACGTGAACAAAAAGTGATGCACCTCTTGTTGAAAGTAAATGTGATGTTATGAGCCTAGAATTTGAGCCTGATGAATCTTGGCTTTGTCCTACATGGTTGTTTAAGAAATTAAAATCTACACACTCCATTAATTAAGAACTGTTGCCAAACATATAACATGCTAGAAACATAATCAATGCAATAATGATCGAGACTCTTAAGCATTTGTCTATTTAAATTAAAACTGACTATTTTGTTGGCCATGCAGTGTATGGTTTTAGTTAATTATAATAACCCAAAAGACATCTGAACATCTCATTTGCTGTGGCAGTAAGGATATCGTGGCTGACGCTCGGGAAGTTCTTCTCTGAGTTCATCCAGAGAGATATTCTGAAAAACACACACACACGGAAGAGGTTAACAAAGTGATGACCTTTAATCTCGCATCACACAACACACACACCACACACACACACACCTCATATTCTTCCTCCAGGATGACCAGCTGTTTCTCCATATCGATCTTCACTAAAGAAAGCATGCATTAAATTAATGTCTTACAAAAACCAGCCCAGTAAAACTGCATTGGTGTGAGAAGAAGAGGTGCATTTATTTCCACACAGACTAACAACACACTGGGTTGTTTCCCTGTGAAACTCACTCAGAATGGCAGCGTTGCTCGTCTCCTTGCGAAAGCGAAACTTCTTGAGCTTCTCCTGCAGACTGGCGTCCACCTCGCACACGACTAGAGAACTCGACTGATGATGAAACATGACCCATGTATTCATAACTCCAATGGTTAAAATCACTCTATAACATTCCCATTAAGTTATGCAAATGTTCTCTGAATGCTTCAAACATCAAGTTTTTATATGAACATTCCATTTAGTCATTTCGCACAGATTTTGAGAACGTTACTTTTGAAAGTTCTAAACGTTCGAAACATTTTTCAAAACAAGAACGTTAGACAAAGTTAGAAAGTTCCTTTTTAGCTGGGCTAACGCCATTATAACTGCTTGTGTAAGAGATTGAGGACAGGAAGTGTTGTTTTGCTCGTTGCTTCCTCTTTAAACAAAATGATCATAAATCATAAAGCGAATCTGCAGCAAGTCGCGATACTTTGAGACTCAAACACAACACATTATTGATAAAATTAGATCTAACAGAAGCATTGATGAGATGCGTCTTACCATCCTGCAGCTCTGCGGTTCCTCTTTTGGGTTCTTGTGACAGGATGCTGAAGAAGACGCTTTCTGAGGGATTTGACGTCAATACCGTCTTCTGGTTTCTTGAAGAATGACAGATTATTTGCAACTGAATTGCTAAAACGAGATTCACAAATAAGGTTATTTATGTCAGATTTTTTGCAAACACCAACATGTTGAGCTGAAATGATTGTTGTGACTGAGGTTGTCTTTGTTTCTCAGTCGTACACTCACAGCAGTTTCAGCCCCTCCAGCAGAGGGCAGCACTGATCAGAATCACTAGTGCACCAGTGATACTCAACTCTATTAGAAATAGCGTGTATGCAGCATACAACAACAATACATAGTTTACATCGTTTACTCGTTACACAGTTTCCTCGTTTACATAGTTTACTCGTTACACACATTTAACGCAGGTTCATCTAGTTAAAAAATAAAAAGTTATTTAAATGTAATTATGTCAAAAATACGGATGTGTGCTGCATCTCATTACTAGTTTTGGGCAATTCCAGCGTTATGGATGTGACATTTGAACTCATAATGACAGGTGAAATGTCTCAGAAAAAAAAAACTTCTTACAATATTTAAATTTGAAATGCATATTCTCAGAGCACCCAATCTGGGGAATTGACAGGCAAAATATGTTTTTCTAAAATATATTTAAGCACCCCCAAAAAATGAAAATATGCATGCGTTATGGATGTGACGGGAAATGACAGAGTTTTTGGTATACTGTTCGATTTCCTTTAAAGTCTGTGAACTTTTAAATCCAATGTATAAATATTGCTATCCACATGATGAAGGGGTCTTAGCTGAACATAAAAATATCAATGTTTAAAATATATATATTTTTATGAAGTGTATTATGAGGAAAAACCAGCGTTATGGATGTGACAAAAACCCCGTTATGGATGTGACGCGTCTGAAATACATAGAATCTGTTTGGAAAATCAACAATCAAACCATCATGGCACTTTTGTTGACGCATAATCGCTGTTTTTTCACATTAAGAAGACTGTCTGAAATGATTCTGAAGATCCCCCACCCCCCTCCCCCTCAAAGAATGAATAATTCGGAATGACTAGGGTGGTTTTGTGTCATGGAGTAAATAAATCCGCATAGAAAATAATATTAATAAAATGTTAACTAATGTAGTTAACTAGACTTTAATAAATGGAACCTTACTGTAAAGGGTTTCTGATTGATGTCTCTTGATTTCAGTGTTGGACAAATCAGTGGTTTTAACCATTCATTAAAGTGAATCGGTTCAAATGAGTCATTAGTTCGCGAATCGGACGTGTCATTAACGGACCACATCGCACAAGATTTGTCAACACAGAAAACATTTCATCACTGGATGAAATCCATCACTGAGTCAACTCAATTCATTAATAAGCACGAGAGAGAGAGAGAGAGAGAGAGGAGAGAGAGAGAGAGAGAGAGAGAGAGAGAGAGAGAGAGAGAGAGAGAGAGAGAGAGAGAGAGAGAGAGGACGATCTCTGCTCGTTCTCTTCTCAGTTAAACAAGCGCAGCAGTCAGTCAATCTCCTCACTCACCGGTCAAACTTTGGTGGGACAAAAATACGCTTTAGTAAGGCTGACAGAAAACAGCGCGCAAATTCCAGTCTTCTTGCGCTTTATGTTTAAACTGACAGACTTGCAAATTGATAAACTCTCACACTATGATGGTTAAACTTTGCAATTAATCCGCGAATCACAAGCGTTACGGGCCGGGGGCTGCTGGCACGCAGCACTGATCATGAATCACATCGCACATATGCGATGTGACTATCGTGGATGCGCACATCGCGATATCGAGGTTAAAATGATACATCGTGAAGCCTATCATCACATTTTATTTCGTATAAAAATATTTGACAATATAATTGACACGCAATATTATTAGCCTATTATTAGGTGTTCAAGCACTTTAGTGCTGAAAACCTATTGTATTTGCTATTTGAAAAAAAAAAAAAAAAAAACTAAAACGCATCGTGCAGCCCAAACCGTAAAGCCGCCTTTTTTTCCACTGCACACGACATTCGCATACGATTGTCGCATTTCGCCCCCTAGTGTCTGTCGCACGGAACTTGAAATTGGTCGTGAAGCAACCGTTACCGGCTATTCACAATGGTAAATAAATGATTTTAATGAATGTAATGCATGCATGAATATATCCACACAAAACAAATGACCCTCAATACATCTAAAATAAAACATATCTATATATTGTATAGAGCTAATCAATATAAATATTGATTTAATAATATAAAATGTTTTTTTTTCTGCCATAATTATATATAACCTGGATTTTACAGATATAGCGTTAGAGAATAACATTAAAGAGTTAAATATTGGTAATTCTTGCCTCACGCTCATAGTTTTGATTAGAATACATCACATCCGGTCGGCCGGTCGCATACGGTCTATTCGCAGAAGTTCAGATATTTCAACGGATCCAAAGCTCAAATCGGATCCGAATTTTCCGCATACGCATATGATCGGACATCCCCGCAGCTCCCGTACGACTCACCATTGGAATGAATGACTTCCGGTTTGACGCTGTCGTTTGTCGTGTGCAGTGGAAAGGCGGCTTAAGACTAGAGACTTGAAACTCGCCCAGATGGTAGGCCTCAATATGGGGACAACCTATCAGAGTATGACCCGTTTGGCCCATAGGTGGCGCTACAGCAACCAAAAGTACTAAATTGCTCAACTCCTAGACCGTTGACTTAGAATCAAGCTTTTTACACCACTGTGATCCTGGCTAAAGACGGACAAGATGTATATCTCGGATTTCGATTTGGAGCAAATTTGTTATAGCCAATTTTGTCCAAAACCTACTTTTGCGAACTAGTCCCTGGTTTTTTGCCCAATCGGAACCAGACCAGTGCAGAAATGTTCTCTGGAGTCTGAATATCAATAATTATCGAAAAAATGTTGAAATTCTGCATTTGGTTGGCTGTAACAGGGTCATTTAGGAAATGGTCCGTGACCAAATACGGTCAAAAGCCTATAAATCCTACAAAAAAAGTCTGAACTTCACCAAAATCGATGAGCATATGTGTCATACCATGCTGAAGGAGCATGCAGAGTTTCATGGAGATCAGACAATAGGTGGCGCTATAATCGTCAAAAAGGTCTCATTATTATTAGGTGTTCAAGCACGAAGAATGTCGAGAATTTGTTATAATTTGTTAAAATTTGTTATAGCCAATTTTGTCCAAAACCTACTTTTGCGAACTAGTCCCTGGTTTTTTGCCCAATCGGAACCAGACCAGTGCAGAAATGTTCTCTGGAGACTGAATATCAATAATTATCGAAAAAAAGTTGAAATTTCGATTTACGGTCGCTAGGGGGCGCAAAATGATCGTTGTGGGCGGAGCTTATTTTACTAAAATGGCTATAACTCAAGAAGAAAATGACATAGCTTCACCAAACTTGGTACACATATTTATGAGTTCAATCTGAGGTCACAGTAAAAAAATCGCGACGATTGAACACTAGGTGGCGCTATAATGTGAAAAAAAACATAAAGGGCTGACCGTTAGTCCGATTGACTTGAAAATTGGTATACTGTGTCTTGGTCCAAGGTGCCATGTATGTGTATGAGGAAATTGGTGTAACTAAAAAAACATGGCCGCCATTAGCCAATGAAGTTCAAGCACCTATTAAATAAGGTTAACGGAGTCCAATCGGTATGAAACTCGATGGGCATGTTCAACTCATGGCCCAAGAGGTCTGTAAGAGTTTTGAAAGATATTGGCCACTAGTTGGCGCTAACGAGTTTTTTGGCTCTATAATCACGTGGTGTTTCACACATGCCCATAATATGCATATCAGTAGCTAGATCTCCTCATGCTGAATAAATTTGCCTCTAGAACCATTGCTGTCAGTCAAATCGTTCATTAAATATTCACGAATATGTTAAAAACCTACTTTTGCGAACTAGTCCCTGGTTTTTCGCCCGATCGGAACCAGACCAGTCTAGGACAATTCTCTGGACTCTCTAGATAAATAATTATCGAAAAAAAGTTGAAATTAGTCCTTTGGTTCACTATAACAGGGTCGTTTAGAAAATGGGCGTGTCAAAATACACTCAAACGCCTATAAATCATACATAAAAACTCAGAACTTCACAAAAATTGGTGAGCATATGTGTCATAACATGTTGAAGAAGCATGCACAGTTTCATGGAGATCGGACAATAGGTGGCGCTATAACTGTTAAAAAGCTTTAAAACAATATATATCCTATGGTAAATTGCCTGTACAACGTGTGTGTGTGTGTGTGTGTGTGTGTGTGTGTGTGTGTGTGTGTGTGTGTGTGTGTGTGTGTGTGTGTGTGTGTGTGTGTGTGTGTGTGTGTGTCTGTCTGTGTGTAAGCATGCATAATGGAGTTAACATGGAAAAACTGGTTTGCTTTAGTGAATACTGGTGAAACCAAGTAGATCAAAATGAAAGTGAGCCAATAAGTGGTCTTCTACTGCCCTCTGCTGCCCTTCTTTTGTCAGAAATTATCACTTCATTTGTTCTGATGCTTCACATAATGGCTAGCCACGTGGTAAATCATGGTAAATAAAGCTAGAAACATGGTAAATCATAGTAAATAAGGAAAATAATGCTAGAATCCTGGTAAATCATTCTAGAATGTGGTATATCATGGTAAACTATGGTAAATCATGCTAGATTCATGGTAAATCATACTGGAACATGGTAAATCATGAAAAATCACACTAAATGTGGTACATCATAGTAAATCATGCTAAAACATGGTCTATTCCATCTATGATGTCAGTGGTTAAATGCTTGCTACATAAAACTTAATGTCTTTTGATGCTTGTGTGCTTAAAAATCTTAAAGGCCTTAACAGCTTGAACACCGCTAAATGCTGCTTGCAGCTTTAATTATTATTATTATTTTGTCAGCGTGAACTTACCGAGCCTCTAAAGGGACATGGTGGAAAAAGCACATACAGATTACACAATCAGAGAGTTGCCTATTTCTTTTCGTTTTGATCTTTGCAATCTTTCTATAGATGGGCTATATTTCTGAGAGGCCTACGTTGAGTTTCTGTTCAGTTATGAGGCGCGCTCAAGTTTACGTGTGGCAAGTGATCGCACCTCCATGCTATATTTGCTTATTTATTAAATCCAGGCAATTGGTGGATGAAAGTTTGATTTAAAATTAAGATACAATTTATACAAAACGAAATTCACTTTATATAAAGTCTTTCTACAAAACAAAACTTGAAATGAAGTGGCCAAAATCATTTCTGTCTCGAAACAGATCAATAGTCATATGCATGATTTAATATGAAGCGTCCGTAACGGTCACGTCCGTAACGCATTATTATGGTTGTTCAGAGCAAAGAAGTGAGATGAATTGTCTATCCTAATAAGCATAAACATAATTTAGCTTTGTAAATAAAGTTTCAAGTTATTTGCATTTATAATTGTCATATTAAATAAACTAAACCTTTAAAACGTTATGGACGTGACAGTGCACTGAAGCGTCATGCAAGACCTCTTTATTATAGCCCTTATAAATTCAACAGGCAGTGCTGCTATGACCAAATTAGTATATTTATTTCTCAGGCTGGCCTCCATCTTTCTGCAAAATGCTTACTGTTAAAATAAAGTTTAAAAAGGGGGTCTTTGATACCTTTTTTTGAAAGCATGAAATATGGCTGGTTGAAAATGTAATTTAAGCATTGTTGCTCACCTCATATCTGGTGGATAAACAAGGCAATTTTTGATAAAGCACATTAATACAGTATATTACAGACCTAAATGGACAACTGAAAATGGGTTTTGTTCTTTTGGTTAAAACTTTATTTTTTCATGGTAAAGATGACCTTTGCATGGAATTGCCCTTTTACTTGATCTTAGTGCTGCGTTCGACACTATAGATCATGACACACTCTTAGATCGACTACAAAATTACACTGGTATTCAGGCACAGGCATTAAGGTGATGTAGATTGTAACTATCAGACAGTTACCATTTTGTCTATTTAAAAGGTAAAAATCTAAGTTAACGTCAGTAAATTATGGAGTGCCTCAAGGCTCTGTTTTCGGCCCTCTGCTGTTTTCAGTATATATGCTGCCACTTGGTGATATTATAAGAAAACATGGAATTAGTTTCCACTGCTATGATACTCATTATATATGCCATCATGATAAGATTAAATCTCTAAATTATCCAAGTTGACAGTGTGTGTGTCAGGATTCAGACTCGGACAAAGAGGTAAGTGAAGAACATAAACTTTTCTTTATTTAAAAGTAAGATAAAGATTCAGGTTTGCAGGTGCTCAATGGTGCTCGTGCAGAGGATTCGTGGCAGGAATTCCAGGTGAATAAATCCTCTTCATAGGGAATAGCGTGAATGGTGAGGCAAGGCGATGACTTTCCCTTTTTTCCTTCTATAGATCGTTCGTGGGCAGACCAGATCCAAGGAGAAACTCAACGTGAGTAGATTCCTTGCAGTGCATTCAATAGCGAATTAACCCGTTCAGTGATACTTGCTTTTTCTCCTTTTCAGATCATCCAGAAGGGAACGAGACTCAATTCAGGATCCAGGGTACAGAGAACGGGAACCACGGAACGGGTCCTGGGAACATCAGAACAAGAGCACAGAGGTTAGTATTTCAGGTGAGTATACTTTACGTTCCAGACTTGAGATAACTTCGAGGGAGGCAAGTGAAACTGGTAATGGTCCTTTCCTGTTGGAGGCTTGACAATGAGTGACTGTGAATTGGGTGCTTTTGTGCTGGTTGTGAAGGGCGTGCTGAATGGAAACAGGTGCAGGTGATTAGTACTCTGGGGAAAGTGATCGTTGCGTGGTGGCTTGGGAGGGTTCTGATTGGCTCCTGACATTACCCCCCCCCTCCAGAGTCCGCGCCAGCGGACCCTGGACCTCGACATCGCGGGGGTCTGCCTCTGGGTCGTGGTGCAGGTTTCTCGGGATGCTGAGCATGGAATTCCAGGAGCAGATTGGGATCAAGAACATCATTCCGAGGTACCCAACTTCTTCCCTCTGGCCCATATCCTTCCCAGTCAATGAGGTACTCGAGTTGACCCCCTCGACGTCGAGAGTCCAAAATCTCTTTAATTAGATAGATGGGCTCTGGTTCTATGGGTGGTATAGGAGGATTGTCCCCTGGCTCAACCTCTGTGACTGACTGGGATACTGGTGGATGATAGGGCTTCAGGAGGGAAACGTGAAACGTGGGATGGATACGGTATTCTGGAGGAAGTCGGAGCTGGTAAGTAACTGGATTTATCTGGTTGACAACTGGAAATGGTCCAATGTACTTGGGGTTTAGTTTTTTACATGACCGGCGAAATCTGATATCTCGAGTGGAAAGCCAGACGAGCTGTTCAGGCTGATACTCTGGGTTGGGTCGGCGGCGTTCATCAGCGAATCGTTGTTGCTGATTGACAGCTTGCTGAATGTGGTGGTGTGTCTGATCCCAGACCTGTTCGCTTTCTTCAAACCATTTGTTAACTGCGGGGACCTCTGAGGGTTCACCGGACCATGGGAATAACGGAGGCTGATAACCCAGGATGCATTGGAATGGAGTCAACTGAGTGGATGCTTGTCGGAGAGAATTTTGTGCGTATTCGGCCCAAATGAGATATCTACTCCAGATGTTTTGATTGGAGTGGCAGAATGTTCGCAAGAACCGACCGATATCTTGGATCTTTCGTTCTGTCTGACCATTGGTTTGTGGATGGTACCCTGAAGACAGACTTACTGTCACATTCATTAAAGTGAAGAATGATCGCCAGACTCTAGATATGAACTGGGGCCCTCTATCGGAAACGATGTCCTCAGGAAGACCGAAATTCCGAAAGACGTGCTCCATGAGTAACTCAGCGGTGTTAAAGGCTGTTGGGAGCCCTTTCAATGGAATTAGCTTGCAGGCTTTAGAGAAGCGATCGATGGCCACTAAGATGCAGGTATTTCCTTCAGAGCTTGGAAGATCAGTGACAAAGTCTACTCCGATGTGAGACCAAGGTCTATTCGGGACAGGAAGGGGTACCAGTTTACCCACAGGCAGATTTCTGGGAACCTTGGAGATGGCACACGGGATACAGCCTTGGATGAACTGTGCGATATCTGCTCTCATGCTGGACCACCAATATTTGACCTGAAGCGTGGCTAGAGTCTTGTTCACTCCTGGATGTCCAGTGGCTACCGAGGAATGAGCTGATGAAATCAAGGAGGTGCGGAATTCTTCAGGAACGTATATCTTCCCGGCAGGACATCCAGGAACTCTGGGTTGCTGATGGGACAATTCTTGGAGTTGTTCGTTTATCTCCCATTGGATGGGGTTCACGAAGAGACTCTCTGGCAGGATAGTTTCGGGTTCTTCAACAGGGATTTCAGAGGCATGAAGACGAGATAGTGCATCTGCTCGGGTATTCTTTGAGCCTGGGCGATAGGCAATTTTAAAATGGAATCGTGTGAAGAATAACGCCCATCGGGCTTGGCGGGGGTTCAAACGCTTTGCATCTCTCAAGTACTGAAGATTTTTGTGGTCGGTGAGTACTAGAAACGGATGTTTTGCTCCCTCTAACCAATGCCGCCATTCTTCTAAGGCAAGTTTTACTGCTAGAAGTTCACGATTCCCAATGTCGTAGTTGGCTTCAGCTGGAGAGAACTTCTTTGAGAAAAATGCACAGGGTAAAGGTTTAGAGGAGGACTCAGAACATTGGGATAGAATCCCTCCGACCCCGGTGGTGGATGCATCCACTTCTACCACAAATGGTTTTTCAGGATCTGGGTGGTGAAGCAGCGGTGCATTGGTGAAAGCAGATTTCAGTGAATTAAAAGAATTCTCAGCTTCTGAGGTCCATTTCAAGGTCTTGGGTTTTCCTTTCAACAAGGAGGTTAACGGGGAGGTGTGCTGACTATACTGGTTGATAAACCGTCTGTAGAAATTTGCAAAGCCGAGGAACCTCTGAAGCTCTTTCACTGACTTCGGAGTTGGCCATGACATAATTGTTTCTGTCTTCCATTGATCCATCTCTACTCCCCGATCACTAAGGATGTACCCCAGGAAATCGACAGTGGTCTGATGAAAAGTACATTTTTCCGCTTTGACAAACAAGGTGAATTCTCTGAGTCTTTGGAGGACTAATGACACATGCCGCTGATGCTCCGTTGGATCGTTGGAGTAGATCAAGATGTCATCGATATATACCAGGACGAACTTCCCTAGAAAGTCTCTGAATACCTCATCCATGAAACTCTGGAACACGGAGGGAGCGTTGACCAAACCATATGGCATTACAAGATATTCGTAGTGCCCTGCAGGTGTTATGAAAGCTGTCTTCCATTCATCTCCATCTCGAATTCGGATGAGATTGTATGCACTACGCAAATCAAGCTTGGAGAACATCTTTGCTTCTCTGAGTTGTTCGAGAGCAGCTGGAATGAGAGGTAGTGGGTAACTGAACTACACTGTGACTTCACTAAAGTGTCGTCATAGATGGCCAGTTGGAGGCGTAGAGCTGGATTTAATCCCCGACGGAACACAGAAATAAGAGCTCGTTCATTCCAACCACTGTTGGATGCTAGAGTGTGGAATTCCACAGAATACTCCGATAATGATTTCTTCCCTTGACGTAACTGTAACAGCTGTTCTCCAAAAGAGGAATCCTCCGCGGGTTGACCGAAAACTTCTTTGAAATGTTTCACGAATTCTTGAATGTTTGCAACCACAGGTGATTCTTTCATCCACAAAGACTCAGCCCATCTCAAAGCCGTTCCAGATAGTTGCTGGATGACAAACGCTACCTTTGATCGTTCAGTGGGATAGAGCTGAGCTTGCTGTTCCAGAGCGAGCGAACACTGTAACAGGAACCCATTGCAATCCTCCGCCCGGCCAGAGAATGGCGCTGGACGCGACGGTGGATTTGCAAAGCAGGTGATCGAAGAAGTGACGTTCCCGGAAGAACCCGCAGGGGAAAACACAGGCTGTACTGAAGGAGCGGGCGCTGGTGTGGGATTGATAGCAACAGCAGGTTGTTTGGGGTCCATATTGATCTTCACCTCTTTCTGTTGTTAGGTCAAGCCTTCTGTCAGGATTCAGACTCGGACAAAGAGGTAAGTGAAGAACATAAACTTTTCTTTATTTAAAAGTAAGATAAAGATTCAGGTTTGCAGGTGCTCAATGGTGCTCGTGCAGAGGATTCGTGGCAGGAATTCCAGGTGAATAAATCCTCTTCATAGGGAATAGCGTGAATGGTGAGGCAAGGCGATGACTTTCCCTTTTTTCCTTCTATAGATCGTTCGTGGGCAGACCAGATCCAAGGAGAAACTCAACGTGAGTAGATTCCTTGCAGTGCATTCAATAGCGAATTAACCCGTTCAGTGATACTTGCTTTTTCTCCTTTTCAGATCATCCAGAAGGGAACGAGACTCAATTCAGGATCCAGGGTACAGAGAACGGGAACCACGGAACGGGTCCTGGGAACATCAGAACAAGAGCACAGAGGTTAGTATTTCAGGTGAGTATACTTTACGTTCCAGACTTGAGATAACTTCGAGGGAGGCAAGTGAAACTGGTAATGGTCCTTTCCTGTTGGAGGCTTGACAATGAGTGACTGTGAATTGGGTGCTTTTGTGCTGGTTGTGAAGGGCGTGCTGAATGGAAACAGGTGCAGGTGATTAGTACTCTGGGGAAAGTGATCGTTGTGTGGTGGCTTGGGAGGGTTCTGATTGGCTCCTGACAGTGTGTTAAAGATATTACATATTGGATGATCTGTAATTTTCTTCCTTAAAATTCAGATAAGACTGGGGTATTACTTATTAATAATAATAAATAATAATAATAATAATAATTCATTACATGTATATAGCGCTTTTCTGGACACTCAAAGCGCTTTACATAGAAGGGGGGAATCTCCTCAACCACCACCAATGTGCAGCATCCACTTGGATGATGCGACGGCAGCCATATTGAGCCAGAACGCCCACCACACACCAGCTTACTGGTGGAGAAGAGACAGTGATGAAGCCAATCAGTATATATGGGGATTATTAGGAGGCCATGATGGACAGAGGCCAAGGGGCAAATTTGGCCAGGATGCCGGGGTTACACCCCTACTCTTTCGAAAGACATCCTGGGATTTTTTGTGACCACAGAGAGTCAGGACCTCGGTTTAACGTCTCATCCGAAGGATGGTGCTATTTTGACAGTATAGTGTCCCCATCACTACACTGGGGCGTTAGGACCCATTTTGACAGTGCTATTTTGACAGTATAGTGTCCCCATCACTACACTGGGGCTTTAGGACCCACACAGACCACAGGGAAAGCACCCCCTGTTGGCCTCTCTAACACCTCTTCCAGCAGCAACCTGGTTTTCTCAGAAGGTCTCCCATCCAGGTACTAACCAGGCTCAGCCCTGCTTAGCTTCAGTGGGCAACCAGTCTTGGGCTAGAGCAGGTGTGCCCAACCCTGGTCCTGGCGATCGACTGTCCTGCGCAGTTCATCTCCAACCCTAATCAAACACACCTGAAGGTCTTCAATTAAGGTCTTAACAACCATTTAAGGTCTTCAGGATTACTTGAAAATTAAAGGCAGGTGCGTTTGATCAGGGTTAGAGATAAACTGTGCAGGACAGTCGATCGCCAGGAGCAGGGTTGGGCACACCTGGGCTAGAGGGTGACATGGCTGCTGATAGACCAAAAACCTGAATCTCTTATAATACAATGTGCATTTAGAAGGATACTGTAACTTCATCCTCTACAGTTGAAGACCTGGGAGTTATATTAGACAGGAACTTGACTTTCGAAAATCATATTTCATATTTTACAAAAACAGCCTTTTTCCACCTCAGAAACATAGGTAAGCTACAGAACATGCTATCTGTTTCTGAAGCAGAAAAGTTAGTTCATGCATTTATGACCTAAAGACTGGATTACTGTAATGCATTACTAGCTGGTTGTAAGCAAGCTACATTTAGTTAGAAATATCATCATATAACACCAATTATATAAGCTCTACACTAGTTATTAAGTTCCGTATCGATTACAAAGAATTGCAACTGACCTATAAGACCCTGAGTATTATTGGCATAACAGAGGAAATTCCATGTTTTCATAATATTACCAAGTGGCAGCATATACACTCACCGGCCACTTTATTAGGTACACCTGTCCAACTGCTCGTTAACACTTAATTTCTAAGCAGCCAATCACATGGCGGCAACTCAGTGCATTTAGGCATGTAGACATGGTCAAGACAATCTCCTGCAGTTCAAACCGAGCATCAGTATGGGGAAGAAAGGTGATTTGAGTGACTTTGAACGTGGCATGATTGTTGGTGCCAGAAGGGCTGGTCTGAGTATTTCAGAAACTGCTAATCTACTGGGATTTTCACGCACAACCATCTCTAGGGTTTACAGAGAATGGTCCGAAAAAGAAAAAACATCCAGTGAGCGGCAGTTCTGTGGGCGGAAATGCCTTGTTGATGCCAGAGGTCAGAGGACAATGGCCAGACTGGTTCGAGCTGATAGAAGGGCAACAGTGACTCAAATAACCACCCGTTACAACCAAGGTGGGCAGAAGTAGCATCTCTGAACGCACAGTACGTCGAACTTTGAGGCAGATGGGCTACAGCAGCAGAAGACCACACCGGGTGCCACTCCTTTCAGCTAAGAACAGGAAAATGGCACAAGCTCATCGAAATTGGACAATAGAAGATTTTGGAAAAAAACGTTGCCTGGTCTGATGAGTCTCGATTTCTGCTGCGACATTCGGATGGTAGGGTCAGAATTTGGCGTCTACAACATGAAAGCATGGATCCATCCTGCCTTGTATCAACGGTTCAGGCTGGTGGTGGTGGTGTCATGGTGTGGGGAATATTTTCTTGGCACTCTTTCGGCCCCTTGGTACCAATTGAGCCAACTTCTGATGGCTACTTTCAGCAGGATAATGCGCCATGTCATAAAGCTGGAATCATCTCAGACTGGTTTCTTGAACATGACAATGAGTTCGCTGTACTCAAATGGCCTCCACAGTCACCAGATCTCAATCCAATAGAGCATCTTTGGGATGTGGTGGAACGGGAAATTCGCATCATGGATGTGCAGCCGACAAATCTGCGGCAACTGTGTGATGCCATCATGTCAATATGGACCAAACTCCCTGAGGAATGCTTCCAGCACCTTGTTGAATCCATGCCACGAAGAATTGAGGCAGTTCTGAAGGCAAAAGGGGGTCCAACCCGTTACTAGCATGGGGTACCTAATAAAGTGGCCGGTGAGTGTATATTGAAAACAGCAGAGGGCCGAACACAGAGCCTTGAGGCACTCCATAGTCTACTGATGTTATCTTAGATTTTCCCCCATTTAAAAAGACAAAATGGATACGGTCTGATGGGTACGATCTAAATCAGCTTAATGCCTGTCCCTGAACACCAGTGTAGTTTTGTAGTTGATCTAAGAGTTTTCTAGGATCTATAGTGTGGAACGCAGCACTAAGATTAAGTAAAACTAGTATTGAGATACAGCCTTGGTCAGAAGCTAAAAGTGTGTTTCTGTGCTATGACTATTGTTTTTGCAGGAAGGGGCACAAGTGAGCGGACACAACTTAAGACATAGACATATTTAACAGATCTTCTATTGCCCTACAATTTAGGTCACAAAACTATGGGCTTCTGGTAGTCTAGGATATCTAAGTCCACTAAAGGAGGGAAAGCGTTTTCATATTTAGCTCCTAAACTCTGAAATAGCCTTCCCAATATTATTGGCATTCATGGCATTCAGCCATACCAGAATTAGCTACAAGCTAAATTTCATCTGTAGTCCCTGGGCAGGAAAGGATAACATACAATTAACAATCCAACAAACACATATAAATTAAAGACGCATCAAGCATTCACATAATGTATCTCTTAACCTTATACTCTAGTTATAACAGATCAAATGCACATGATTACCTTTATCTTTTTTTATCTTTATCTTTTTTTATCAACAGTTGAACTATTTACAACCTGAATTAAAACCAAACAACAAAGCCTGGCAATTACAAAACAAAGAAGAAGAAAGGTGGAAAGAGAGAGAGAGAGAGAGAGAGAGAGAGAGAGAGAGAGAGAGAGAGAGAGAGAGAGAGAGAGAGAGAGAGAGAATTATGAGAGAATTGTCGAATTATGATATACCATGCATCAAAATATTACTTAAAAAGACATCAATAAAATCAAGATATAGAGTCCAGAACTGGTGTAAATCTTCAGTTGACGAGTGAGTGACACATGTTAATAAATCTAATGCAATCCTTTCAAAGAAGGGGGTTTATCACTGATTCAAAATAAACATATATTTGTTTTCCATTAGCAGCAAAGGCTATGATGTCAAATAACTTCCTAGATTGGAAGATCTAAAATCAAAGACAGGGGAGATTTAATCCAAGCATTCGACTCATATATTGAACAACTTTCGACCAGTAAGACCTAATTACAATCAGTATAGTCTCCTACTTCCACCTTACATTTAAGACATTTAAGACATTTATTTTACATTTAAGATGAAGAATTACTTCTAAGGAGAGGTGTGATGTGCAATCGATGCACAATCCTGAGCCCGAGATCTTATTCCTCCAGACCCGATCCCAATCCTCTTCGGTTCTGGACGATTGTACCTCCCCCTCCTGTAATCTTCTTTATATAAGCACAGGGCGATATACAAGATCTGCTTACTCACCGGGGGATTTAAGAGCATCTTCTCAATGCCTGACATAGAGGGTTAGAGACAAGAGTAGTGCTTTTAAAAATATAATCCCTGATTTGGAGAAATCTGAAAAAAAATTGATATGCATGGGTAACTTGAATTTTATAACCAAGTCTGCAAAAGATAAAAGCGAATCTTCATTCACTAAATCCTTAAGTCTGCATATCCTAGAAGTGTAGCAAATTTTAAAACCAGAATCCTGCAATCCTGCGTATAATGGACCAAGCTTCCCACGTATTAAACGCGATTGTTTTCTTGATTATCTTATAACGTTTGATAAATATCAGATTTTGTAGAGGGAATGGTAACTGTGAGGCGTCTATAGACCTTATTCGCAAACACCGGAAGTAGCTAACCGCGGCCATATTGTTGACATAACAACTGTCCTGCCCATAGCCGCACGCAGATTTGAGTTGAGGTGAGCAGTAGCCTAATGGCTTCATCTCGTCGGTATCAAGAGAAGATAAGCTTGATTTGTGTGGACCAGGGGCGTCGGACTGGGGGGAAAAAGGGTACCGAGTACCCAGGGCCCGAGGCAGTGGGGGGGCCCTTAGAAGTCAGTTTTCTATACAGACATATACATGCACTAACATTTGTATAGCATTAATGTACAAATAAAAAAGATCCTGTGCAAAACTAAACGTGTAGTTAGGCACTGGTTTGGTATAAAAAAAAGTTCTTTTCATGCTGTGCAGGGCCCTACCACCCCTCTCGAATCAATGTAAATGGTACGACCCGCAGGTTAGGTGCTTCTGCTGCGGACCTGCGGTGAATCAGTTGATGAGACAGGAGCTGGAGTGAGCCGTGTGATAGGAACTAGGAAGACAGGGGAAGATTCATGTCTTTCCTTAAGAAAGGAAAATCAGGGGTTCAAAAACGAAAAGAAAAGAAGATTAAAGAGAGAAAGGCAAATGAGGGCAAGCAGTTGCTCACTCAGTTTTTTTAAAAGAAAGGTGAGCTCCAAATGCATCATCGAGCATTGACATTGTCTCCAGCTTGTCTCCTCTTCTGCTGCAGTTCTCCCAGAGTCAGAAGTTTGCATGTAGGCCTATATTTCCCTTTATTGTCAAAATCTAACACCCGCGAAAACACAGATCGTTAGCGCCTATTCCGCATTGTTATGCAAATTAGCTCGCGCACGCTCTTACGATTGTTCTCAGTTTAATGCACATCTTAATGATTGAAAATGACTTATTTTAAAACGTAATTCAAAGACTGAATGTCTATTTTGGCGGTTAGTGTAGCCTTTGATTCTATAGTCTGCATTTATTTTAAACAGACAAATAATTGTCAAGTAACTTGTACTTAGCCTACACTTTAAAAAGGTATTGTGACAATAAAGGATATTTTAGCAACCATGAAGCCATATATTTCAGTTTCAGACCTGCTAGACCTTTTGTCATCTCAGTAAGTAGTAGGCCTACTTTTGATATAAAACATATTAATCGGAGTGTGGCTTATTTTGTTTACATTGTAAGTGTTTTTATGATAAAAGTGCAATACCCCACCCATTGGTATCACTATGGTATTTGGTACGGGGGCCCAGCAAGATGGTTTGTACCCAGGGCCCAAAATTTGGTGCTACGCCCCTGGTGTGGACCCATATCAAATAGACCCAATAGCCTTAAGTATAGATCCGTCCTTATTGCCAGCCGTAACTTTTAACCGGATATTTATAACGTTAACGTTCATACAGTATCCGCATAACGTTAGCTACACTTCGCAGGGCTCCTTTACGATCGTTGTAACAAAATAACACAGTATCACACAAGCACTAATTCCCTACCTAGTATCAATGAGGCATATAAAGTTATCAATAGTCAAGTAACTTTATTTATATAACAGTTAGCGCTTTTTACAATACAAATTGTTTCAAAGCAGCTTCACAGAGATAACAGGAACATGTTATAATAGTATTGTAAAATTCAAAATTAAATGTCCCCAATAACGTTACCTGTGGTAAAATGATAGGAGCAGACATTGCTGTAGGGAGTTGGCAGATTAGTCTGTTTATCCTAGCTAGCCACAAGTCTCTCCTGCGCTGGCTCAACTCCTCTGTCTCACTCCCTTCACGTTTTCTGACAGTCGGTATCGCATAAAAATTAACTCCGGGGTTCTTATTGCTGTTGTTAGAACAGCAGTGTATTACACAGCACACCATCCCGCTGTTTTAAAAAAATACAGCGATAATACCATGGATAATACCGACGCTGCCTCGCTTGTCAATTGACTGACTGACAGTTGCCGTGGTTTCTATGTCAACAAAATGGCCGCCGCGAACATTGATGACGCAGATCGAATAAGGTCTATAGATTTAGGATCCTCTCTGAATCATTCTGCAATGAATCTAAGCTGATAAGCCAATTTATTTTCCTAATGTTTGGCGAGCCCAAACCCCCTAGAGCTGGAGAGCTGCAACTTCAACAAGTTTAGTCTTGGTTTACTCTTACTCCATATAAATGAACTAAGCCATCCAGTTAATTCCTTTGCTCTTTTATTCGGCAATAAGATTTGTATCATCTGTAATGGGTAAAGAAGCATTGGCATTATATTCTGATTTTATCAAGCAATTGGCATAAAGGTTAGGCTATAATAATAATAAAAGTCTGACACTTTAAACGGAAAGGAAGTAATTGCCTTTATCTTTATCTAACGAATAAACTGACAGACTGAGCGAGTAGATAAAGAGAGAGAAAAAGAGAGGATTAAGTTCACCTTTATTATTACAATTGACTTGCTACAAAAGATTTAGAAAAAAATAAATAGATTACACTTTATTTCTATTTTTTTAAACCTCAAAACCAATTAATTATCATACAGTGTACATACTTCATGTATTCCCCATAATTCTATAACTTTGGTAGATTCCACCCTCAATCGAGAAGCTGGCAAACCTAAAACACAGGCACAACGCTGACTGACCTTTGCCCCAACAGTCGGGTTTTCCTTGTCTTCCAAATAGCCAATTTTGCAGTGCCAGATAAAAATAATTAATTAAAACCAACACAGTTTTCTTTTGAAATGAACACTTTGGCCTGAAAATGAACAATTGAAAAGAACAATCTTCACCCAGGGACCAAAAAAAATTACTTGAAAAATCAAAAAGATTATCCAATCGTGAACACTGCACAATGAGATGAAAAACTGACTCATCAGAACAGAAGGGTAACCCAGCCCAACACTAGGACTGAGGTGTGCCTCAGGAGATTGGCTGAAATTTATGATATATTGATACCTGATATTAGACTACCGGTACATAGCCTATAATAAAAGATAATGAATTTCAAACCTGAACCAAATATATTTTTATATATAAAATACATATTTCCCCACCCACTCCTCCCGGGACCTGCAGAGATGTGTTTGCTTTTTAACGGCGTGTTGGTGTTCCGGTAAACAAATTAAAGGTACAATATGCAGGAATTTTGCAGTCAAATATTCAAAAACCACTAGGTCAATGTTATATATTTTGTTTATTTGATTACTTACAATATCCCAAATGTTTCCAACTATTTGTAAATCGTGAGAAAATTGCGATTTTAACCAAAGAAACAGGGCGTGTGAGCAGCGGTGAGGAGTCGCCAGTCAATGACGTCATATCCGTGTTATCCTCGGTTTCCACCATTGTTTCCGCTCGTACTGCCATAGTAACCATGGCGACAGACGTTGACAACTGGGTTATGCCGGTTATGCCAAGCAGGACGCTTACGCTGTTGTTGTTTTGTTCAAACATTATGGACCATGGCAAGCAGACTTTGAGACTAAAAGAGACTAAAACGAAGATCAACATGTTTCGAGATGCGAGAGCTCCACGTCCACGACTAACTTTCACCGACAGAGACGCGAGTGTTCATGTACTTTATTAGACAGTAATATAACTAATCATGTTATTTAGTTCAACATGATGAAATGTTAGAATGTGATCTGTATGTTATTCTAATGTTGATCTAGCTTACTTAGTCTCATACAGCCAACAAACAACCCAACTAACAACATTCAACACACTCAAATGCGTTTAGTGTGATAGTGTAACTGTTAGAGCGAGTGAAACAGTGCTGGGTTACCTCAAGTTTCACTCCTCTAATAAACTGTGTGAGTATTAATTCAGCACTTGTGTGTAGTTGGGTAGAATGAAATGTCCTTATTCCTTTATATCCGCGGGACTGGCGTTGCGTGTGGCGCTGGTGTACGTCTAGCAATCGCTCCTGCTTCACCACAGTCATGTTAAAAACATCAGTGTATTCACTCATCCATAAAACATCCATCAGCTTGAAGACAAGATCCATAATTCAGCTTAATGTACGTCATCAATATACGCTTTTGTTATTGTTAGAGGTTAGCGACCCCTGGTGGCGAAAAATCCTACATATTGTACCTTTAAGGAAAATGAGCTTATCAATACATATCTAAATTCACACTTTCGGTATCTTTGTAGAACTTAAAAAAAAAAGAAATAAAAATGCTTCAGCCAATGAGCAGCCGGCGGGGGCTCAACCTCCACGGACAGTTTTTAATAATTTATCAGACAATAACTACTCAACATTTTGCTTTAGTATAATTTTCAGGACAATTAGGGCCGGATTCAGGATTCAGAACAACAGCTTAGATTTCGGGACTGGCAATCGCACATTTGTCAGCAGCCTTTAGGAGAAAAGTCAGATCCAAAGAAATGTGTCCATCTTGCTGAAGAACTCCATTCAAAAATTGCATGTTGGAGACTTTAACACTCGTCAAATAAAGAGATTTCTTTACAGCAGAATCACAACTTTCCAGAACTGGTGTTTTCAGAGTCAGTAAACTCCCAATGACTGAGGGAAAGATGACTATACCCCTCTACCCGTTCATTTAGGACATCTGGGTCTTTCAAAAGAGCTTGATAATCTGTGCTCAAGTCCTTGAATATCTCTGCAATGCACTGTTGTAAGTTACACACCGGATCGATTTCACACCCCTTCTTCGGCTCAAGTCTTGCGAATGACTTCTCAGGATATGTCCCGCCACTAACAGTCGTGCTCGCACATGTTCAGATGACAACAGTCTTGAAGATAAAAAGGAGTTAAAAAACAATGGATCCATTAACAATGACCAGCAGGTGTATTAGGTGATCTTGATACGATAAAAACCTTGGGGGAAATCCACCATTTAGTTCTCTTGCAATTGCATTAAAAGCAAATGCTTGTCAAACCCCTTTCCCCCGCCCTCCTTAAAGAGCTGTCGTCCATCCAGGAGGAGTGTTTATTATACCAGAGTCTCTGGGCTGTTTGTTAGCCGAAAAGTCATTATCCTGGACTTGATGTCCACCAAACCCTGCCCGCCTTCTTGTGCTGGGAGATCCAAAGCGGCTGATCGAGTCCAGTGTTGTCCTGGTCCACAACCTCCTCTGGATGCTTTTATTTAGTCCTGATGTACACACAGTTTATGCCGAAGTGTAGAAGCCACTAAATTATCAGCGAGCGACCAAAACGCTTCCCCTGTATGGACAACTGGAGAGTTGCCACAAGAGAGAGAGAGAGAGAGAGAGAGAGAGAGAGAGAGAGAGAGAGAGAGAGAGAGAGAGAGAGAGAGAGAGAGCTCTAGTGTGTGTGTGTTGTGTGTGTGTGTGTGTGTGTGTGTGTGTGTGTGTGTGTGTGTGAGAGTGAGTGAATGTGTGTGTGAGAGAGAGAGAGCTCCAGTGTTTGTGTGTGTGAGAGAGAGAGAGAAAGAGAGAGAGAGAGAGAGAGAGAGAGAGAGAGAGAGAGAGAGAGGAGAGCGAGAGAGAGAGAGAGAGAGCTGCAGTGTGTTTTTATTATTTTATTATTTTGATGTCTATATCATTATTCAATATTGTAATTTGTACAGTCAATTCCAATAAAGCAATTTGAATGTAATGGACTTGAGAGCGCTTGTGTGTGTGTGTGTGTGTGTGTGTGTGTGTGTGTGTGTGTGTGTGTGTGTGTGTGTGTGTGTGTGTGTGTGTGTGTGTGTGTGTGTGTGTGTGTGTGTGTGTGTGTGTGTGTGTGTGTGTGTGTGTGAGAGAGAGAGAGAGCGCTCCAGTGTGTGTGTGTGTGTGTGTGTGTGTGGAGAGAGAGAGAGAGAGAGAGGAGAGAGAGAGAGAGAGAGAGGAGAGGAGGAGAGAGAGAGAGAGAGAGAGAGAGAGGAGTAGTGTGTGTGAGCGAGCGAGCGAGCGCTGGTTCGGTCTGTCGTTCGGTAACGTTACAGCAGCTCCGGTGATCTTCTTCAGGCCCGTTTGTGTGTTTCTGTATCACCGGAGGGTTTGCACGCACATCTCACCCGTGTTGCTCAGTAAGTGTGTGTATGTGTGTTAGTGCAGTGTGATTAATCTCTGTGTGTGTGTGTTAGCTCTGGGTTGGAGTTGGTAGTGTGTGTTGGCGATGCTTCCCCTTATGAACTCTGTGTTACCGAGTGTAATGAAGAATCAGGTGTGTTATTGTTACACGGTGTGTTCGGGTGTTTATGTGTGTGAGTGTTCAGTCAGACTGGTGTTAGCATTAGCTTTAGCATCAGGCCTGTTAGCCGCGCTTCAGTGCTCAGTGTTTATTGCATTTCGGCTGTAATTAAGCATTTACAAACATAAATATTTACCGCGGTAGCTTATTTAATCATTCCGGTTAATACATGTGTGTTTGTTTTATTTCCTATGGCTTTAATAGCGATGTGTGTGTGATTGAAAGCTAACAGTGGCTATCGATACACCGCCGCCTCACATCCATATAATTCACATTCAGATTTCATATTTAGCTGGTTTTACCCGCTGTCCTGATGCATTTACCATAATATGACAGATCTGTCTGCGGTTATCCCTCATCCGACATAATGCACTGATTGTATCCCGTTTGTCTGAATTTACACCTCATCTGTTATTTGACTGATTATACGCCCATCTGACAGAGTTTATCTCCTCCTGACTGTATTTACTCTTCATTATGTGTGTGATTTTACCCTCACCTCTGTGCCCCTTTACCATGTGCCCCTCTTCTCACTCTATTTACTCTTTTATTCTCTTCTCTTTACTATATATTATACACCCTGTTTTTACACCTCACGTGCCTGAAATTACCACTCTTCCACTGTAGGTTAGGCTATTTATTTACTGATTTATTTTTCATTTACCCTGATTTTACACATCATCTTTGGGATTTTACACTCTTTTCTCTGAATGTCTAATGACTGTTTACTCATTTTGATTTAAATTTACTAGGGCTGGGTATTGTTAGGAATTTCACAATTCGATTCGATTTCGATTCTTGAGGCTTCGATTCGATTCGATTTCGATTCGATTCGATATTGACTTATTAGCTTCGATATCGATTCAATAATAAGTAAATACACAAGTAATTAAGTACCTGGGTATATTTTTAAATAATGTGTGCAGTATTACCAATGTTTAAGAACAAATTGACCCAAGCATGTTTCCTGTCATGGTTTATTTAGCAGAACAAACTGTACAATATTGTACATGTGTTGAATACAAAGCACAACTGTAACAAACAGGTGCTTTATTAACATCTCTAATCTAAAGTGCATGTAACTGTTAGTAGAAAGTATATTTTTCTTCCTAAACATTCAAGTTATAAAATACATGTAAACAGAAGCACAAAATGTGCATACTCATAAAACAAAGTGCAACCATAGATATTATAACATTACAAAGTGCTAACTTACTTTGTCAACACAATAAATAACACTGAACAGCTGATCAGAGAACCTTTGGCTTATTTACTGTGCCTATGTAGGATACATTACCGACATTTCCATCATATAACTCATAACATTTTAGTACAATATATATAACATGTTAACTCTGAAGCATTTGTTATCAAACTAGTGCACATGCAGTTTTTGGGGACGTTGCGACCTTCGTCTGTTAACTTATATAGGACAACTTAGTTTGAATAAACGAGCAGACACTGATTAGCTACTTGCTCTACGTTTATTTAAAATGAACAACAAGACGACTAGAAGTGAATGTGCTTTCCATTAAATGAATCACACACAGTAAACAAATCCTTAACAAAAAAATCTTTGCAATGAATTGCAATTTAGACTCGCAAACTGCGTGCCGGTGCGGTGACATACATACTCGGACAGATTCGGCTTGTCAGAAGTCGTTCATCCTCGGATGCGGTGCCGCGCGCGCTGTTACAAAAAAAGCCTTGCACACAGCCAAGCGAAATGAGGTCTTGCACACCAAACTGCCGCGCGCACCTTCGCTCACGTGCGGATTATAGACAGTAAAAGAAACGGACGCGTCGAGTATAAACAAGTCTTTACTCCGTGTCAGCGCGCGCTCTGATGAGTGTTGCCCACAGCGCCGCCACTGGGCGTTGGGCTGAATCGATTCATAGGATTTGATGAATCGATATTGAATTGAGAAACAAATAATTGCAATGCATTGATGAATCGATATTTTTACCCAGCCCTAAAATTTACACTGATTTTATTCTCGTCTGTCTGTCTGATTATACCCTTGTCTGTCTGTCTGATTATACCCTCGTCTGTCTGTCTGATTATACCCTCGCCTGTCTGATTATAACCCTCGTCTGTCTGTCTGATTATACCCTCGTCTGTCTGTCTGATTATACCCTCTGTCCCTCTGATTACACCCTCGTCTGTCTGTCTGATTACACCCTCGTCTGTCTGTCTGATAATACCCTCTGTCTGTCTGATTATACCCTCGTCTGTCTGTCTGATATATACCCTCTTGCTGTCTGAGTATACCCTCGTCTGTCTGAGTTATACCCTCGTGTCTGTCTGAGTATACCCTCGTCTGTCTGATTATACCCTCGTCTGTCTGTGTATATACCCTCGTCTGTCTGTCTGATTATACCCTCGTCTGTCTGAGTATACCCTCTGTCTGTCTGATTATACCCTCGTCTGTCTGTCTGTAATACCCCGTCTGTCTGTCTGATTATAACCCTCGTCTGTCTGTCTGATAATACCCTCTTCTGTCTGAGTATACCCTCGTCTGTCTGATATACCCTCGTCTGTCTGATATACCCTCGTCTGTCTGAGTATACCCTCGGTCTGTTCTGTCTGTTGTATACCCTCGTCGTCTGTCTGTCTGAGTATACCCTCGTCTGTCTGTCTGAGTATACCCTCGTCTGTCTGTCTGATATACCCTCGTCTGTCTGATTATACCCTCGTCTGTCTGTCTGATTATACCCTCATCTGTCTGAGTATACCCGTCTGTCTGTCTGAGTATACCCTCGTCTGTTCTGTCTGAGTATACCCTCGTCTGTCTGTCTGTCGTCTGAGTATACCCTCGTCTGTCTGTATATACCCTCGTCTGTCTGAGATATACCCTCATCTGTCTGTCTGATTATACCCTCTCTGTCTGAGTATACCCTCGTCTGTCTGTCTGAGTATACCCTCGTCTGTCTGTCTGAGTATACCCTCGTCTTGTCTGATATACCCTCTTCTGTCTGAGTATACCCTCGTCTGTCTGAGTATACCCTCGTCTGTCTGTCTGAGTATACCCTCGTCTGTCTGTCTGAGTATACCCTCGTCTGTCTGTCTGAGTTATACCCTCATCTGTCTGGTCTATACCCTCGTCTGTCTGTCTGATTATACCCTCGTCTGTACTGTTATATACCCTCGTCTGTCTGTCTGAGTATACCCTCGTCTGTCTGTCTGATTATACCCTCATCTGTCTGAGTATACCCTCGTCTGTCTGTCTGATTATACCCTCGTCTGTCTGAGTATACCCTCGTCTGTGTCTGTCTTGAGTATACCCTCGTCTGTCTGTCTGAGTATACCTCGTCTGTCTGTCTGAGTATACCCTCCGTCTGTTCCTTGTCTGAGTATACCCTCGTCTGTCTGATACCTCGTCTGTGTATACCCTCGTCTGTCTGTCTGAGTATACCCTCGTCTGAGTCCTGTCTGTTGATTATACCCTCGTCTGTCTGAGTATACCCTCATCTGTCTGTCTGATTATACCCTCGTCTGTCTGAGTATACCCTCGTCTGTCTGTCTGAGTATACCCTCGTCTGTCTGTCTGAGTATACCCTCGTCTGTCTGATAATACCCCTTCTGTCTGAGTATACCCTCGTCTGTCTGAGTATACCCTCGTCTGTCTGAGTATACCCTCGTCTGTCTGTCTGAGTATACCCTCGTCTATCTGTCTGATTATACCCTCATCTGTCTGAGTATACCCTCGTCTGTCTGTCTGATTATACCCTCGTCTGTCTGTCTGAGTATACCCTCGTCTGTCTGTCTGATTATACCCTCATCTGTCTGAGTATACCCTCGTCTGTCTGTCTGATTATACCCTCATCTGTCTGAGTATACCCTCGTCTGTCTGTCTGAGTATACCCTCGTCTGTCTGTCTGAGTATACCCTCGTCTGTCTGTCTGAGTATACCCTCGTCTGTCTGTCTGATTATACCCTCGTCTGTCTGAGTATACCCTCGTCTGTCTGTCTGAGTATACCCTCGTCTGTCTGTCTGAGTATACCCTCGTCTGTCTGATTATACCCTCGTCTGTCTGTCTGATTATACCCTCATCTGTCTGATTATACCCTCGTCTGTCTGTCTGATTATACCCTCGTCTGTCTGAGTATAACCCTCGTCTGTCTGTCTGAGTATACCCTCGTCTGTCTGTCTGATTATACCCTCGTCTGTCTGTCTGATTATACCCTCATCTGTCTGAGTATACCCTCGTCTGTCTGTCTGAGTATACCCTCGTCTGTCTGTCTGATCATACCCTCGCCTGTCTGATTATACCCTCGTCTGTCTGCATGAGTATACCCTCGTCTGTCTGTCTGAGTTAGGGATGGGCATCTCCATAGCTGAGGCCGATGCGATACGCATCTCGATGCATAGCCAACGATTCGATGCATTAAAGATACATATAAACAGCTACCGATGCGATGCAATACGATTCACTACTATTACGATGCGGTGCGATCCGATTTCGATTCGATTCAAAGTAATGCGATGCAATGGAGAAAAATATGATGCTATGCAATTCAATATTGTATAGATAGTTAACTTTTATTTATTCAGACATACAGCAAATCATAAAGTAGCTTAAGTGTCTTCTGACTTTTAACGCATGACTTTCACGAACAAAATATTTGGTTTTCACAAAACCACAAGATTAGGCTAAATAAAAACAGACATTCTTTTCCTGTCCTGTCTCCAGTTACATTTTTAACAGCTCACACATTTAACGGTGAAACAATCTAAGGAGGCTCAGGCATAAACAATAAAGAAATGTTCAGTAACTTGCCAGAAGGGTAATGTGATTTCAGCAGGTAGGCTAACAGTGACCAGAAAGCAGGAGCTGTTTTAACATAAAGAATAATACAAATAAAAAAACTTTCACAAACAGGTCTTTCTCTGTATTCAAATGTAATATATATGAAAAAACTATTATTTGCAGTCACAGGCTTATATAAACCAGATTCATTTAAATGTCCTACTTTAAGGTTTAAACGTGACGCTCAGGACACGCCTCGCACTCCGTAGTGTTGTGATACGTCATATTCACGTAGCAGCGTCAGCAGTGGTGATGAGAGAACGCGCTCGAGCAACAACAGTTCAGAAAGGAGAAATCAATCGCGCGAATGAGGCGAAATCGCGCCACAGGACCTCCAGACCCGCGTCAATGCGTCTTTGACTCAACATGGAAATCACCCGCTACAGACGCTCTATCCGCGTTCGGTGTGAACGCAGCAGTTACATAATACATAAAACTCAGGTATCACTTTCTAAAAGTAGGCTATAACGCATTTACTAATAATTATATATGAATAAATCGGTTTTTACCGATGCAGATATGTTAGAAACGATGCATCGCGATACAAATGCCAACTTGTATCCGATGCACACTTATTTAAATCGATGCATCGCATCGTTAGCATTTATGCCGATGCACCGATGCGAACCGCCTGAATCTTACCATCCCTAGTCTGAGTATACCCTCGTCTGTCTGTCTGAGTATACCCTCGTCTGTCTGATTATTATACCCTCGTCTGTCTGTCTGAGTATACCCTCATCTGTCTGAGTATACCCTCGTCTGTCTGATTATACCCTCATCTGTCTGTCTGATTATACCCTCATCTGTCTGTCTGATTATACCCTCATCTGTCTGAGTATACCCTCGTCTGTCTGAGTATACCCTCGTCTGTCCGTCTGAGTATACCCTCGTCTGTCTGATTATTATACCCTCGTCTGTCTGTCTGAGTATACCCTCATCTGTCTGTCTGATTATACCCTCATCTGTCTGTCTGATTATACCCTCGTCTGTCTGTCTATACCCTCGCCTGTCTGTCTGAGTATACCCTCGTCTGTCTGAGTATACCTTCGTCTGTCCGTCTGAGTATACCCTCGTCTGTCTGTCTGAGTATACCCTCGTCTGTCTGATTATTATACCCTCGTCTGTCTGTCTGTGTATACCCTCGTCTGTCTGTCTGATTATACCCTCGTCTGTCTGTCTGAGTATACCCTCGTCTGTCTGTCTGAGTATACCCTCGTCTGTCTGTCTGATTATACCCTCGCCTGTCTGATTATACCCTCGTCTGTCTGTCTGATTATACCCTCGTCTGTCTGTCTGAGTATACCCTCGTCTGTCTGTCTGAGTATACCCTCGCCTGTCTGTCTGAGTATACCCTCATCTGTCTGAGTATACCCTCGTCTGTCTGTCTGAGTATACCCTCGTCTGTCTGATTATACCCTCGTCTGTCTGTCTGATTATACCCTCGTCTGTCTGTCTGAGTATACCCTCGTCTGTCTGTCTGAGTATACCCTCGCCTGTCTGTCTGAGTATACCCTCTCTGTCTGAGTATACCCTCGTCTGTCTGTCTGAGTATACCCTCGTCTGTCTGATTATTATACCCTCGTCTGTCTGAGTATACCCTCGCCTGTCTGATTATACCCTCGTCTGTCTGTCTGATTATACCCTCGTCTGTCTGTCTGATTATACCCTCGTCTGTCTGTCTGATTAAACCCTCGTCTGTCTGAGTATACCCTCCTGTCTGTCTGAGTATACCCTCATCTGTCTGAGTATACCCTCGTCTGTCTGTCTGAGTATACCCTCGTCTGTCTGATTATTATACCCTCGTCTGTCTGTCTGAGTATACCCTCATCTGTCTGTCTGATTATACCCTCATCTGTCTGAGTATACCCTCGTCTGTCTGAGTATACCCTCGCTGTCTGTCTGAGTATACCCTCGTCTGTCTGAGTATACCCTCGTCTGTCTGAGTATACCTTCGTCTGTCCGTCTGAGTATACCTCGTCTGTCTGTCTGAGTATACCCTCGTCTGTCTGTCTGAGTATACCCTCGTCTGTCTGAGTATACCCTCGTCTGTCTGAGTATACCTTCGTCTGTCCGTCTGAGTATACCTTCGTCTGTCCGTCTGAGTATACCCTCGTCTGTCTGTCTAAGTATACCCTCGTCTGTCTGTCTGATTATACCCTCATCTGTCTGAGTATACCCTCGTCTGTCTGAGTATACCCTCGTCTGTCGCCTGAGTATACCTCGTCTGTCTGATTATTATACCCTCGTCTGTCTGTCTGAAGATACCTCGC
>CM070825.1:43904185-43919185 GCA_036326025.1 Chrosomus eos
GTTTCCTCAGGTATGGTCTGAGTTCCCAGAGTGACCTGTAGAGCTTGTTTCAGGGAACGAATCTCCCTTTCCCAACACCCACCGAAGTGTGGAGCATGAGGTGGGTTGAAACGGAAGATAATCTGCTGACTGGCAAGCTGTTCCTGGAGTTCTGGAACTAGTTCGCCAAATGCCTGTCGTAGCTCCCTTTCCCCTCCTTTAAAATTTGTACCTTGATCACATAAAAATTCAAAAGGTTTCCCACGTCGGGCTATAAACCGCCTGAGAGACATAAGGAAGGAGTCTGTATCAAGTCTTGGAAGGAGGTCGACGTACACCGCACGAGTAGTCATGCACTTGAACAAGATACCCCAGCGTTTCTCATTCCTACGTCCAATTTTTACTATGTATGGCCCGAAACAGTCAACACCAGTAGAATAAAATGCGGGTTTGAAGAGACGTAATCTGGCTAAAGGCAGATCTGCCATTCTGGGTATCTGTGGATTTTTTCGAAGCTTCTGACACTCTAAACAATCCTTGCGCTGATAACGTCGGATTGCTTCCCTACCCCGAAGGATCCAGTATTTCCTACGCATTTCTGCCAGTACTCTCTCAGGTCCTGGGTGAAGCAGCTTTGTATATTAGTCCTTAATGAGTAGGTTAGTGAGAGGATGATGGGAATCCAGCACAATAGGATGCATCAACTCGGGCTCAATTTCTTCACAGCAGCGAAGACGACCTCCTACCCTAAGGAGGTGGCTTACACAGTCAAGTTCGGGAGCAAGGCTAAGGAGCCGACTGTTGCTATTCAGTGGTTTCCCCGCTGTAAGTTGTGCCATATCAGAGGGAAAGCTTTCCCATTGGGCTTGCTGAAGGATAGCCATCTCAGCCTGTTGAAAGTCTTCAGCTGATACACTGGCCCCATCCTCCCTGAGAGAACCTGCGATAGCTGTCAGTAGCTCTTGAAAGGTTAGAAATTTGCTTAGATCGGGCATCGACAAATGATGTGCAGTATTAGTCAGACCACAGAATGTAGAGTTTCTTAGTTCATCAGTGTCAATAAAAGAGGATGGAGGTGTAACTTGCCATTGATCAGGTGAAAGGTGAAGGAATAGGGGCCCTGTATTCCAACGACTTTGTGGCCCTAGATCTGCCAGCCTTTTTCCTCGAGTGATATCATCTGCCGGGTTGCTATCTGAAGCCACATAGCGCCATTCACAGTGGCTGGTAAGGTCCTGAATCTCTGTCACCCTTGTCCCAACAAAAACCTTGAATCGACAGGATTCGGATCGAATCCAGGACAAAACAGTGGACTGCATTGGTAAATGGACTGCATTTATATAGCGCTTTCATAGGCCCAATGGCCACCAAAGCGCTTTACAATTTTGCCTCTCATTCACCCATTCACTCACACATTCATACACCGACGGCGGTGTCAGCCGTACAAGGCGCCACCCAGCTCGTCAGGAGCAGCCGGAGTTAGGTGTCTTGCTCATGGACACCTCGACACTTGGTCAAGTGGAACCGGGGATTGAACCACCAACCTTCCGGTTTGTAGACAACCTACATGAACCACTTAGCCACTGCCGCCCCAGTGGTGGCATCAGTCCAAATGAAAACTTGTCGAATAGGCAAAGTCAATTCCTTCTGAAGGGTCTTGGCCAACTGTGCACCGGTCAGGGCTGCACATAGTTCTAGACGAGGTATTGACAGCCGTTTCTTAGGAGCCACTCTTGATCTGGCCACTATGAATGTGATCTCCACTTCTCCCTTCTGGTCTTCTGTTCGAAGATAGGCGACCGACCCAAAAGCTGACTCAGACGCATCACAGAAGATATGGATATCTCGCTGGCTGAAAAGATCATCTTTCTGTGCAGTACAATAGCATCTGGGTAAGGCTATCTTTCGTAGGTCACTAAGCTCCTCTGTCCATCTGTTCCAAGCATTCATCAAATCTTCTGGTAACCTGGGATCATCCCAATCTCTCCTTTTGTCCCATAGTCGCTGCACAATCACCTTGGCGCGTGTGGTGTACGGGACGATGTAGCCAAGAGGATCATATTGACTAGCAAGCACCTTATATATATTGCGCATAGTAACTTCTTGGCACTTTACAGCACGGAACTTATAGGACAAAGCATCAGTTTGACAATTCCACTGCAATCCGAGCACTGATTCATGGTTTGAGGCATTACCCTTGACAATCAATTGCTCAGCACTGTCCGATCTGGAGGCTGCTGGTAAGTGACTGATGGTGGAAGGCGCATTACTGGCCCATTGCCTGAGTTCAAATCCTCCGTCCGCCAAGGTACTCTGCAACTGGGCTACCATGAGCTTTGCTTCATCTACGGAGGCCAGACTTTGCAGGTAATTGTCCACATAAAATGCCTTCAGTACAGCATCCTGTATCTTTTCACCAGGCTGACTATTTTCCAAGATATGCTTCTGCAAGGCAAAGACGGCGCAACATGGGCTACTAGTGGTCCCAAAAGGGAGAACTTGCCATTCCAAAACTCTGGGCTGAACTTCTCTTTCCTGATCTCTCCATAAGAAACGGAGAAGGGGTCGATCTTCAGCAAGGAGTCTTATCTGGTGGAACATTCCTTTTATGTCGCTACTAATAGCGATAGAATGTTCTCTGAATCTTAGTAGCACAGCCAGCAAGGAGGAAGTCAGTGTAGGTCCTGGAAGTAACAATTCATTGAGGTTGTTTCCTTGAAACTGGAATGAACAGTTGAAAACTACTCTATGTTTCCCATTGTGTTCAACCATATGGTGTGGGATATACCAACTTACTGGAGTGTCCTCAGCTCCTGACTGAAGTTCAGCAATGTAACCTTCTTGCTCCAGTCGTTTAATCTCAGCCTGGTAGATAGCTGCTTGATCAGGAAACTTACTGAGGCGACGCTCTAGGCTTCTTAGATGAGGCATTACCGCTGCTTTGGGTGCATGAAGAGAGGGCATATTTTTAACTCTGAGCAGAGGGGTAGCATATCGCAGAATCCCATCGACTTGAACTCTGACAGTTTTTTGTTCCAGTAGTTTGAGTGACTGCTGGTCGAGTACTGATCTGGTACTGGTCTTCTCATCCCTCCAAGGAAGGACATCCATTTGCCAGAGTCGTTCAACTTGTTCGTGCAGAGTAGCAGAAGGTGACAAACTTGTGAACAGACATTGTTGCTCTGTGAGACTGTGTTGCAGAGCCTGAACTGGTCCTTGCAGAGTCCACCCAAGGAGAGTTCTAATCGCTGCAGGACCTCCTGGTGGGCCCAAGCGAACTGGTTCGACTGCAGTAATTAAATGAGGGTAGTCTGATCCAATGAGCAAAACTGGATGACCAGTTTTAATCTCTTGGAGGGGAAGTCCATTAAGGTGACGATACCTTTTCCGTAAAGCCTTAACTGGATGACAGTGCACTCCAAGCCCCAGCTCTGGCGCAGTAAAAGCTCCGCTGATTGGATATACCTTGTCTGGCTGACAGGCTGGTGAAAGGTTGAAGGATACAGCCGCCCCATGTAGGACCTTTAACTCTTGTCTGACTGTGCACAGGGGCAGATCCTCCGGTTTACCTTTCAATTTCAGCTGGCTAGCTGCTCCTCCATAACTGTGGAAAACTCTGACTCCGGCTCGAAGGACCATGTAGAAAACTGTTGACTTTCAATCAGTTTGGGGTTGCCAGTAGGGGACTAGTTCACCTACTAGTTCGGACTAGTTGTCCGGTTAGAGACATGAAGAAGCAGCAGAAAGTTTTCTATTTGTAGCTTTATTTTCTCCACAACAAATCCATAAGCTTCAACAAAGGCTTAGCCCATAAGTGCAGATGAGTATAGTCAAGTTGCCATGATTTTGGGTGTGGTCTAAAACAAAGCATATAATATATTATCAATATAACATAAACAAATCAATAACAAGATACAATGAGATGTAGCAGAAATGCTTCCATGAAACATAAGTAACATCATGTGAATACGTGAACACAAATCAAATCCCTACTTCTATGTGAAGTATCCTTAAACAAGGAGTAGACAAATAATAATCAAACAAATGAATTTCATCAAACAGTTAACATGAGTTGAAATACAACTTACTTGTATAATATACGCACACATCAAATGGCAAGAAAGCACAGAGTCTGTTTGCTACCCTCACACCATGCAGAGCTATTAAATACAAATGCTAATCAATGACACCTGCTGAAGATGGGCGGAGCCTAGTGTCTTCACGTTGCTGCTTTGGCAATCAGCCAATGTCAGAGCATGTTGTCAGAGCAAGTCTCACAGACTCAAATACAAATACAATGGGCCTTTTTAACAAGTGTTCCTTCAAGTGAATTAAAGGGGAATGTCCCTCTTTGGCTAATGTACTTTCAAGATGGAGGGGCAACATGGCGACCGACATTAGAACCCCTTACCCGTATGTATTTTCAATGGCATATTATACACTCACGAGAATACTTTATTACTTGAACGAAGTAAATATACATTAATGAGCACATATATTTTTGAAAGAACTAAGTGTTTTTAGCTAAGAATAAACTAAAAAAGTTACACAGTGTAGCTTTAAATATCCAGAACATTTTAAAAACGGGTTATGCACAAGACAAAAAAAAAAAAAAAAAAAAATACCAGTATTTGGTTTCTGGAAGTAGTTTGTTTTGATTGTGTATATTTTTTTTACAACACAACTCTGTTCAAACCTATGGAAGCTTGTTTCCGCCACTGAATAACATTTTTAACAAAGCTAATAGTGACTTTTAATCTCATAATTCTGACTTTTTTTCTTGCAATTCTTGACTCTTTTTCTCTCAATTGCGTGAAAAAAAGTCAGAATTGTAAGATAAAAAGATGCAAGTATCTTTTAAATAGTTTTATTTCATGGCGGAAACAAGTTTCCATACGAACATTTGAAAAATAGGTTATGCAAAAGCGTAATAACAACATTACCAAGTGCCAGTATTAACAGAACTGTGTTGAAACATATGGAAGCTTGTTTCCGCCACTGAATAAAAAATTAAAATGTTAATTTCGACTTTTATTCTCACAATTGTTGACTTCTTTTTTTCTCGCAATTGCGTGAAAAAAGTCAGAATTGCAAGATATCTTTTAAATAGTTTTATTCCGTGGCGGGAACAAGCTTCCATACGAACCTGAATGACTTTCTACTGGTGAACATAAAAGAAGATCTTTTGAAGAACGTTTCGGAACTAAATAACATTGGACAACGTTGACTCCGTATAGACAAAAACGCACTCAAAAGACATTCTTCAAAATTTCTTCTTTCACAGGTTTGAGTGATATGACGCGAGTAGTAAATGCTGACAGAATGATCATGTTTGACTGAACTGTGAATCAGACGCGTCCTCTGAAGCTGTCAGCAGTGATTCTGTGCTGGTTTTGTTCACAGGCGACGCTCTGAACGCTCAAGAGAGACACGAGGGTTTGCTGAGAGAATTACAGGAGCTCGCAGAACATGGTCAGTAAAACACTGCTGTCAAAACTATCAACTTTCTTTTTTGAGAATCCCCCTGTAGTCAATTTCATTTGATCTCTTAAAACTCATCTTTGATCACCAAAATGACACATTAAAACGTTTTTTCCTTGAAAAAGATTTCTTCATGCCTTAATAGCTTAAATGTAACTCGACACCCTTGCTTCATTTAGTATGCGCGGTTCTATGAATAGGCAAATGAGCCCCGCCTCCACTCACTCACTCACTCACTCACTCACTCACTCAGAGATCCACTCGTTGACAATCACACGTTGATCAGGGGTGCGTTTCCCAAAACGATAGTTGCTAACCAAGTTAGCAACTTTGTTGGTTGCAATGCAATTTCCCACACGTTGATCTGATTGGTTACAAGGTAGTTTGTGACGTCAGAAACACCAGCGATTTCAAACCGTGTTTTTGAGACTGTCTTTGGTTCACTGCAGTTTTAAAGAGAAAATACTCAGCAATGCTGTCGACTTATGAATTCACACACGTTTTGTCTTAAAGCATATTAAAAACACCAGTGGGTGAGTCAGTGAGTCAGTGAGTCAGTGAGTCAGTGAGTGAGTGAGTGAGTGAGTGAGTGAGTGAGTCAGTCAGTGAGTGAGTGAGTGAGTGAGTGAGTCAGTCAGTCAGTGATTCAGTCAGCGATTCAGTGATTCAGTCAGCGATTCAGTGAGTCAGTGAGGGAGTGAGTGTGTGAGTCAGTCAGTCAGTGATTCAGTCAGCGATTCAGTCACGCATTCAGTGAGTGAGTGAGTGTGTGAGTCTGTGAGTGAGTGAGGAGTGAGTCAGTGAGTGAGTCAGTGAGTGAGTCAGTGAGTGAGTGAGTCAGTGAGTGAGTCAGTGAGTGAGTGAGTGAGTCAGTGAGTGAGTCAGTGAGTGAGTCAGTGAGTGAGTCAGTGAGTGAGTCAGTGAGTGAGTCAGTGAGTGAGTCAGTGAGTGAGTCAGTCAGTGCGTGAGTCAGTCAGTGCGTGAGTCAGTCAGTGCGTGAGTCAGTCAGTGCGTGAGTCAGTCAGTGCGTGAGTCAGTCAGGGGTGCGTTTCCCGAAAGCATCGTTAGCCAACTATGGTCGCAAGTTCCGTCGTTGTTAGCATAGTTCAACGAGTCTGTGTTTCCCGAAACCATCGTTCCAACGAACATTCGCAAACAGCATCGCAAAGTTGTGTGGTTGGAACGACAGCTCTCGAGCTGTCGTTAGAAGCATAGTTTCTAATTTTTATAACATGTGGGCTTAATAAATTATTATCTTGAGCCAAATAAGCAAGCTGACATTCAGTACAATCTATATCTTTTATTTAGAATACATACAAATGTAATTTACGTCTTTTAGTTTGTCAAAAGATTTGAAGTACCGTGTTTGAAGACTGCGCATGTGCGAACGTGCTCTACTATGTAAGAACGAGCTAAATATTGAGTCTGGTAATCAAGCAAAATAACTGAGAAAATTTAGAAATAGTCCTCAGATGACATGTCTGTAATTTATATAAACAAATCGAGCGTTAATTGGATCTCAAACCGTTTCATTAAAAGTAGTTATATTACTCCACCACGTGCGAGACGTCATAAACCAACGTGGTTGAACGATACTTTGCGACAATGCGTTTCGGGAAACAGTCGCAACTAGCTAGTTGATTTCTCCAACGATGCATCGTACTATGGTAGTGAAGCAGCGAGTTACATAGTTGTACGGGAAACGCACCCCAGTGCGTGAGTCAGTCAGTGCGTCAGTGAGTGAGTGAGTGAGTGAGTGAGTCAGTGAGTGAGTGAGTCAGTGAGTGAGTGAGTGAGTCAGTGAGTGAGTCAGTGAGTCAGTGAGTGAGTCAGTGAGTGAGTCAGTGAGTGAGTGAGTCAGTGAGTGAGTGAGTCAGTGAGTCAGTGAGTCAGTGAGTGAGTCAGTGAGTGAGTGAGTGAGTGAGTCAGTGAGTGAGTGAGTCAGTGAGTGAGTGAGTCAGTGAGTGAGTGAGTCAGTGAGTGAGTGAGTCAGTGAGTCAGTGAGTGAGTGAGTCAGTGAGTGAGTGAGTCAGTGAGTGAGTCAGTGAGTCAGTGAGTGAGTCAGTGAGTGAGTGAGTCAGTGAGTGAGTGAGTGAGTGAGTGAGTCAGTGAGTCAGTGAGTGAGTGAGTCAGTGAGTGAGTGAGTGAGTGAGTCAGTGAGTGAGTGAGTCAGTGAGTGAGTCAGTGAGTGAGTGAGTCAGTGAGTGATCAGTGAGGAGTCAGTGAGTGAGTCAGTGAGTGAGTCAGTGAGTGAGTCAGTGAGTGAGTCAGTGAGTGAGTCAGTGAGTGAGTCAGTGAGTGAGTCAGTGAGTGAGTCAGTGAGTCAGTGAGTGAGTCAGTGAGTGAGTCAGTGAGTGAGTCAGTGAGTCAGTGAGTGAGTCAGTGAGTGAGTCAGTGAGTGAGTCAGTGAGTGAGTCAGTGAGTGAGTGAGTGAGTGAGTGAGTGAGTCAGTGAGTGAGTCAGTGAGTGAGTGAGTGAGTGAGTCAGTGAGTCAGTGAGTGAGTGAGTGAGTCAGTGAGTGAGTCAGTGAGTCAGTGAGTGAGTCAGTGAGTCAGTGAGTGAGTGAGTCAGTGAGTGAGTCAGTGAGTGAGTCAGTCAGTTATCTGATACATGTGTCTGTTTTTTCTGCAGAGAAAGATAGAGAGAGCAGATACTCTCGCGAGAGAGACGATTATGAGCTCAATGACACATGGGAGGAGGAGGAGGATGACGAGGATGAAGAAGAGGAGGGAGCGACGAAGAATGAGCGAGACCTGGATGAACTGCTGCAGGAGGAGATCAGGGCGACGGAGATCCAGAGGAAACAAGACGAGGAGCTGGAGGAGCTGCTGAAGGAGCTGAAGAAGAAACAGCTGGAGAAGAAGCACACGAAGAGCGAGGAGGACGACAGGAAGAACGAGCTGGAGCTGAAGCTGGAGAAAGAGAAGGTGGAGAAGGAGCTGAAGCAGCTGCGGGCGGAGCAGAAGAACGACACCGCCGGCTGGAGCAAACAGAAGGAGAAGGAGGAGAAACAGGAGGAGCTGCAGGAGCTGATGAGGAAGATGGAGCGCGTGCAGGAGGAGGAGAGTCCAGAGAAGCGGGAGATGGAGAACGCCAGCGATGAAGCCACGCGACAGTTCGAGAGAGACGGAGAGGAAGAAGAGGAGGAACGACAGCATGAGGAGGAGGATGAAGATGAGGTGTGTTTCTGTTGATATCTATCACAGCTTCACTAGATTCACTAGAATAAAACCAGAATAATAATACGGCTTTTCAAGCCCAAAGGCAGAGTTAATTAAATGCAGAGGTGGACCGTAACAAAGTACATTTACCCGAGTACTGCAGTTAAGTACACTTTTTGAGTATCTGTACTTCACTCGAGTATTATTTTTTTTGGAAACCAAAGACATGGTTTGTCTTAAAGAATATTATAAAAGTAAAAAAACAAACAAATTCAAAATATTACACAAAATATATATAGTATAATAAATATATAGTATAATAAATATATAATATAATAGTGTCTCAACGATGCCCCCAGAAACTGGGAGTATTATATAATAACCATGATTCCGTTTTTTTTTTTTTTTCATTTTTTTTTTTTTTTTTCATTTAAAACAAAGTTATTGAACATTTTAGTGTAGATTAGAATTTACTTATTTTAATTTATTAATAATCATTAAAATATTTTTAGGTTATCTTGGGGTCCTTTACGGGCCCCGGCCGCCCGGTTGAGAAGCACTGCTGTGTTTTTCCACTAAAAGTTTATTTTGTCATCATTTATTGAGTGCATCAGATTATAGATGAGCTTGATGAAGTGACGTGTGCTGAATTCATGAACTCTCTGTCTCGTTCAGGAGCTGCTGGAGATCGAAGCTGAGTTGAGGAAAGTTGCAGCGCAACTACATGAACTTCGCAGGGGTTAAAAACACACACACACACACACACACACACACACACACACACACACACACACACACACACACATATATATAAAGTCATTATAATAAGATGAAACACTCCGAATAACACATAATTTATGTAACCTCATAGAGGCGGCACTTTCGTCAGGCTACACTATTTTACTGCAGACATTCAGAAATGTAATTCCCATCAGACGAAATCAAACTAAAACGCACAACTGGACGAGCGATACTTCGATCCAAGAGACACTGTTTAGTGCTTATTCACTCCAGTCATGCATCACAAGCCACACCCCTAATCCATCAAACATGAATATTCATATTTGTCATTTGAATATTTAAACATTCATATCTATATTGTAATGCAATACTTCAGTGAGTGGTTCAATTAACTCTATATAATAAGACAAATGTGCACATATGATGAAGTAATAATGTGATTTGTGCTCTTGACTGTTACTGTGTATATATATTTATATATATATATATTATATATATGTAATCTCAGAAACATTATCCTTTTATGCGCTGATGTGAACTTGGCTGAAAACTGTTATGACACACTGAGACTGTTCTGGGATCAAAACACCAGCCACTTCCTGTTGATCACGTAATATTCAGGATATCACAGTGTTAAGACGAGTTGCAGAGAACAATCGCGAGTGAGTGAGTCGGTCGGTGAGTGAGTCGGTCGGTGAGTGAGTCGGTCGGTGAGTGAGTCGGTGAGTGAGTCGGTCGGTGAGTCGAGTTGGTCGGTGAGTGAGTCGGTGAGTGAGTCGGTCGGTGAGTGAGTCGGTCGGTGAGTGAGTCGGTCGGTGAGTGAGTCGGTCGGTGAGTGAGTCGGTCGGTGAGTCGAGTTGGTCGGTGAGTGAGTCGGTGAGTGAGTCGGTCGGTGAGTCGAGTTGGTCGGTGAGTGAGTCGGTGAGTGAGTCGGTCGGTGAGTCAGTCGGTCAGTGAGTGAGTCGGTCGTTGAGTGGGTCGGTCGGTGAGTGGGTCGGTCGGTGAGTGGGTCGGTCGGTGAGTGGGTCGGTCGGTGAGTGAGTCGGTCGGTGACTGGGTCGGTGAGTGAGTCGGTCGTTGAGTGGGTCGGTCGGTGAGTGGGTCCGTCGGTGAGTGGGTCGGTCGGTGAGTGGGTCGGTCGGTGAGTGGGTCGGTCGGTGAGTGAGTTTGTGAGTGAGTCGGTCGGTGAATGAGTCGGTGGGTGAGTCGAGTCGGTCGGTGAGTGGGCGGTCGGTGAGTGGGCCGGTCGGTGAGTGGGCCGTTCGGTGATTGAGTCGGTCGGTGAGTGAGTCGGTCGGTGAGTGAGTCGGTCGGGTGAGTTAGTGAGTGAGGTCGGTCGGTGAGTTGGGTGAGTGAGTCGTGTCGGGTGAGTCGAGTCGGTCGGTGAGTGGTCGGTCGTTGAGTGGGTCGGTCGGTGAGTGGGTCGGTCGGTGGTGGGTCGGTCGGTGAGTGAGCGGTCGGGTGACTGGGTCGGTGAGTGAGTCGGTCGTTGAGTGGGTCGGTCGGTGAGTGGTCGGTCGGTCGGTGAGTGAGCGGTCGGTGACTGGGTCGGTGAGTGAGTCGGTGTTGAGTGGGTCGGTCGGTGAGTGGGTCGGTCGGTCGGTGAGTGGTCGGTCGGTGACTGGGTCGGTGAGTGAGTCGGTCGTTGAGTGGGTCGGTCGGTGAGTGGGTCGGTCGGTCGGTGGGTCGGGGTGAGTGAGTCGGTCGGTGACTGGGTCGGTGAGTGAGTCGGTGTTGAGTGGGGTCGGTCGGTGAGTGGTCGTCGTTGGTCGGTGAGTGGGTCGGTCGGTGAGTGGTCGGTCGGTGAGTGGGTCGGTGGGTGAGTGGTCGGTCGGTGAGTGGGGTCGGTCGGTGAGTGGGTCTGTCGGTGAGTGGGTCGGTCGGTGAGTGAGTCGGTCGGTGAGTGAGTCGGTCGGTGAGTGGGTCGGTCGGTGAGTGGGCGGTCGGTTGAGTGGTGTGGAGTGAGTCGGTCGGTGAGTGAGTCGGTCGGTGAGTAGTGAGTGAGTGAGTCGGTAGTGGTGGTGAGTCGGTCGGTGAGTTAGTGAGTGAGTCGGTCGGTGAGTTAGTGAGTGAGTCGGTCGGTGAGTTAGTGAGTGTTCGGTCGGTGAGTTGAGTGAGTGTCGGTCGGTGAGTAGTGAGTGATTCGGTCGGTGAGTTAGTGAGTCGGTCGGTGAGTGAGTGAGTCGGTGAGTGAGTCGGTCGGTCAGTGAGTCGGTCAGTGAGTCGGTCAGTGTTTTATGTGTGTGTTTGTGTGTGTAAGATGTATGTGTTGGACAGAAAGTGCCAGTGTTCTTTCCCTGCATGTTGCACTTTTTTGTAAGCAGCCAATGAGAGAGGGTCTGATCACAGACTCCGCCCACGCACATTGTTGTGATTGATAATATTTAACTGATTTGAGAGGAAAGAAACCTATGAAAGCTTGTTTCTGCCACGGAATAAAAATAAAAATAAAAACAGTAAATGCAAATATTTATCTTACTATTCTGACTGGCAAATTTTCTCAGAAATTCTGTAAAGTCAGAATTGTGAAGTATAAAGTCGCAATTACCTTTTATTATTTTTTTAAGCTTCCACAGAAACCAGCAATAAGAGATAGAGGAGCCTGAATGTTTGATAAAAACATGAAGCGTTGACCACAGAATTAATCTAATTTTGAATGTAACCGAAGAGTAGCAGAACATTAGCCTGGGTTTCCCATACTGCCTTACCGCAGCGCGATTCAATTCACGCTGAAAGGCAGTCTGGATACCATGGCCAGATTTTTCGCTCATTTAGGGAACCAATCACAGAACGGGATCACAGAACGGGGAGGGAACAGCAAGACGATGACGACATATGTTGGCTATGAGCATTTGATAGACATTCTTAGCACCCAATAAACAGCGCGGGCATTCGTAAACCACGCCTCAAATACGAGAAAATGTACATGTGGTTCCAGACCCAAGTCTCAACGAGAATTGGTCTGGCGTTAGCCAGGCTAGCAGAACATATAAACACAATACAGTCAAAAGAATAGTTATGTGTCTTTAATATTTTAATTGATATGTTTTAATAAAGAGCTGTTGACTGAACGCACAGCTGCCTCGGAGTCTTTCTTTGGTGAATGTCAATTCAGTATTATAACTGTATTCAGTGTTGATGTCAAAAAATGAAATCATCTCCAAACAGCGCCAGTGCAAGCTCCGCCCACAGCTCCTTCACCATGGCAACCACGGCATCGAGTCTGTGAGTGAATCGTTTAGTTTGAATCAAATCCTAAACGACTCTACAAGAATTGGTCTAAACTAGCTAAATCCTAATTTAAATAGGAAGAAATATCATAAAACACTTATCAGTTTTAGTTTTTTACTTTTTTGTTCTCTGGTGTGTGTGTGTGTGTGTGTGTGTGTGTGTGTGTGTGTGTGTGTGTGTGTGTGTGTGTGTGTGTGTGTGTGTGTGTGTGTGTGTGTGTGTGTGAGTCTCAGGTGTGTGTGTGTTCATGATGTTACTCCTCGTCGAGTTAATGACGCGACTGAGTGAAAGAGAAAGTGAAAGTCTTAAATCGCTTATTCACTCTCAACTCGACGCATTCTCAACACATTTGACCTGCAGGATCTTGAATTTAACAGATTGAGCTGCTAAAGCTACTAAAGTGTGTTTATAAGGATGTCTCGAGGTACAAACGCTGGATTTGATCGACACATCACCATATTCTCACCTGAGGGCCGATTGTATCAAGTCGGTAAGAGTTCCTCCATTTTATAATCCGGTTTACATCAAGTATTAATCTATTATTGATGCTTTCAGGTCGTTTTTACTGCACTATTGCAGCGTTTTGGACTATTGCTGACAGATTAATATTTGTAGCCTACGGAATCAAAACGATTTTAGCCATAATCAAATGTTATTTTTTCCGACACTAAAGCTAGATCCAAGACTGCAGTTCAGACTTCATCTTCATTAGTCAATGATAATCATATATTATAAATAATCATCTTAAACCAACAAAAACATGTTCTAGGAATGTTTGCTAACGTTCCCATAATGGAAAGTGTTTCTGAACGGTCAAAACGTCCAGTTTAAGACCATCCATTCCTCAAATATTATTGGAACGTTATTTTTGAATGTTCTCTGAACGTCTTGAATGAAGTAGTAACATAAAAACGTTAGACGAACTAAAATTATTCAGGAAAACACGTTCCGTGATCGATTTATAAATGTTTTGGAACGACCAGATAACGTTGAACGAACATTCTATTAACGTTATGGAACGATTGTTCGTAACTTTGCAAGATCGTTAGTTAGGTAAACTTCTGAGAACGTTCCCTTTTAACAGTGTAGTCTGCTGCATGTTGTGTTTATGTGATGTTGAATGTGTTGGACAGAATATGCCTTCAAAGCCATCACTCAGAGCGGCCTGACCACGGTGGGCATCAGAGGGACGGACTGTGCTGTGGTCGTCACACAGAAGAAAGTTGCGGTAAAAACACACACACACACACACACACACACACACACACACACACACACACACACACACACACACACACACACACACACACACACACACACACACACACCTGTCCCTGAAGATCAGTGATGTGAGTGAGAGAGAGAGAGAGAGAGAGAGAGAGAGAGAGAGAGAGAGAGAGAGAGAGAGAGAGAGAGAGAGAGAGAGAGAGAGTCTTATTTCAGTCTGCAAGGGCTGGTTTACTCCTGGACAAGCTGCAAGCGTCTCAAAGCATCTCTGAGTCTCTCTAAACTGCAGAGATGCTGTGATGCTCTTAAATTACGCTGAGCTCAGTGGCCCTCATTTATCATTCTTGCTTAGAAAACGGGCGTATATGTTGGCGTAAGATTATGCTTACACTCCTCTCACCGCCTATGAAGCTGTGCGTACCTTTGAAATCGTACCTTGATAAATGCCGCGGCTGAAAACGATCATCATTAGAATAACACGCCTCTAAATATTCGCGTGATTTTTTTTCCCAAACCACTTCAGCGGAAATCCCGCCTGTAGCTGATTCTAAAGTTTTCATTGGTCAGGTCAATCACTGTACAGATTGCCTACACCCAACCCTGATCCCTAAACCTACCCGTCACTATAATCTAAACCAATGAAATCGGCTGCAGGGCGGGATTTCCGCTGAAGTGGTTTGGGAAAAAAAATCACGCTAAATATTCAAGTCTCCGCTTCCCCCACGCCCTCATTTTACGCCATGGACACACGGAAGACGGCAAAGAAGAGAAACTTTTCCGACGTGGAGATCAAATGACCTATCACAATGCATTATTTTACAGCTCGTGTTTTGAAACAATAGCATTTAATATCGTATCATGTACAATAGTGATGATGATGATGTGATGTGGAGTACCATTAATTCACATTAATAATTGCATGTCCATTTGTAATATTCTTATTCTTATTATTATCCGTGTTCGCATTTATGAGGAAAAAACAATGATACGGACGTGAGCTCTCTGAAAGCGGCACTAAAATATATTTTAAAACTTTCACAGAGGCATCAAATAGAAAGCACAAAACCTTTCTTTAAACTGAATTTCGTTTACTATTAATTGTATCTTAATTTTAATCAATGTTTCATCAACCAATTACCTGGATTTAACAAATAAGAAGTAAATAGCAGATGATAGATAA
>CM070825.1:43924185-43940013 GCA_036326025.1 Chrosomus eos
CACGAGCCTCCTCTTGTTCTTCACGCGCGCACAGTACAATTTAAAACTGTTAAAAGAAAAGGCTCAATAAACTATTGCATAGATAGATACTGTATAATACACTACGCATCAATATTTATTTCCTTTGTGCTTTTAACTTTTCAATGCGGACTCGAAGAGCTGCGCGCTGTGACTCCGTGTTTCAAGCGCATCATTCTGCGCTCGGGATGTGCATAAGCGCTGTGGTGTTCGCATTGTATGGGATCCTTTCATATCTATCAATACTTTTGCACAATGAAAGATTATTAATAGCATTTTTATTGTTCTGTCTATCTATCATATGTTGCTGCCTCATTAACAGCTGTGATATACATTTAAAAAATGTCTTAATTTATATATATAAATATATATATATATATTATATATATATAATTGATCTTTCTGATTTTTATCTTGTTTTTCATGAATGTATTTTTTTAGAACAATACAAAGAGCAATGTGTAACATTTTACCAGATTTAGTGCTACACTTATTGTCTTTTATTTTTTCTTCCCTAAATAATGTTTTTTTCACTAAATGTTCAGATTTTATACAAATATTTTGCACTTGTGATTTTTCTAGACTAAATTTTACTGCTGAGTTACCCACTAATCTAGTGTATAATATAATTTTTGTCATAGGTTATGATCATATTTTTTTTTTATTTGTTGTTTTTCTTTATAATGACGTTGTCTGTATTAAGTAGGGGGGGGGGGGGGGTCTCAGTATATTTTCCTGCTTTTTTTATCCTCAGCCAATCACATGCCTGAGAAAGAAAGAGAGAAAGATATTGATAAAATGAAGTAACATGTTTTAACACATTGCTAGCATGATTTAACATGTTGCTAGCATGATTTAGCATGTTGTTAATACGATTTACCACATTGCTAGCATGATATAGGATATTGATAATGTGTTTTAACACATTGCTAGCATGATTTAACATGTTTCTAGCATGATTTAACTATAGACAGTAAAAGAAATGGACACAGCGACCCCGTTGATTTCAACGGAGAGAATTAAAGCCCAATAGAAGCACTCACTTCCTGATAGCCAAGCGTACTGCGCATGCTCAAACTGAGCTTGACGACGTGAGCAACCTGACTGACAGTTGTACGTCTTCTAGTTGCTGTGCCAAGAGGAATCTGAATCATTCCCTTCCGAATCTCACAGAGCCAGAGATCGTGAGTATTAGCTGTCCATGAGCTCGTAGCAGGAGCAACTTTATGACTCTCTATGGGCTTCTCCCTTGACTTTATGCCTCCACGTCCCCCGATTACGCGCGAGCTTCTACTTCTGTCTGTACGGTAATTTTCTCTATTGTGCGACAGAGAGTCGCGTGTTATGACGCAATCGTTAACCTATTTTCACAAAAACGGCTTCTACGGGGCCATAACGTAAGATACAAAGTAATGGAGCCTTTTATACATTGTCGTGTTTCTTTAGAAATAAATAATGGACAAATGGAGTCTTTAAACGCCTCAGATGTAAAGTTATTCACTGTCAAAGTGACGCCAAAATGAATGGGAGTCAATGGAATGCTAACAGCAGGTGATAGCCAGCTACAATGGCGGCGCTTAGAGAGGCTTCAGTTTCTGGCGGATGGATTACCCCCTTGGATTTAACATGTTACTAGCATGAATTAGCATGTTGTTAACACGTTTTAGCACATTGCTAACATGATTTTGGATATTGATAATGTGTTTTAACACATTGCTAGCATGAATTAGCATGTTGCTACCATGATTTTACATGTTCGCAAAATTATTTAGCATTTGTTAGCATGTTTTAAGGCTTCTAACATGATTTGGCACTTCTATCATCACTGCTATCATGAAATAACTTATGTTGTAGTACATTGCAAGCATGATTTAATACTCTGCTAGCATGAATTAGCATGTTGCTAGCATGAATTAGCACATTTTAGTACATTGCTAACATGATTTTACTTGTTAACGTTTTTTAATGTGTCGTTAGCATGAATTAGGATGAATCAGCATGTTAGTAGCATGAAATAGCATGTTGCTACCGTGAATACATTTGTTAGCATGAATCAGCATGTTGCTAACATGAATTGGCATGTTACTAGTATGACTTAGCATGTTATTAATGTTACCATGTTGGTAGCATGTCCTAAGCTAGTTGTTAGGCTTTGCCAGTGATATGTAATGGACGACGCTTAAATACTCTGGTAACACTTTACTTGAAGGGGTGTGCATAAGACTGACATGACACCTTCATAATCATGACATGACACAAATCATGAATATGAAGGAGGGTTTATGCATGTTTATGACAACTGTCATTAAGTGTCATTCGCTCAATTATGACATTTTTAATGCAAATATGACATTGTTTGAGATGTCTTTGTTATGACACCTTGACATAAACCAATACATCATAACCTGTCAGTGTCTTTGTCATGACACAACCTGTCATAAATATGTCATAAACATGACATAGCAGATTAATTATCAAACTTAAGAAACCACTTAGCTTTATTGGTTAATATTACATTAAACAGTCAGGTGGCTGGTTTTGACTGGCTGTCATGAAGCCATTATAACTTTTTAATGACAAATTCAATTTGTACCACTGTAGTTGAGGTCACGAAAAATATTAATGACACAGTTATAATGACAAAGGTTATGATGTATTGGTTTATGTCAAGGTGTCATAACAAAGACATCTTAAACAATTTCATATTTGCATTCAAAATGCCATTATTGAGCGAATGACACTTAATGACAGTTGTCATAAACATGCATAAACCGTACTTCATATTCATGATTTGTGTCATGTCATGATTATGAAGGTGTCATGTTAGTCTTATGCACACCCCTTCAAGTAAAGTGTTGCCAATACCCTTTTAGAGTTTGTGTGTTAAAGGGGTGGTTTACTGCTTTTTTTCTTTGCATGATTGTGTTTATGGGGTGCAATATAACATGTATTCGTGGTTTTTCTTTTTTTAAAAGTCTTATTTTTCATAAATTTCACCTTTATTGTAAGCCTCTTTCTCCTCTGTCATTTGAACGACCGGTTGACTTCCTGATTCTATGAAACCACTCCCTCAGAAACAGGCAGTGGGCTCAGATTGGTTAGTTTGGGCCGGTGTGTTGTAATTGGCTAAACTGCGTAGCGCACGTTGTCCGGAACCGCCACGCCCCTTGCCTTTACGGGCGTGAGTCTCATGTGCTCCGGTTAATGTAAACAATGGTGTCGATACAGTCGTATCAGTTTGAGCCCGAATCAGACCCAGAAAACGGCGACGAAGAGAGTCAAACAGAACCTCCCCAAACACGGCTGTTACAAAACGTTTCTGAATGGTACGTTTTTGAATTATTATTATTATTCTATTCTTCTATTATTACATAAGAAGTTTGATAGCCTGTTATAATTGAAAATGCTACTGCTGCTTGTTAGCTTTTTGAGATACGTTTTTATCTTGATTAAACATTTTAAACAAATGATTACATGAGTAATACAGTTTTTTAAAGTTATTGTTTTATTGATATAATGAACAACCGTTTAGCTATTAACAAAACTTAGTTACTCTGTGTATCGTTTTCTTAGCATCGATATAACTGGCTACTATAAACAAACACTGTTGACATTGATCACGTTCATGATCAAATCGACAAATTACGTCATAAAGTAGCTATACATGGCAAATATATTTACAAAATCTATATGATTACAAATTCAGGTCCAAAATGTTTGTACGCGTTTGCCATAGAAACACGAAATAGCATAACCAAGTGACTATAAAGCCAGCGCTGGCATTTGTTTACGTCCTTGATGAAATGAAACCACGTCTAAAATTATACAAATACGTTTAAAATTATTAAGTCTTACTTACTGTGGCCCAACAACTGCTGCATCTGGTTTTAACGTTGGAACAGCTTCAGGTTTTAGCAACAGTTTCTTGTGGAATCCGGCATTGAATTGTTGGAGATTCAGGAAGCTGTCTTCAGTGAAATGTGCCGCACAAAGAGCTAAATTACGATTGTAATCGTCAGAAACATAATCAAACATAAATTGTAGCCACTGTTGACGAGCTAAAGCGTCTGTAGGAAGCCCGAACACAGAAGACCTGACAGCTGGATGAAAATAACACTTTCGACGGCATGGCTAGCTCTCCCCTGTAACTCTTCCTCTTCGGCAAAGCCGCAGAAATATGATCGTGCCCTTTTTTGCGTATTCCGGTGGGAGGGTTGATGGGTTAGTGACGTCTAAAACCCAGCTGTAGTCCCAATCGAGTCGTTTTTGTAGGCATTTACACTTCCTGGTTTTTAAAAGACGATATCTCTGCTTACATTAAACTTTCAGCGCTGCAACTTTGCAGATAATGTTCATGCACCAACAGCAACATTACACACTATTTAAAATGAAAAAAGTGAAATCGCAATCAACCACCCCTTTAAAGTTTTGACCCCCTCAATGTAAGGTAATGGGATTTTGTATGATTTTTTTCATCTTCATTTTTAGGAAGACCGTTAGAACAGTTAGAGACGATACAGCAACCCGAGTCAGAACTGTCTGAGGGTCTTACCTGAGTTTGGAGGTTATTAAGTTAAATCTCTAGGAGGATGTGCTCTAAATTTTGGCTCAGAAGACGAAGATGTTTAAATAGTAGATCAGTATGTTGTCTTTGTCAAGCCAACATAATGATGCAAACTTCATCAAATATGAAGTGAACGTGAACGTAAACAGTTGAGAAGGAAACGCATGTGTGTCAGTATCAGTATATTAGATCGGTGCATTCGCTCTTAAAGTGACAGCAGCCTTATTTTCTTTTCTGCCGTCTGTGTTTTTAATGTTAATCAAACAACAAAAGACAGGAAAAAATCACTTGCTGCTCTTAACTGAATAACTTTTATAAGGGTTAATTAATAAGGATGTTTAATTTATACAGTGAGGACTATGCAGTGTTATTTTTCATTTGCTTACTTTATTACATTTCTGTATTTCTGTCAGATCTATCGGAAATACCTGAAAAGCACTGTTTATTTAATTTGCACCTTTGTTATATATATATATTTTTATTACTTTTTACTTGTCTTTAGTAATGTTATACATTTATATTAGTTAGGCTAGTAATTCTAGCTGTGGTATTGAAATTGGAATAGAGAATTGTGAATTTTCGCAGGTATCAAAAATGTTGGTGTCATTACTACTTGTTTTTGCTAAAACAGTTTCATGGCTGGTAAAAATATGAATGGCATGTACATTTTCTGAACTCACTGGCCATTGGCAGATGTGGCAAAAAGTTATTTCTAGGACCTTTATGTTAATATAATCAGTGCCGATCCTGACCTCCCTGGGGCCCTAAGCAAAATTCTGCTAAGGGGCCCTCTACCTGACCCGTGACGCCGTGAGATATAAACCATTTGCCATTGCCACAGTCACACCTGACACTTCAGTGCTCCAATACAATCCTCCCTCCTTTAAACAAAACAAAGAATAAGTACAATAATATAGAACAGAATGATATTTACTGAATAGAGTATTTTCTATAGAATATTAAGATAACAAGTGAATATTGTGATGCAGATATCAATAATCCCTGTGAGTGAATGACATCATTGATATCAAGAATTAACTTTTGTACAAGTGAACATGTAATTCCTGATATCAAAAATAGACATTGGTAGATAAAATGTAACTAAGGGGCCCTACTAGTAAAAATAATCAAGAATTCACATTGCAAATAGTAAAAAAAAAATGAATTATTGATATCAAAAATGCATAAACTGTGAATGAATAAAAGCTAAAATGGCTTGCCATAGCATGTTAAAGTTTTTTTATTGTGCATGTTAAAGCAATTCTTGATTTATGGTTATTATTTACTGAGGGATGTGCATCCATATTGACCAGTATGTCCAGCTTATCAGCATTTTAAATTCAATATAGCCTATAAATCAAAGTCAATCAATGTCAAATTGTCAATACATTGCTTTTCATCTTGCATAATTAGTGCAGTTGTTTAGAGTTTTTACTACACATTAACTGAGACTATAATCAGTGTCTTGTTTTAAAAGTGTGTATAATGTGTACTCTGATGAGGAGTGCCATCATTCACGCCCATATATTGTACAGTATGTCTGGTCTCCACATATATTTCTGCTTGAAAAATGCGTGTTTCATTTCGTGCACGCGCATATGAACGCATGATAACACACGCGACGCGGTTATCTTTTCCGAGCCGTTGCACTTTTTAAAAACACAATAGAAATGCACATAAACTTAACTTTACTTTGCTGACATCAAACTTGTGAACACAAGTTGAGAACACAAGTTTACCTGATTGTTGTTCCCGCAATTCACTCTCTTTTCTCTCTCTCTCTCTCTCTCTCTTTTGTGACCAGAAGGATAGTTTCGCTTAATTTTGTCATTGATGTTGTAAACATTAATTGACGCGCTATGACACGAGGGGGAGGCGGGGCCTTGAGTAATTTGCGGGGCCCTACGCAGCTTGCGTAGTGAGCGTATAGGGCGGATCGGCTCTGAATATAATATGCTAAAATGTTTTGTGTTGTACTGTTTGTCAGCAGTGTGTTGACTGAATATTGTAACTCTCATGTTTGCCTCCTGTCCTCTAGATGGCGATCTCGTGTTTGTCTTCTGTGCTTTCCATGGACTTCAAAAGCACTGAGCTGGAAGTGGCTGTTGTGACCAAAGAAAGCCCTAAATTCAGGTACGGAGAGAGAAAGAATGAGTGTCTGACAGCAAACATTCTCAGACAACATAGTTGTTTAAGCAGAAATATGGCGTTACATTTGTGCCAAAAATGTCAACTTCTTTGTACAATTAATTTGTGTCTACAGTTATTGCTGTTTTATTTGTGTCGTGTTTTATGCTTTATAAGTTTCTGTTCTGTAATTTATTTAACAGATATCCAGGTAAACAAACACAACATTTAGATTTCAATAATGAGTTTTCTAATGAGTTTTCTAAAACTTTCAGATGCATTTATTTTCATTCATTTATGCATTTGGCAGACACTTTTATCCAATGAGGACTGCTCATATTATCTCTCTGTTCTATAAGTGTGAATGAATATAGAGTTCTTTAGTTTCATCCTCGTGTTTTGTCATAATAGTAATTTGTTTTGGAAAGATGGTGGGGAAAAAAGCAGCCTCCACAAAAACAGAATCCCATACTTTTTGCAAAAGCCTTCCAAAAATGACAGAAAAAGACAACATAAACATATACTTTTTATCAAGTATGCAGTGACTAATTTGACCCATTTGTAAGTCGATAAAGGCGTCTGCTAAAGAAATAAATGTAAACGCATACAGTTGAAAGCAGTCTTTTTAGCACAAATACACCCTCATAGAGAACATGTGTCTGTGTGTTTCAGGACTCTGTCAGAAAAAGAGATCGAGGGACATCTGATAGCGATCTCGGAGAGAGAATAACCGTCAGGTTTCCACGTTTTTATAAAATCCACTGAAATGAAACGCCTTTATCTGGCGTTTGCTCATCATTTCTCAGCTCATAGTTTTACACTGAATTTGATACAGATCGTATTTGGTGTCTGTTACCTGGTGAATGACAAACTCGGTCTATAAACCAGTGGACAGTCAAATAATTCTCCAATAAACATCTTTTTGTCAGTTTAAAACAGCCTCATTGAGTAATATTTATTTTCTGCTGTAATACTTTCAGCTTTAAAATATGACATTGATTTCTTTCATTGTGTGCTTTCCTCTTTCTCCAGCCGGTGGCGTCATTTATTCACTGATCGTGGCTAATTTTTCTAGCTATGTTCCCACTATAACATGCAAACACAAATTGTTTTTTGAGAATTATGAGAAAAGAATATGCTTTGAAAGATTTATTTGGTTGACAGAAGTTGAATAAAAACAAAAGCATAAGCATTTTCTGATGTTTACCTTGTGAACCAACTAATCGTACAATCAGACAAATGCTGTAATTCAATAAAACACACAATCAGTGTTCAATAACAACAAGAAACATACAATATCTACATGTTAACACTTAACAAAATAATGTTACAATTAGAACAGTGTTCAAGAAAGCAACTTGTTTTCCACTTTTGGATGCCATGGTACAGAGCTTTTCAAAGTAATACAGTGTCACACTAGAAATTCAAAGCACTTTGTTCAGTGCACACTATAGTACTTTGCTATGGTCTTGGTTAATTCTTGAATAGAGCACAGTTCAGTTCACTTTTCATTCCAAAGCTTTTCAAAGTGAATACAGTGTCACACCAGAGATCTTTCTGAACTGTTTTTGTCTTGACATCAGTGACTGTAAATATTTCATAAGGAGGAATCAGCACTTCGTTCTCATAAGGAAGCCTAGAATATTTTGTCACATTAGCACCTAAACAAGTGGAGATTTCAAAACAAGATTTACTTCCAAAACGCTTTGCTAAGTCACGATCAAGAGAGGAGGATGTAAATGAGCCGAAACGAATGCTTGTAGAAGCATTAAATGCAAGCTTTGTGCCACGAAAGGTATTAAAGCATTTATCTTGTTTTTCCTTCAGAATCTCTATCGCTTCTGTTAATAGAAACTGAAGTGAATACCATTGGTATCTCCCGTTTGTGTAATTTTGTTTTCCATTGCGAGTGTCATTATTAAATTTAGGATATATATTATATTTTTCTGTAGTGTACATATAAATGGCAATTGAGTTATGACGTTTCAAGGTATCATTTGGTGCATTGGATGCATTCCTTTCACCTTCTTTCCAAGCATTATTAAATTCAGAGTTACCACGTTCCTTCTGTAGATATTCTTTCTCCACCTTTTCTGCCATTTTATCTCTACAGCCGAAATAATAGTCATCAACTGAATCCAGTGCCATATCCAAGTTAAGTCCTGCGACAGCAGCTCTGTGATCCTGCAGAAACAGCAATCATAATGATCACATCAATATTCATGTCTGTAATATTCATACCAGAACACAAGCTTACCCGTCCTAGAGCAGCTAACATGAGAAGAGCTTCAATGATCAGCAGCATCTCGATTCAGTCCAATCCCTCAGACGATCTAGTGAACAACAGATGCTGAAAGACAAGAAAGGTTCACAAATACTACATTTATATCAGGAATATGTGCGTAGATTTGCATAACGTTTACCTTGTACTTTAACCCCTAAACTTACCTGAAAATACCGTTGTCTGTTTTTGTCAGAAGATCAGAAAGTAATTTGCTTTCAGTCAGATCACAACGCTTCTTCAAACAAACAGACAAGGAGGTTAAAGTTGCTTTTTATAACACTAATAATGTGTGTGTGTGTGTGTGTGTGTGTGTGTGTGTGTGTGTGTGTGTGTGTGTGTGTGTGTGTGTGTGTGTGTGTGTTTTCTGAGGAATAACAGCTGAAGTGTGATCTTGTTGCTTTAAGCTGAAGTGTGATCTTGTTGCTTTAAGCTCAAGTAAACTGTTGTGCCCATCATAATGCAACTCGTGAAGGTCTATGTGTGGTTTCACACTGGCTAAAAAAGGCACAAAAAAAAACCTTTACATGCCGAAGTTGTACTTTGAGCAGCTCTAACTCTATGAAAGTTACAGTTGTAAGAGTTTCTGAATTAAAAGAAGTCAAGTCATCTTCATTTATGCAGCGCTTTTAAAAATATAGATTGTTTTGAAGCAGCTTTACAGTGATAATAGGAAATTACAGTAACAGAGATTGCTTGGCTTTACAGCAGCTCTAGAATACAGTTATTGTCCAGCTAAAGTTAGTTTTTAAATTATTCCCTTTCGTTGCAAAGATCATTAGTTGATAACTTAGGGGCCGCTAACACGACACCGTTTTAAATATTCTTCAATTAAATGAAAAGAAAACAGAGGTTATTCTGTTTGGCTCTAAAACTCAAATCGACACATACAGTGTTTCATTAAGTAATTCGCAGTTAAAAGTTAACTCTCATGTTAGAAATCTTGGGGTCATTTTTGACTATGAGATGAATTTTGATAAATAAACTCTGTAGTTAGCTCCAGCTTTTTTCAACTAAAGTGTCTTCGTAAGTTAAAGCATATTCTAACTTTTAAAGATTTGGAGATAGTAATACATGCTCTGATATCCTTACGACTCGATTACTGTAATGGTACGCTGGAATTAGTCAATCATCAATTTCACGTTTGCAGCTCGCTTCCTTACTGGGACAACAAAGAGGGAGCATATCACACCTATACGGGCCTCTCTTCACTGGCTACCCGTGAAACAGAGGATTGACTTCAAGGTTTAAACTTATGTGTTCAAAGCTTTGGCCCCGATTTATATATCTGAACTTTTAAGCTCATATTCTCCTCAGAGATCACTTAGATCATCATCTAAGTTACTATTAATTGTCCCAAAAACCCGCCTAAAAACAAAGGGTGATAGGTCTTTCTCAGTTTATGCGCCAAAATTATGGAATACTCTTCCATTATCTATCAGAGTTTCCCCTACATTAAACATGTTTAAAACATTGACTAAAACGTACCTTTTTGCACAAGCATACTGAAATGCATCTAAATGCTATATATATTTCTGTAAAGATCATGTGAGTTGTCTATTTTATTGTTGTTACTAGGTTTTATATATTTAATCTTTTTGATATGTTTCTTGGTTTGATTTTTTTTAAATGTTATGCTATCTGTATGTGCAGCTGTACTTAGACTGTGAAGCACTTTGGTCAACATTCGTGTTGTTTAAAGGTACTATAGAAATAAACTTGACCTTGACCTCCACTGCCTCCGCCTCCATCCACACTCAGATCTTCACCTCCACCACCTCCGGGTAACCTTAGATGGCCGGTGTTTCAACCCATTACCATGTCACCAGAAACCCCTCGAAGACAAATCAGGGACAACATGTTTGTTCGCCGTTTTAGAGTCACACTCAGGACCTTCGGGTCCAAATTTTTTTTTACTTGTTTTTTATAATATTTTTTCTTTTCTTTTTTGGTGTTTTGAGATAATTTAATGATTTATAATTAATATTTATGCAACAATTATGACCCATTTCCCCCCATTGAATATAATAGAAAATTATTAAAAAATATATATATAGATTTTTATTTTTTTTAGAGCTGTATTTCATTTTAGAGTCAAGCCTAGGCCTCATGAAAGCAATTTTTGAAATGAGATGGATGCCATCTGGTGGACAAACTGAGCATTTAAAAAATGCAAAACACATATGTAATCTGAATTTATTAGTGTTTATGTGTATAAAAGTGTGTGTGTGTGTGGGTGTGTGTGTGTGTGGATGTGTCTGTTTTGCACTCTTGATGTTTTATAGATTCACCCCTTCACTGTTGTGTGCTTTTTTCTGGATCGTGGCTGATTTGTAGATTGTAAACACAAAATAACTCGGTATTTTCACATTTTTGACAATTTCCCATTCATTTCCTATGCGGGTCCATTTGGACCCGAAGGTCCTGAGTGTGACTTTTTTTTTTACAACCACTTCGATTATTCAAATCCTGTCCCCAATTTTTTTGGGTGTTCATACCAAGTACCAACAAAGTCACCAAATTTCAGACCATTCCGATGAAGCTATGATTTAAAAAAAATTTTTTATTTAAATGCTTCGGGTCCATTTGGGCCGAAGGACCCCAGAGGGTTAACACTGCTTGAGGAGATGAAAGAGACACAAAAAATCCAGGGAAGATACTACAAACGCTGCTACAACAGCGTGGCAACATTAGCACCACCGTCTCTTCTATCCCAGAGGGTTTCCCCCTAAAGACAGTTAGGGATGTGGAAATCATGGAAGAAAAACTGGCAAACCCGAACTTCATGTCCGAACTGGTATGTTTGTTAAAGTAACACCAAGTAAATTTTCCTCTTCGGTCGCCCTACTGGTTGGAAACGAAATTGTCCATTGCCGCTGTCGTAAATAATTTAGCCTGCCGTCGCACGCACGCTCGCTGTTTACCCAGCACCGGCTTTAGAATGAACGATGTCCACAGACAAGGTAGAGTATGTTACATGATTTCATGAAAGGATGATGTATTGCGACATCAGAAACGAAGAAAAACGAAATAATGACTATTGTAGCGCTTGACGTAAAGCAGTCGAATTTTGTAGTTCTTTTTGTGGTCGGGTTACTACCCGAAACCCGAAGTTACATAGTGCCAGTAAAAGCGACACAGACCCCGTCAGGCTATGGCAGACGAGTCATTTAACTTATTTTAAGTCGATGTACCATCACAAGGGTCTTGGAAATATATTATGAAGGTTGAAAAACTACTTAGTGTTACTTTAAGTCTAGGGTAATTTTATTGGGGGACTTGCAGTGAATTTGATCTGAAACTTCTCAAGTGTGTTCACACTAGGGTTGGAACAATATACAAAAATCACGGTTCGGTACAATGGAGGAAAACGCAAAACAAAAATGTACAAGGCATTGTTTTTTATTTTGCATGCCTCAGGCTGTACCACCAAAGTAAAACAAATGTCTTAACCTCCTGTGACCCTGCGGCCTCATATGAGGACATTACATTTTTGCCTCTTGACACAATGAAAATCAAATTTGTAAATCTTAAGACATGTTGGCCACATTTAGGGGCACTGCCCACACCATTTTGTTGTGATATCACAACATTACACCACTGTCAGTGAGAAGAAAATGACCCTAAACCTAACCCTTCTACACCAGTTCCCGAAAGAAAAATGACCCAGGTAAAAAATCTATTCAAATTATATGAATGAAACAAATGTATTTATGTACAATACTGTCTCTATCATCATATAGGGATTAAAATTTGACATACTTTATTAATAGTAGCACTCTAGGTCATCAGTAAATGTGAAGTACTCGTTTGAGGACATTGGGACTATATTACGTTATCCCCTTAACTGTCACCGTCCCACCTGCGTTTGCCCATATATATCTAGAACAATAATATCTTAGTAAAAACCTAAAGTAATATTGACAAGCTACAATATTGAGTAAGCTTACAATCTCTAGTTTTCATATTTGGTGGCTGTTTTTTTAAATAAATTACAGAAGAGCAGTAATTTATCAATTTGCAACAAGAATATTTCATATTCATTAGGCCTTTATTTTGAAACAGAAAAAAACATAAATAATCATGAAAGATTGGTAGAAACCTCAGTTTGTTTTCATGCCAAGAGTTCAAAAGATAACACTAATTAAATGTTATGAGGAAAAAAAGGTCTGAACATTTTTAAATATAAAGAAAAATATTATGAATTATCGATTTGTGATGTGCTCTATTTATGTTTATTAGAGGTTGAAATCAAATCAAATACTGCCAAAACACCCATACTATTTCTGAATAGGATGTATACTTAATAAATTGTATGAAATTATGGAAAGACATGGTTCAGATCACTCAAAACATATGAAAATGGAGGCACTCTTATATGGTCAGTAAGGAAGCTGGCTGTCCATCTAGTGAAAACGTTTGGTACTACGCCCAAATAAAATCTTACTGAAAGCTCATTTTTTGAGATATCAACCTAAAATTTGGAACACAACTTGTTTAGATTTTTGGCTTTTAGATTTTTAGATTTTTGGCTTTTAGATTTTTGGTCCTCACATGAGGACATCATTTTCTGCAAAAACTACTTCCTGTACAAAAACAAATTTTAGTTATTATATTTATAAAGGTCCTACTTATCCCAAATAGCAAGAACAATTATAAAATGCACAACAGGCAAACGCTCGGGTCTCAGGAGGTTAAACCTTGTATTTTTTAAATACGTTTTATTAATAAAGGCATAGAACCAGTCTATTTGTAGCACACTGACAATATTACATAATTAGTTTTTTTAATTAAAATGTAGTTAATTAATGAATGCAGAATGTGTATCTTAAAAATAAACAGATTTATGATCTGTTTGAGGACAAGAAATGAAAACCAATGCAGTATTATGAATGTCCAAAAGATGGCATCCACAGACTGTTTTTAAATGAGGTTGGATAAATATTTTAAACAGTGTGTGTGTGTGTGTGTGTTTGGTTGGGTGACATGTTGTAGGTAGGGGTGGAACGGTACATGTATTATATCGAACCGAAACGGTACGGGCGTCACGGTTCGGTGCACGAATTTGCACGGAGAATACACGCTCTATTTGCTTTTGGTGTGACTGTGAACGCAGCATAATGAACAGGCTGCGATCAAGATTGCAATGTTGGAGTGTGTGTGTGCGAGAGAGAGAGGCGCGATGAACACCGCGATAACAGTGTGTGTGTGTGTGTGTGTGTGTGTGCGCGCGTGCGTGTGTGTGAGAGAGAGAGAGAGGGAGGGGGGGCGCGAATCGCGCGATCAAAGAGTGTGTGTGTGTGTGTGTGTGTGTGTGTGTGTGTGTGTGTGTGTGTGTGTGTGTGTGTGTGTGTGTGTGTGTGTGTGTGTGCGCGTGTGCGTGTGTGCGAGAGAGAGATCTCTCGTGCGCGATCGAACAGTGGAAACATAAAAACATACTCCGTAATTTTTTTCATACAGGACATTAACTGCAAAGTGTTTACTTATATTTTTGTACACTCGCAATAAAACACAACATTGTGCTTTTGTCACACTCTAAACTCTTGTCAAACTGTAACCTACAACTGTTAACAAAAGTTTTTAATGGTTGTATTATTTTATGCGGAAATCAATTACTTATATATATATATATTACAACTATAATTCAGATGAGAATAAAGTTAGGGTTAACTAAAATGAAAGAAAACAAATATATTGATCTGAAATAGCAAATTAATTTTAAATTCATTCAGGTACAATTACCAAACATATCTCAAGGTCTTTTCATCTTTTAATAATTTAATTAATAAACTAATTATATAAAACTCCTGTCAGTGCACTACAAATAAACTGGTTCTATGCCTTTATTAATAAAACTTATTTAAAAAATACAAGGCTTAAGACATTTATAAAAATGCCTTCTGCATTTTTATTTTGCTTTTCCATCCATTGTACCGAAATCGTACCGAACCGTGACGTCTGAACCGAGGTATGAACCGAACCGTAACTTCTGTGTACCGTTCCACCCCTAGTTGTAGGTTAGTTTGACAAAAGCACAATGTTGTGCAGGCCCGACAAGCAACCCCTCAACAAAGACTTCAGGCTTCAGGCTCATTTGAGGTGGAAAGAAACTAATTTTGTCTGTGACAGTGAGGGAACACTGTGCAAAAGCACGTTGTCTTAAATTTTACTTAAGTAAAAATGTAATTGTATTACTGGTCTCTTTGTTATAGCTTGTTTACCCAAGGTCTTCGGGTCTGTGGGACCCATTTTCAATGTTTGCTATTAATATACACGTGACTATTGTCTTATAACCATCTCTCAATTGAGCGTAATCTTCACAATCCACATAAATATGGCTTAATGACATCTGTAAAGTGTAAACACTAAAGTAACATATGGAACATATGATTCGTTATCATTATCTCACTTATACAGCGCGCATCGGAACACACGAGCAAAGATAATGCACAGTCATACCGCTAACATTAGCTTCACGTAAATACGAATACTCAATTTCAGAACGTTTCAACACATAATACAACAATTAGCAATATAAACAAGATTAAAGACGGTATATGTGGAAATTACAGCGAAACATAATCAGTTGCGTCAAACTCTGGGGGCAGGACTGCGTTCGGCCGTCAATAATTCACAACCCACCAATAAGAATTATTAACTGAGCCTATTCAACAGTAATAATTGTTGGTGCTATGAAACTTAACTGTGTCCTCCTCATAACTGGGCCTGCTGTGTGTGCAAATGTTTTCTTTCTGCACCTGCTATTACCACACAGAAAATAACTTCACCTGTTCTGATTAAGTTGTAAGAAATGAGCAACAATAATAATAAAATCTTG
>CM070825.1:43940113-44012613 GCA_036326025.1 Chrosomus eos
TTTGTAATAAGAATCTTCTTTGTAATAAAAATCTTTGAAATAAGACGGTTTCATTAAAAACATGAACTATTAAAGACCATCAATGTGGCTTCCAAGCAAATCGATGCACAGAAATGTCTGTAGAGCTGGTTGAAAAACGGACCTCTGCAATAAAAAAATAAAAATTACTCAGTCGGAATTTGTATAGACTTGAAGAAAGCATTCGACACCATCGATCACAAAATATTGCAAAAAACAAACAAACTTGAAAGATATGGCACCAGGGGCATTGCACAAAGATGGATTAGTGACTATCTTAGGAATAGATTTCAGTTTGTGCAATTCACCAACGACAGGTCACAGCTACAAAGGGTCACTTGTGGGGTTCCACAAGGATCAGTCTTTGGACCAAAGCTATTTTTTTATTATAAATCAATGACATTTGTAAGGTGTCTACGCAATTAAATTGTGTCTAATTTGCAAATGATACAACTCTATTTTGTTCCAATCAAAATTTGGGTTAGCTTCTGGACACAGTGGCTTCAAAAAATGGTTCAATGTTAATAAATTGTCATTAAATATAAATAAAACTAAATTTATTTTATTTAGTAATTAAAAAAATAATACAAATGTCCAGATTAGAATTGAAATGTTTGAACTAGAATTAGTAAGAGAAATTCAATTCTTAGGTGTCATTATTGACCAAAAGCTCAGTTGAAAATCCCACATAACCTACATAAAGTCAAAAGTAAAAAAAAAAAAAACCCTGGCTATCATGTCTAAAATAAAACACATTCTTGATTCAAAGGCCCTAAATAGGCCCAAAGGTCTTTAATGGTGCCATACATGACATATTGCGTAGAGATCTGGGGAAATACATTCAAAACAACAATTAAACCAATTCTTATTCGGCAAAAACGTGCAATACGAATTATAAATAAAACAGATTATCACCCAACAAACAAGCTATTTATAAACTCCAACCTATTAAAATTTTATGATTTAGTGGACTTTAAAATAGCCAAAATAATGTAAAAAAAGAGTACTGCTGGTACTTTTATTAGTAGTATTTTTATTACTATGTGCATTTTTATCTTTTTTATTTATGATCTATCTATATGTGACCGAACACGGAAACCAGGGACACAAGTCGGCAGCACAACTTGCGAGGAAAATGAGAAAGAAGCGTTTTTTTCCAAAATTGGTGATTTCCGCTTTTTTGCAGAATCTGTTAGTTGAGATCATGAAGAAGCCTCTCCATGTTTGAGATAACAGTATTGGTATATTTAAAAGCGTACATTTTGAGGTTTAAATCGGCTTGTTTTTCGGAGATTCTATCATGCAGTAGGGGCGTGTCATTGTCTGTGTGTATTTCCATACTGAATAGCCGCCGGCGCTTTTGCCCCCGCCCCAAACAGCGTGGCTACTTATTATGCAGCGCTCTCTGCTCCTGCTCAAAATTCAATGAAGATTGACGCCGCAAAGATTGTCGCAGACGAGCTGAACTGTGGCAGTTACACCGAAAATGTTTTCGCCGCACTTTGTGGGCTCGGAACACTTCGGTGCTTGAATACGGCGGCTCGGCTCGCTGACAGCGATGGCTGGCTGTTTCATATGTAACATCCCGATTGCTTTGAATGGGGAACGTTTTGTGAACAGGGAACAGACTTAATGGACTGGCAACAATCTCCATAGAACATGTACTGGCAGAGAGAATCGAAATGGAGGATGCAGTTAAGACCTTTGCTGTGATGAAGGCCTGCCGTGCGCGTTTCTGAAACGTAAGTTAAGCTTCATTTGCTCTTTAGTCGTTACTTAAGATGCTGAACCTGCTGATGATATATTGTGCTTGCGGACATTTTTCATTTGTGTGTATACACACATAAGAAAGTGGTGTAAAGAGATTTGCAACAGTAATTTAAGGAGGTAATATATGATTATTTGGAAAATTCTTGTCATGACTGCTTAAAGAAAAATGCCAGCAGGTATTTGCCTCCTGCATAAACTTTAATATTGTTGACATTTTGGGCACACGCGCGTTGCGCACTATTTGCATTATATGTAGGCCTATGGCTTATTGGTCTTTGTGTGTTGATGCTGGTTTTGCGTTATATGTAGGCTATGGCTTATTGGTCTTTGTTTGTTGTTGTTGGTTTTGCGTTATATGGCATATAGGTCTTTGTGTGTTGTTGCTGGTTTTGCGTTATATGTATATGGCATATTGGTCTTTGTGTGTTGTTGCTGGTTTTGCGTTATATGTATGGCATATTGGTCTTTGTGTGTTGTTGGTGGTATACGTTGCAAATAGAGGGGCAGCACAATTGTTTTTCACCTAGAGCGGCAGAAGTGCATTCGCCGGTCCTGGGGGTGAGTTTCCATAAACATTAACGTTTGTCGTTTGTTTTCATTCTAAGAACACGTACACGTTATCTCATGTTTAGTCTGTTTAGACCTTCCCATACCTACCTATTGTTATTAGCTAGCTCAGGAAAGAAAAAAAAGCTGTTAAGCACAGAGGGGAGCTTTACAGGGGGTATGGCTTATCTAAATGAGATGTAAATGAGCCCTATTGTCACTCCCAGCAGCAGAGAGAGGTAAGAACTGCACATCTTTAGAAGCAGTTTTCTACCGTTTGAGCTTTTTTAAATGCCTACATTCAAATGGCCACATTTTCTCCAAATATTATCAGATTTCTATGTGTTACACATCGTTGGAAAGCTTGGAGACTACACTTTCAGAATCTGTGAATAACTCAAAATGCCCCAGAACCAACTTGTGTCCCTACTTTCCGTGTTCGGTCACATATTTCTGCTCTTCTCTTTCTCCCAGACATTTACATTTTTTAACCTATTTATGAGATTCTGTTAGGGTTCTGTCAGTTCTGTCTAGTCTATTTCTTGGATTTGTGACAGAGCCCTGATACTCCTGTTTTGTCTTGTCTGTGTGCCCTGTTTCATGTGCTTTCATGTCATGTTTTGTCTTGTGCTGTGTTGCATGCATCTTGTGTGCATTGCAGAATGAACCAGCCAACTGAGGACTCAGCAAACAATGAGTATCTTTCTTTTTCCATCTCCCTGCCCCTCCACTGATCAGATGGTGGAGAGAAGCAGTAAGCTCCTTTATCTTCGGCAAGGGGAGAACAGTGTGAAGGAGCTTGCTTATCAGCTCTTGTATTTAGCAGAGGGGCTCAACATCAGCGACGCAGTGCTAAAGGACATGTTCAACAACAGCCTTAATGAGCCTGTCCGTGCTTGGGAGATGGGAATGCTGGGGATACTGTCATTCTGGCAGATTGTGGGGTATGTTTACAATCGTGGAGAGGATGGTGGCCTTCCACCCTTTGGCACACCTCCCATTCACCTCACAAACTGCCAAGTCCCCAGTCCTCCAATGACTCCTTCGGGAAGAGGGAGGAAGAAAAAGTTTGTCTCATGTGCATCCTATCCAGTGGCTGCCAGAGAGGCTGCAGGAAGTGGAGGGCTCCTGTCGCCAACTGAGGACCAAGTCCAGTGGTCATGGGACCCGACTTTGGTGGTCCCAAGCCCGGTGGTCCTAGAGGCGTCAACTTCGTCACTCTCGAAAACGGACAAGAAGGGCCTCCTGCGTCCGACAAGTCCCAGAGGCTTCCCAAAGCCTGCTTTTGGCTCAGAGGACGTCCCCAGGCTCCTTGCCCTGACGACGCCACCCTTGATGCCTGTCAAGCAGGCGCCGCACAAGCTCCTTGCCCTGCCGGTGCAGCCCGAACTCCGTGCCCTGCTGGGGCTGCCCAAGCTCCTTGCCCTGCGGGCTCCGTTCATTCTGCCAGTCATGCCGGTTTCACCCAAGCTCCTGAAGGTCAGCTGCCATCCTCACAGATATTGTCCAAGGAGGCCGTTCCAGAGCTGCCCTAGTGTCTTGCCCTGCCTGCTCCATGCAAACTCCCTGCAGCGCCCTAACCCTCGGCCATGACTCCAGAACCACTGGAGCCTGCCTGATCTGTCCCTCTAGCACCACCCTGGCTCTGTGCCAGGATTCCAGATCCACCAGAGCCTGCCTGGTTTGTCCCTCCGGCACCGCCCAGGCCTTTTGCCAGGATTCCAGATCCGCCGGAGCCTGCCTGGTTTGTCCCTCCGGCACCGCCCAGGCCTTCTGCCAGGATTCCAGATCCGCCGGAGCCCATCTGGTTTGTCCCTCCGGCACTGCCCTGGACTTCTGCCAGGACTCTAGCCCTGCCTAAGCTTCCCTGGCTCAACCCTCTCGTCCCTCCCTGATCTCTGCTAACGACTTTTAAAAGGGAGTTAAAACAGAGCAGTTTTTCCATGAGCAGGAATGGAATGATTACAGAACACTTTGAGTGGAGACAGGAACGTGCTACCGCAATAACCCAGACTTTGATCTAGTCTTTCCTTAATTTAAGACCTATTCAAACTCAAATTAAAACATTTATTACAAAAAATACATATTTAAGGCCTTCAAATTATGAAAAGTGAATTAAAGACATTAAGGACAGGAGGCAACCCTGCAATTAACAGAAATCTGTCGTAGCGACAGAGAACTTGAATCCCTTTTACAGATTAAAGACATGAACTCAAAGCAGCAGTAGAAATACTGCAAATGCTTCAAATACAAAAATATCAATCCTCTTACATCAGGCCATCCTTAAAAATATTTTGGTTTGCAGTAACAGCAAAAAAAAAAAAAAGGGTCGGTAGGTAGGTCTAAATTTTTTTTTCAAGATTCAATTTAAAAAAAAAATGTACAATTTTGGTCATGTTGATTATGTTGGTATGAATTTAAACAATTTTGCATATTGTGACGTCACTGACTGGGTCTACAAACCGTGCATCCACCGCTAGGTGTCAAAGCAACCTACAAATCAGAGACCGGTTACGTTTTAGGGCTGTCACTTTTGTGAAAAAATCCTGCTCGATTTTTGAGACATAAGTGTTCATTGAATCGATTGTAAAATCGATTTTCCAAAAATCGTCCAAACGTCTAAAGACGTTTCCATTTTCGCCAAATATAGGCAAATCCACAGACAACTAACAGGCATTAGGACTAAAAAGAGGGCGCTTGAGACACGCACAAGTCAGCAATATTTCTAATGATTTATTGGCGTGAAGTTTTCGTGCACAAAGACAAACAGGAGTGCAACATTCAGGGATTGAAATGAACACCCTTCAACCCACCAAATAAGGGTAAAAATTAACTTTGGCGGGTAACGCTGTCAAATCACGAGCCAATTTGGCGTGTTTCTATGTTTACTCACTTTCCTGGGGAAGTTCGTGTAAGCCAAATCTCTGCGGATTTAGCGCAAATACGCAACTCATGAGTCCTCATGATATATTAAATACAGTGTATTAATGTGTAATAATCTGCGCATTTCTGGCTTACTTGAACACGAACACACACACACGTCACAAAGCAACAAATAACGGCGCGCTTGTTCACTTGCACTGAAGTAGCGAATATTAAAAAGCATTTGGTTAACAGAAAAGACATTGTTATTTTCCAACATACTACATGTTATGTGTACTGTATTGATCTGTACACCTAAAACACATTTTTGGTTTAAAAAAAAAGGCCGGTGGTGGTGGCTCACTTTGAAATTTCAATTTAAAAGAAACCACTTTGATTTTAGGGTCAAATTGTATCACGTCCTCAATAGTTTGAGTTTCGTTGAGTAACGGTATTACTACTCCTACCGATACTGCTTATCTATCCGGTACTTTAGCGGTATTCTTTTTTTTTTTTTTTTTAATTCGGGTAATAATTAACATTTGCTTTATATTTTGAAATGTAAAATATCTATAGCAAATAGAAACATCAATGCTTTTCAATCAATTCAAAACAATCAATTCAAAACAATTCAAAACAAATTCAATCAATTCAAAACAAAACAAATAAAATATCTATTTGTTATGCAGCAGTGTGCAGGCTTTTTTGTTTTATATACATGAGATAGGATATGATAGGCAAAAACAAGAACAAACACATGTTCAAAAAAAGAATAAATTTAAACAAAGATAAAAATTATATACACAGTGCTTTAATTTCAGGAAGGTCTAAAATTACTTTTCAGATTAAGTGTTTCTGTCTGAAAAGAAATTTAATTTAGTAATCAAATGTAAAATAACACTGCATAGTTCATCATAGATAGATAGATTAATGCTTATTAAAGTAACACTAAGTAGTTTATATATATAAACTATAAACATAATATATTTCCAAGACCCTTGTGATGGTACATCGACTTAAAATAAGTTAAATGACTCGTCTGCCATAGCCTGACGTGGTCTGTATCGCTTTTACTGGCACTATGTAACTTCTGGTTTCGGGTAGGAACCTGACCACAAAAAGAACTACAAAATTCGACTGCTTTACGTCAAGCGCTACAATCATCATTATTTCGTTTTTATTTGTTTCTGATGTCGCAATACATCATCCTTTCATGAAATCATGTAACATACTCTACCTTGTCTGTGGACATCGTTCATTCTAAAGTCGGTGCTGGGTAAACAAGCGAGCGTGCGTGCGACGGTAGGCTAAATTATTTACGACAGCGGTAATGGACAATTTCGTTTCCAACCAGTAGGGCGACCGAAGAGGAAAATTTACTTGGTGTTACTTTAAAGTTTAAGTTATTCATTCAAGCGCTGTGAGTGATTTTCTGTTTGATTTCAGGTTTTAGGTTCCCAAACCTGTCTTCAAGGCACCCCAACACTGCACGTTTTCTTTATCTCCCTAATCAAACACACCTGATTCAACTCATCAGCTCATTAACCCATGTGAGGACAGGTTTGAGGACAGGTTTGAGGACAGGTTTGGGAACCACTGCTATAGATGACTGATGCACCATTTTCTCCCAACTATTTACGTCCATTTAAGACATAAACTGTGTTTCAGTGAATCTCAGAGCTGGTTATTTTTATATTTTATGTATATTTGATAGTTTAGATGCGCACATTAAGCCCAAAGTTAAGTATAGGCCTACTTTTCTTGTCTCGTTGCAGTCCATTACAGAGCGCGCGTCGCCTTGTGAACAGCGTCTCTTGCGCATATTTGTGCTTTTAATAGCTCTTTTAATGATTAAACGCGTCCGCAATTTAGCAACAGTAGAGACTGCATTTTACAACAATTACCGATCGTGCTGATTTTGACGGTACGTTTGGTTTTAGGAAGAAATGCCAGCAGGCTGTGAAGGGAAGGAAGTTGCGCTCTAGACAGAATGCGTCTAGTTTGTAATGGTTTCGTCTTAAATATCTTCTTTTGCTAATCTTTGAAAGCCGAAATCTAAAATAAAATTAGAATAATATCCCAGATCTAAAGTGTACCACGTTTGAATGTTTAGTTCTGTCCTCATTGTCACTCATTAAGCAGGGCTGTCGTGTCGTGCGCGCTGTGGATCCGTGTGAGAGGTCGCTCTCTCTCTTCTGGACTGCGAATAGCAAAATTGCATCACAGACAAATGGTTTAATATTATTATAAATAGAAATGGCTGAAATTCAGCCCCGGGGCCCGTTTAATATCGGGTTTCGGTACTCATCCCTAATCATTACCAAGCGCAAACAGTGAATGAAACGAGCGAACATAGGCTAGAAGCCATAGTGTGACATAAACATAATCATAGATGACGATGACGCCAAGTATGAAGGCATAAGCAACTTTCACAATACTAACTAAAATATAGCCTTATTAATATTATCTCATTGAATTTGTATTAGTTGTTTGAAGAGTAAAAAAAAATCGGTCGGTCTTAACGCAAGTTACAACCGGCAAGTCGGTCGGACTAAAATAAAAAATAAATAAAAAAATGGGTCGGTCCTAAATTGACAGGGTCGGTCGGGTTACGGCAAACAAGAATATTTTTAAGGATGGCCTCATATGACAATATGGTGAATTTGATCATGTTGTTTCAATAGTTTTGCTTGTAATTAATGTAATAATAATTATTTACCTGCATTTTATTCCATTTTGATTATACTTTATGAATTCACAGTGACAGTTTCATGTGAAAATCAGGTATGATCTTACCTCAGTATCTGCAGTTTACAGTGAGGATTCTCCAGTACAGCAAAAAACAGCTTCACTCCTGAGTCTCCTAGTTTATTATATGACAGATTCAGTTTTATCAGGTGTGAGGGGTTTGATCTCAGAGCTGAAGCCATGGCAGTACAACCTGTGACACCACAATCCCTCAACCTGTAGAGAACAATGACACACTCTTCACTCCCTCAGATCAACACAGAAATCTTTGTTTTCTTAATTGTGTTTATAATTTGAGAGGGAGAAACACATATATAAGACATGCATATATATAGTACATTTCTCCCACAAATATCATCAAAACGGTTAAAGGTACAATATGTAATAATTTTGTAATAAAATATCCCAAAATCACTTCACCACAGTGTGATATATTTTCTGCAGTTTTGTACTTGCAATATTCCAAAATTTCCCAAAGATTTTTAATTTTAGAGAAATTCCAATTTTAAATAATCCAATTTTAATTTTCCGTCCCGGAATCCCTGTTCACTTGTCGCCTGTCAATGACGTAATATCTGCTTTATCCTTGGTTTCCGCTCGTAGTACTGCCATAGTAACCATGGCGACGTGAAAACCTGCGTTACGTCTAGTGGTACTCTCACACTGTTGTTGTTTCGTTCAAACATTATGGACCATGCCAAGCACACTTTGGGAAAAAAGGAGAACTAAAACGAGGATAAATATCAGTGTGACGTTTTTTCGAAATGCCGAGAGCTCCAAGTCCTTGACAAACTTCATCTTGCCAGAGCTCTTGTATGTACTTTATTAGACAGGTGAGCAAATGTACATAAAACTAATCAATGTTATTTAGTTCAAAATTATGAAATGTTAGAATATGATCTGTGTGTAATTCTAATGTTGATCTAGCTTACTGCTAGTCTCATAAAGCCAACAAACAAACACATAGAATAACATTTACTTTCACCACACTCAAATGCAGTATAGTGTGATAGTGTAGACCAAGTGAGACAGCACTGCGTTACCTCACAAGTTTAATTCGTCTAATAAACTGACCTGTGTGAGTAGTATTTCTGCACTTGCGGAATTAAATGTCCTTATTCCTTTAACGTAACGTTATATCCACGGGACTCGTGTGGCGCTGATATCTGTCTCTTATTAGCAATCGTGCCCTGCTTCATACCACAGTCATGTTAAAAACATCAATGTATTCACTCATCCATAAACATGATTAGATCCATCAGCTTGATGACAAGATCCATAATTCCGCTTAATGCTAATGCGTCATCAAACTACGCCTTTGTTATTGTAAGAGGTTAGCGATCCCTAGCAGCGAAAAAAAATACATATGAAGCTGAAGTATGACTCATATTTTTTGTTAAACCATTAATTTATAATGTTTAAGTAAGAAATGTTAAAATGTTTTACCAGTGATGATTGTTCTCAGTGTTACTTACACAACTGATCTAGTTACTGTAACCACAGGCAGCAGCTTCTGAACAACTTCATCTTCTGTATTTTGTGTGACACTAATAGAAAATGAAAAAGAAATAAGCATTTAAAAATAATAATAAGCATGAATGAATTTAAACACTTCTGATCTCTTAGTTTCTCTTTGTTCATAATGTTTTAGGGCCCTATTTTGCACCCAGCGCAATTGACTTTGTACACGACGCATGTATCATTCCTATTTTGCACCCGACGCACAGCGGACATTTCCCTTGACAGATGCACATCGATAGATTAGGGAATGAGGCCACATTTACACATAGCCGGGTATTTAGAGAAACGAATATTTCCCCCCTCCGTTTTCAATAATAACATTGTGCACACAACATTGTTTTCAAAATGTTGTAATTTACATCAACCCACATAAATATGCCATCAAGCGCCATTATAACTATGCCAAACTGGGCGCTCAACATGATGTTAACCATTTTCTGGCGCATAATGTGACGTTTGAGAACCTAAAACCCTGTTTCTCCCAGTTTGACACGGCAACACATAACCGGCGTTAACAGAAATCTCCACTTTGGCAGGAGTTTTTAGAAATAATCGTTCTCTTACGAGAGGTTCTCTTGTATTGTGTAAGTTGCTTATGCTATGGGTAAAGTCATCTTTTCTTGAGATGTGAAGCCAAAAAATGATCCTTAATTTTGTATTTATTGTCAATGCAGTGCAGCAGCTAGCAGACCTAGAGCGTGCTCAGATCTAGCGTGCTCATTGGCTGCCCTGCGGCTACTGCAGCAGCCTACCTCTGAGCCTTGCGTGACATCACGCCCAATGAGGGCGCTTCGTGCCAACTACACGTCACAGCCCACCAGAATGTGTGTGGTTTAGCATATAAAAGTACGGCTCGGAGGCTGCTTCCCTGATTTTTCATCTCTTTAGTGAAGCTCTACGCATCGCTGGATCCTGAGAGAAGCCGCCGTCGATGAAACCAGCGACCAGCAAGCAGAGGAAAGCGTCTGAGGAAGCCAGTCGTCTTTGCCGCCTTCAGCCATCCGTGCCTGCTAAGCTATCCAGCGACGAGTATCCTTTTGCTCTTCCGTGCGTGTTCGCCACCGCGACACACATTCGACACACAAAGAGCGCGAGACGTTTTTTATCAAATGTCTTGCACTTCCTGTGGCTCGTGCTGAGCCCCGCTCAGCGCCGGAGACCGCCACGTTATTTGCGCTCTCTGCCTAGGCCCAGACCACGCAGCCCTCACTCTTTCGTCGGGAGGGTGCGTCCACTGCGAGGAACTTCCGATGTCGACCATGTGGGCTCGACTCGAGGTCTTCAATGTCGAAGATGTCACTCTGCCCTCTGCCGGACCGGGCAAGAAGAAGCGCCGCTCACAGAGACCGCCGGAGACTGATGTGGCATTTAAGCGCTTGCCAGAGCCTCTCCCTCGAGCCTCTCTCTCCTTCCCAAAAAAAGTATAATGTCTGGTTATCCTGCTCAGGCCGTTGGTGTCATAAGTGTAGAAAATGTGCCCACATCTTAGTGTTCACCCCTACACACAAGAACGATACCCCCCGTGTCTCTCATTCTCACAGAGCCCACTCTCATAAAGCTGGCAAATGCTGCTCGAGTGTTAGATGTAGGAAATGTGCCTACAACTATGTGCCCACGCCTACTCTCTGGCCGCTTTGTCACATGGCCAAAACAGCCTCATATCGGTCAGGTTATGAATGTAAGCTAGGACTTTTAGGAGCTTCGCGGGACGTCGGCCCATTCAAATAGGTTGGCAGATGACACATAGGGGGTGCGATGGACCGTACGCCTTTCGTGGACGTCCCTCTGTAACCTATTTGGAGGGCACGTTGGATGTTTTCCCCTAAACGACGACTAGGACCCAAAATTGCGCAATAGGGGCTTTGGGGACACCACAGGGGGCGCTCTTGAGCTGTCCTGAGGGGGCTTCCACGGACCCCCTAAAGGGTCCCCCAACCCCCTACTCTTCCACACGTCCACGAACGGCCTATTCGTCCACCTAGGCGCCTACTCTTCACCGTAGTCTTCCTCACGTCCACGAACAGCCTATTCGTCCACCTAGGCGCCTATTCTTCATGAATTAGTCCACAGAGTACCTAGAGTGCCACCTAAGTGACTACTCTTCACCGGAGTCTTCCTCACGTCCACGAACAGCCTATTCGTCCACCTAGGTGCCTATTCTTCATCAATTAGTCCACGGAGCACCTAAATGTCCCCTAACAGCCTACTCTTCACCAGAGTCTTCCTCACGTCCACGAGTGGCCTATTCGTCCCCCTAACTGCCTATTCTTCATCAATTTGTCCACGGAGCGCCTAAATGTCCCCTAATAGCCTACTCTTCACCGGAGTCTTCCTCAGGTCCACGAACAGCCTATTCGTCCACCTAGGCGCCTATTCTTCATGAATTAGTCCACAGAGTGCCTAAAGTGCCACCTAAGTGACTACACTTCACCAGAGTCTTCCTCACATCCACGAACAGCCTATTCGTCCACCTAGGTGCCTATTCTTCATCAATTAGTCCACGGAGCACCTAAATGTCCCCTAACAGCCTACTCTTCACCAGAGTCTTCCTCACGTCCACGAGTGGCCTATTCGTCCCCCTAACTGCCTATTCTTCATCAATTCGTCCAGGGAGCGCCTAAACGTCCCCTAACAGCCTACTCTTCACCGGAGTCTTCCTCACATCCACGAACAGCCTATTCGTCCACCTAGGTGCCTATTCTTCATCATACTGGTAGCCTAGGGTCCCCACTGCGACATACAAGGAGGACAGGTCTCTAGAGTTCAGGGAAAATATTTGCACCCTCCTGGGACCCTGATATCCAGGATCCTGACCCGGGGGCCCCTGGACTACCACCGTGTCAAATTTGGAGCCCCTGCGACCTTTTGACCCCTGCTTTCCAGACGTCCGTCCTGCAACCTATTTGACGTAGGCTATTCGTTGACAGTTGGGCCAATTAAGCACGAAAATGGGTCGAAGGGACACAAGGCTCCAGACATGGCCCCAGGGGCCCCTGGCGAGGCGTGGGTGTCGATTTCGAGCCAATCGGACCTTTCGTTCCAATATCCACCAACCACCTATGAAAACGCATGCAATAAGTTGCACGTGTCCTCAGCTGCCGTTCGGTCCCCCCGGGGGTCCGAGGGGCCCCAAACTGCAAATCCTGGTAGCCTAGGGTCCCCACTGCCACATACTAGGAGGACGAGTCCCTAGAGTGCAGGGAATTTTTTTTGGCCTGCTTTGTAAAAATCTCTCACAAAGGCCTCTTGCACTCATAGAAAGACAGGCCCTCTCCAAAGGGCCCAGTGAAAATATAGGGTAGGGTTAAGAAAAAGACTCGGGGCCAACCTAGGACCCTGATATCCAGGATCCTGATCCAGGGGCCCCTGGACTACCACCGTGTCAAAGTTGGAGCCCCTGCGACCTTTTGACCCCTGCTTTCCAGAAGTCCGTCCTACAACCTATTTGACGTAGGCTGTTCGTTGACAGTTGGGCCAATTAAGCACGAAAATGGGTCGAAGGGACACGAGGCTCCAGACACGGCCCCAGGGGCCCCTGGCAAGGCGTGGGTGTCGAGTTCGGGCAAATCGGACCTTTCGGTCCAATGTCCACCAACCACCTATGAAAACGCATGCAATAAGTTGCACGTGTCCTCGGCTACCGTTCGGCCCCCGGGGGTCCGAGGGGCCCCAAACTTCGCATCCTGGTAGCCTAGGGTCCCCACTGCCACCTACTAGGAGGACGAGTCCCTAGAGCGCAGGGAAATTATTTTGGTCTGCTTTGTAAAAATCTCTCACAAAGGCCTCTTGCACTCATAGACAGACAGGCCCTCTCCAAAGGACCCAGTGAAAATATAGGGTAGGGTCAGGAAAAGGACTCGGGGCCAACCTAGGACCCTGATATCCAGGATCCTGACCCAGGGGCCCCTGGACTCCCACCGTGTCAAATTTGGAGCCCCTGCGACCTTTTGACCCCTGCTTTCCAGACGTCCGCCCTACAACCTATTTGACGTAGGCTGTTCGTTGACAGTTGGGCCAATTAAGCACGAAAACGGGTCGAAAGGACACGAGGCTCCAGACACGGCCCCAGGGGCCCCTGGCGAGGCGTGGGTGTCGATTTCGGGCCAATCGGACCTTTCGGTCCAATGTCCACCAACCACCTATGAAAACGCATGCAATAAGTTGCACGTGTCCTCGGCTGCCGTTCCGCCCCCGGGGGTCCGAGGGGCCCCAAACTTCGCATCCTGGTAGCCTAGGGTCCCCACTGCCACATACTAGGAGGATGAGTCCCTAGAGCGCAGGGATTTTTTTTTTGGCCTGCTTTGTAAAAATCTCTCACAAAGGCCTCTTGCACTCATAGACAGACAGGCCCTCTCCAAAGGGCCCAGTGAAAATATAGGGTAGGGTCAGGAAAAAGACTCGGGGCCAACCTAGGACCCTGATATCCAGGATCCTGACCCAGGGGGCCCTGGACTCCCACCGTGTCAAATTTGGAGCCCCTGCGACCTTTTGACCCCTGCTTTCCAGACGTCCGTCCTGCAACCTATTTGACGTAGGCTGTTCGTTGACAGTTGGGCCAATTAAGCACGAAAACGGGTCGAAGGGACACAAGGCTCCAGGCAGGCCCCAGGGGCCCTGGCGAGGCGTGGGTGTCGATTTCGGGCCAATCGACCTTTCGGTCCAATGTCCACCAACCACTATGAAACGCATGCAATAAGTTGCACGTGTCCTTGCTGCCGTTCGGCCCCCGGGGGTCCGAGGGGCCCCAAACTTCGCATCCTGGTAGCCTAGGGTCCCCACTGCCACATACTAGGAGGACGAGTCCCTAGAGCACAGGGAATTTTTTTTGGCTGCTTTGTAAAAATCTCTCACAAAGGCTCTTGCACTCATAGACAGACAGGCCCTTTCCAAAGGGCCCAGTGAAAATATAGGGTAGGGTCAGGAAAAAGACTCGGGGCCAACCTAAGACCCTGATATCCAGGATCCTGACCCAGGGGCCCTGGACTACCACCGTGTCAAATTTGGAGCCCTGCGACCTTTTGACCCTGCTTTCCAGAAGTCCGTCCTGCAACTATTTGATGTAGGTGTTCGTTGACAGTTGGGCCAATTAAGCACGAAAACTGGTCGAAGGGACACAGGCTCAGCACGGCCCCAGGGGCCCCTGGCGAGGCGTGGGTTCGATTTCGGGCCAATCGGACCTTTCGGTCCAATGTCCACCAACCACCTATGAAAACGCATGCAATAAGTTGCACGTGTCCTCGCTGCCGTTCGGCCCCGGGGGTCCGAGGGGCCCCAAACTTCGCATCCTGGTAGCCTAGGGTCCCCACTGCCACATACTAGGAGGACGAGTCCTAGAGCACAGGGAATTTTTTTTGGCCTGCTTTGTAAAAATCTCTCACAAAGGCCTCTTGCACTCATAGACAGACAGGCCCTTTCCAAAGGGCCCAGTGAAAATATAGGGTAGGGTCAGAAAAAGACTCGGGGCCAACCTAAGACCCTGATATCCAGGATCCTGACCCAGGGGCCCCTGGACTACCACCGTGTCAAATTTGGAGCCCCTGCGACCTTTTGACCCCTGCTTTCCAGAAGTCCGTCCTGCAACCTATTTGATGTAGGGTGTTCGTTGACAGTTGGGCCAATAAGCACGAAAACTGGTCGAAGGGACACGAGGCTCCAGACACGGCCCAGGGGCCCCTGGCGAGCGTGGGTATCGATTTCGGGCCAATCGGACCTTTCGGTCAATGTCCACCAACCACCTATGAAAACGCATGCAATAAATTGCACGTGTCCTCAGCTGCCGTTCGGCCCCTGGGGGTCCGGGGGCCCCAAACTTCGCATCCTGGTAGCCTAGGGTCCCCACTGCCACATACTAGGAGGCGAGTCCTAGAGCGCAGGCACATTATTTTGGCCTGCTTTGTAAAAATCTCTCACAAGGCCTCTTGCACTCATAGACAGACAGGCCCTCTCCAAAGGGCAAAGTGAAAATATAGGGTAGGGTTAAGAAAAAGACTCGGGCCAACCTAGGATCCTGATAGCCAGGATCCTGACCCGGGGGCCCTGGACTACCACCCTATCAAATTTGGAGCCCCTGTGACCTTTTGACCCCTGCTTTCCAGACGACCGTCCTGCAACCTATTTGATGTAGGCTGTTCGTTGACAGTTGGGCCAATTAAGCACGAAAACGGGTCGAAGGGGTACGAGGCTCCAGACACGGCCCCAGGGCCCCTGACAAGGTGTGGGTGTCGATTTCGGGCCAATCGGACCTTTCGGTCAATGCCCACAGACAGCCTACAGGGGCCTGTCAGATAGTTTACAGGTGGGATGCTGTTTTGACCGGGTGTATCTCGATAACCAAGCCGACTTTGGGCTCCATACTCTGGGGTCATGGGGGGCCCACGGGTACCTCCCCATGCCCGGAGAATGGAGCTCCAAGTCGGCTTGCTTTTTGAGATACACCCGGTCAAAGTCCCATATGGGGTTGGGTCATATAGGCAGTTGGGTGGCACTTTAGGCGCTCTGTGGATGAATTAATGCAGAATAGGTGCCTAGATGGATGAATAGGCTGTTCGTGGGATGAGAGGAAGACTGCGGTGAAGAGTAGTCACTTAGGTGGCACTTTAGGCACTCTGTGGAGAATTCATGAAGAATAGGCGCCTAGGTGGATGAATAGGCTGTTCGTGGGACGAGAGGAAGATCAGGATGAAGAGTAGTCACTTAGGTGGCACTTTAGGCACTCTGTGGACGAATTCATGAAGAATAGGCGCCTAGGTGGACAAATAGGCTGTTTGTGGGAAGAGAGGAAGACTAGGATGAAGAATAGGCAGTTAGGTGGCACTTTAGGCACTCTGTGGACGAATTCATGAAGAATAGGCGCCTAGGTGGACGAATAGGCTGTTCGTGGGACGAGAGGAAGACTAGGATGAAGAATAGGCAGTTAGGTGGCACTTTAGGCACTTCGTGGCCAAGGGTTAGGGAACCTGGCCCCCTAGAGGCGGCCATAAAGCCCCTATGGGCCCCTAATCGACGTTTAGGGGAAATCCATTCATTTAGGTGATAGGTCGGCGCCGTAGAGCGCCTATTCGTACTTTGCGCACCTATGTCGCCATCTGCCAATCTATATGAACTAGCCGAAATCCACAGACCCCCTATTTCCCCTAGTTCTTAATTAGGGTACATGACATCCACGTACCACCTAAAAGACAGCCCATGGACGGGATTCCCTAAGCGCTGCGCGGCGCCCCCTAATAATTTTTTGGCCCCCAAACGACGCCTATGGTTCGATCCGGCCTCTCCCCTGAGGCCGGGGACGGTGGTCCCATCTCCTGAGACCCTCCAGGGGCCCTGCAACGGGGCAAAATGGCCCTAAAAATGCTTTTCCCCCACCCTGTCAGTTAAGTCACAGGAAGGATGCAGTTTTCGACTTAGAAATTTTTCAGCGTTTCAATGTGTTCAAGTCCAAGCTTTAACTTATTTGACAGTCCTTCTAGGCTGTTCGTGGACAGTACATTAAATGGTCATATTTCATAAATACAGTGCTTATATGTGGTTTAACCTGTTGTATGCCACACAGGGGTCACAATACAACACACTGGTGTACAGTACAGACATTAATTATGCAAAATTTGCATAATATTCAACTGTCCACAGACAGTCTATAGGGCTCTGTCAAATAAGTTACAGGATGGATACAGTCGGTGAAGTCCAAGCTGTAACTTATTTGACAGTCCTTCTAGGCTGTTCGTGGACAGTACATTAAATGGTCATATTTCATAAATACAGTGCTTATATGTGGTTTAACCTGTTGTATGCCACACAGGGGTCACAATACAACACACTGGTGTACAGTACAGACATTAATTATGAAAAATTTGCATAATATTCAACTGTCCACAGACAGTCTATAGGGGCTCTGTCAAATAAGTTACAGGATGGATACAGTCGGTGAAGTCCAAGCTGTAACTTATTTGACAGTCCTTCTAGGCTGTTCGTGGACAGTACATTAAATGGTCATATTTCATAAATACAGTGCTTATATGTGGTTTAACCTGTTGTATGCCACACAGGGGTCACAATACAACACACTGGTGTACAGTACAGACATTAATTATGAAAAATGTGCATAATATTCAACTGTCCACAGACAGTCTATAGGGGCTCTGTCAAATAAGTTACAGGATGGATACAGTCGGTGAAGTCCAAGCTGTAACTTAAATGACAGGGTCCCTGTAGGCTGTTCGTGGACAGTACATTAAATGGTCATATTTCATAAATACAGTGCTTATATGTGGTTTAACCTGTTGTATGCCACACAGGGGTCACAATACAACACACTGGTGTACAGTACAGACATTAATTATGCAACATTTGCATAATATTCAACTGTCCACAGACAGTCTATAGGGGCTCTGTCAAATAAGTTACAGGATGGATACAGTCGGTGAAGTCCAAGCTGTAACTTAAATGACAGGGTCCCTGTAGGCTGTTCGTGGACAGTACATTAAATGGTCATATTTCATAAATACAGTGCTTATATGTGGTTTAACCTGTTGTATGCCACACAGGGGACACTATGTAACACACTGATGTACAGTACAGCCATTAATTATGTATTATTGGCCTAAAAATGGACTGTCCACAGACCGCCTATAGGAGCTCTGTCAAATAGGTTACAGGATGGATGCTGTTTCTGACTTAGTTTTTGGAAGCGAGTGGATTCTCAGGAACTTTGGGGTCGGGAGTGTGGATTTTGAGGAATTTTGGTCATATTTCATAAATACAGTGCTTATATGCGGTTTAACCTGTTGTATGCCACACAGGGGACACTATGTAACACACTGATGTACAGTACAGCCATTAATTATGTATTATTGGCCTAAAAATGGGACTGTCCACAGACCGCCTATAGGAGCTCTGTCAAATAGGTTACAGGATGGATGCTGTTTCTGACTTAGTTTTTGGAAGCGAGTGGATTCTCAGGAACTTTGGGGTCGGGAGTGTGGATTTTGAGGAATTTTGGTCATATTTCATAAATACAGTGCTTATATGCGGTTTAACCTGTTGTATGCCACACAGGGGACACTATGTAACACACTGATGTACAGTACAGCCATTAATTATGTATTATTGGCCTAAAAATGGAATGTCCACAGACCGCCTATAGGAGCTCTGTCAAATAGGTTACAGGATGGATGCTGTTTCTGACTTAGTTTTTGGAAGCGAGTGGATTCTCAGGAACTTTGGGGTCGGGAGTGTGGATTTTGAGGAATTTTGGTCATATTTCATAAATACAGTGCTTATATGCGGTTTAACCTGTTGTATGCCACACAGGGGACACTATGTAACACACTGATATACAGTACAGCCATTAATTATGTATTATTGGCCTAAAAATGGACTGTCCACAGACCGCCTATAGGAGCTCTGTCAAATAGGTTACAGGATGGATGCTCTTTCTGACTTAGTTTTTGGGAGCGAGTGGATTCTCAGGAACTTTGGGGTCGGGAGTGTGGATTTTGAGGAATTTTGGGTCTGGTGTTCTTATACTTGCAATTTATCAGGTCAAACCTACTCTACACCACACAGAGGACACAGCACAACACACTCATGTACATTACAGATATTAATTATGCAAAATTAGATAAAATTATACTGTCCACGAACAGCTCACAGGGGCACCGTCAAATAAGTTGCAGGTGGGATGCTGTTTTTAACCGGATGGATCTCCAAAACCAAGCCGACTTTGGGGTCAAGAGGGGGCCTGGGGTACCTACCCATGCCCGGAGTTTGGAGCTCCAATTCGGCTTGGTCCCCGAGAAACACCCGGTCAAAGTCCCATCTTTGACCGGGCATATCTCAGGAACCAAGCCGACTTTGGGCTCCATTCTCTGGGGTCAAGAGGGGGCCTTGGTACCTACCCATGCCCGGAGTTTGGAGTTCCAATTCGGCCTGGTTTCCGAGATACAACCGGTCAAAGCTGGACCGGAAGTGGCCGTATCTCGGAAAGGGAAAGGCCTAGGAGCTGGGAACGGTGGGGTCCGAAGGGGCCCTATGGGCCTCATTTATGCCCGGAGTTTGGAGCTACAACTCGGCTTAACTCCCAAGATACACCCGGTTATACATGAGGGACTTTTGGACAAAACGGTCGATATCTCGGAATGGGCGGGTCCCAGCGGATCATCCTTCGGGGTGGGGAGGGGCCCCGAGGGGCCCTATCAGACCCCAGAGTCCTGAGGTTCTGGGACCCTTCCTTCTGAAGTGCACCCTTTCCTGTTGGGCCCCGTATCTCGGCCTGTGGGGGCGTTAGAAGCTCGGGCCAGGGCCTATTGAAGAGGGCCCCTCGCGACCTTACTTTGACCCGAGTTTGGTGTGGCTAGGCCGCTGGGTCCCCGAGTTATAGCCGTTCAAAGTTCGGTGCCATCCTGCAACCTAATCAACAGAGACCCTATAGGCTTCCTCCTGGACGTTGATTTAACGGCTCATATTTCATAAATACAGTGCTTATATGTGGTTTAACCTGTTGTATGCCACACAGGGGACACGATGCAACACACTGATGTACAGTACAGCCATTAATTATGTATTATTGGCCTAAAAATGGACTGTCCACAGACCGCCTATAGGAGCTCCGTCAAATAGGTTACAGGATGGATGCTGTTTCTGACTTAGTTTTTGGGAGCGAGTGGATTCTCAGGAACTTTGGGGTGGGGAGTGTGGATTTTGAGGAATTTTGGTCATATTTCATAAATACAGTGCTTATATGCGGTTTAACCTGTTGTATGCCACACAGGGGACACTATGTAACACACTGATGTACAGTACAGCCATTAATTATGTATTATTGGCCTAAAAATGGACTGTCCACAGACCGCCTATAGGAGCTCTGTCAAATAGGTTACAGGATGGATGCTGTTTCTGACTTAGTTTTTGGAAGCGAGTGGATTCTCAGGAACTTTGGGGTCGGTGAGTGTGGATTTTGAGGAATTTTGGTCATATTTCATAAATACAGTGCTTATATGCGGTTTAACCTGTTGTATGCCACACAGGGGACACTATGTAACACACTGATATACAGTACAGCCATTAATTATGTATTATTGGCCTAAAAATGGACTGTCCACAGACCGCCTATAGGAGCTCTGTCAAATAGGTTACAGGATGGATGCTCTTTCTAATTAGTTTTTGGGAGCGAGTGGATTCTCAGGAACTTTGGGGTCGGGAGTGTGGATTTTGAGGAATTTTGGGTCTGGTGTTCTTATACTTGCAATTTATCAGGTCAAACCTACTCTACACCACACAGAGGACACAGCACAACACACTCATGTACATTACAGATACTAATTATGCAAAATTAACATAAAATTATACTGTCCACGAACAGCTCACAGGGGCACCGTCAAATAAGTTGCAGGTGGGATGCTGTTTTTAACCGGATGGATCTCCAAAACCAAGCCGACTTTTGGGGTCAAGAGGGGGCCTGGGGTACCTACCCATGCCCGGAGTTTGGAGCTCCAATTCGGCTTGGTCCCCGAGAAACACCCGGTCAAAGTCCCATCTTTGACCAGGCATATCTCAGGAACCAAGCCGACTTTGGGCTCCATTCTCTGGGGTCAAGAGGGGGCCTGGGGTACCTACCCATGCCCGGAGTTTGGAGCTCCAATTCGGCTTGGTGGACCCCCGAAACACTCGGTTCAAAGTCCCATCTTTGACCGGGCATATCTCAGGAACCAAGCCGACTTTGGGCTCCATTCTCTGGGGTCAAGAGGGGGCCTTGGGTACCTACCCATGCCCGGAGTTTGGAGTTCTAATTCGGCCTGGTTTCCGAGATACAACCGGTCAAAGCTGGACCGGAAGTGGCCGTATCTCGGAAACGGAAAGGCCTAGGAGCTGGGGACGGTGGGGTCTGAAGGGGCCCTATGGGCCTCATTTATGCCCGGAGTTTGGAGCTACAACTCGGCTTAACTCCCAAGGTACACCCGGTTATACATAAGGGACTTTTGGACAAAACGGTGGATATCTCTGAAAGGAAGAGTCCCAGCGGATCGTGCTTCGGGGTGGAAAGGGGCCCCTAGGGGCCCTACCAGACCCCAGAGTCCTGAGCTTCTGAGACCCTTCCTTCTGAAGTGCACCCTTTCCTGTTGGCCCCCCTATCTCGGCCTGTGGGGGCGCTAGAAGCTCGCGCTAGGGCCCGTTGGAAAGGGCCCCTGGGGACCTTACTTTGACCCGAGTTTGGTGTCCCTAGGCCCTTTGGTCCCCAAGTTATAGCCGTTCAAAGTTTACAGCCCACCTGTAACTTATTTGACAGAGCCCCTATAGGCTTCCTCCTGGACAGTACATTAATGGCTCATATTTCATAGATACAGTGGTTTTATGAGGTGAAACCTACTGGACACCCCTCATGGGACACAGCACTACACACTGATGTACATTACCGCTTTTAATTATGAAAAATTTGCATAATATTCAACTGTCCACAGACAGCCTATAGGGGCTCTGTCAAATAAGTTACAGGATGGATACAGTCGGTGAAGTCCAAGCTGTAACTTATTTGACAGTCATTCTAGGCTGTTCGTGGACAGTACATTAAAAGGTCATATTTCATAAATACAGTGCTTATATGTGGTTTAACCTGTTGTTTGCCACACAGGGGACACAATGTTACACACTGATATACAGTACAGCCATTAATTATGTATTATTGGCCTAAAAATGGACTGTCCACAGACCGTCTATAGGAGCTCTGTCAAATAGGTTACAGGATGGATGCTGTTTCTGACTTAGTTTTTGGGAGCGAGTGGATTCTGAGGAATTTTGGGTTCGGGAGTGTGGATTCTGGGGAATTTTGGGTCTGGTGTTCTTATACTTGCAATTTATCAGGTCAAACCTACTCTGCACCACACAGGGGACACAGCACTACACACTGGTGTTCATTACAGCCGTTAATTATGCATAATTTGCATAATATTCAACTGTCCACAGACTGCCTATAGGAGCTCTGTCAAATAGGTTACAGGATGGATACAGTCGGTGAAGTCCAAGCTGTAACTTAAATGACAGGGTCCCTGTAGGCTGTTTGTGGACAGTACATTAAATGGTCATTTTTCATAAATACATTGCTAATATGTGGTTTAACATGTTGTATGACACCAGAGGACACGATGCAAACACTGATGTACAGTACAGCCATTAATTATGCAAAATTGGGCATAATATTCAACTGTCCACAGAGAGCTATAGGGCCTGTGTCATATAAGTTACAGGTGGGATGCTGTTTTCGACTTAGAAATTTTCAGACGGTGAACCAGGGCTCCAGGCAGGGACCCCCACCTAGGTCCACCCTCTGCCGACTCAGAGAATCAGGGCTCCAGGCAGGGACCCCCACCTAGGTCCACCCTCTGCCCGACTCAGAGAACCAGAGCTCCGGGCAGGGACCCCCACCAAGGTCCACCCTCTGCCCGACTCAGAGAACCAGAGCTCCGGGCAGGGACCCCCACCAAGGTCCACCCTCTGCCCAACTCAGAGAACCAGAGCTCCGGGCAGGGACCCCCACCAAGGTCCACCCTCTGCCCGACTCAGAGAACCAGAGCTCCGGGCAGGGGACCCCAACTAGGTCCACCCCTCTGCCTGACTCAGAGAACCAGAGCTCCAGGCAGGGACCCACACCTTGGTCCACCCTCTGCCCAGACTCGGAGAACCAGAGCTACAGAGAGGGACCCCCACCTAGGTCCACCCTCTGCCCAGACTCGGAGAACCAGAGCTACAGAGAGGGACCCCACCTAGGTCCACCCTCTGCCCAGCTCGAGAACCAGAGGTACAGAGAGGGACCCCCACCTGGTCCACTCTCTGCCCGACTCTGAGAACCAGAGCTACCCCCCAGCCCTAGCCTCCACCCTCACCCGTGCACCAGGCGAACCCGGGGGTCCCAAACTTAAGCCCGGGATTACTGTCCCAGCAACCCCGCGCCACCAGAGAACCGGGCCACTGGTAACCCAAAATCGACTTAGGTTTTGGCCGCCGCTCTGGTTCTCTGGTTCCCTCCGGCCAAGGTACTCCGCCTTCAGCCGACTCGGAGAACCAGAGCTCCGGGCAGGGACCCACACCTTGGTTCACCCTCTGCCCGACTCAGAGAACCAGAGCTCCGGGCAGGGACCCACACCTTGGTCCACCCTCTGCCCAGACTCGGAGAACCAGAGCTACAGAGAGGGACCCCCACCTAGGTCACCCCCCGACTCAGACCGACTCAGGAATAGTATACCAGAGCACTCCGGGCAGGGACCCCACACCTTGGTCCACCTCTGCCCAGACTCGGGGAACCAGAGCTACAGAGAGGGACCCCCACCTAGGTCCACCCTCTGCCTGACTCAGAGAACCAGAGCTACCCCACAGCCCCGGCCTTCACCCTCACCAGTGCACCAGGCGAACCCGGGGGTCCCAAACTTAAGCCCGGGATTACTGTCCCAGCAACCCGCGCCACCAGAGAACCGGGCCACTGGTAACCCAAAATCGACTTAGGTTTTGGCCGCCGCTCTGGTTCTCTGGTTCCCTCCGGCCAAGGTACTCCGCCTTCAGCCGACTCGGAGAACCAGAGCTCTGGGCAGGGACCCCCATCTAGGTCCACCCGCCGCCCGACTCAGAGAACCAGAGCTCTGGGCAGGGACCCCCAACTAGGTCCACCCTCTGCCCGACTCAGAGAACCAGAGCTCTGGGCAGGGACCCCCAACTAGGTCCACCCTCTGCCTGACTCAGAGAACCAGAGCTCCGGGCAGGGACCCCCACTAGGTCCACCCTCTGCCCATCTTAGAGAACCACAGCTCGGGCAGGGACCCCACCAAGGTCCACCCTCTGCCCATCTTAGAGAACCACAGCTCCGGGCAAGGACCCCCACCAAGGTCCACCGTCTGCCCAACTCGGAAAACCAGAGCTACCCCACAGCCTAGGCCTGCACCCACACCCGCGCACCGGCCGGACCCGGGGGTCCCAAACTTAAGCCCGGGTATTACTGTCCCAGCAACCCCGCACCACCAGAGAACCGGGCAACTGGTCACCCAAAATCGACTTAGGTTTTGGCGACCGCACTGGTTCTCTGGTTCCCTCTGGCCGAGGTTCTCCGGCCTCAGCCCAACTCGGGGAACCAGAGCTCTGGGCAGTGACCCTCACCTTGGTCCGTCATCTGCCAGACTCAAAGAACCATAGCTCTGGGATGGGACTCCCACCGGGGTCCACCCTCTCCCCGACTCGGAGAACCAGAGCTGCCCCCTGGCTGGGCTTGGATTGCTCCTGGAGGCCCTCTCCCTCCAGGAGTTTATCCCCAGCCAGAGTGCCCCCTGGCTGGGCTTGGATTGCTCCTGGAGGCCCTCTCCCTCCAGGACTTCCAGAGCTCCATGGCACGGCCCAATTTATATTTTACCCAGCTAGAGTGCACCCTGGCTGGGCTTGGATTGCTCCTTGTACCTCTCCTCATATAACCCCGCAGGTCCATTTTAGGACCGTCTTAGCTCCAGATGGACATCCAGGGGTGGCGGTTAGATCTGCATTTGACCCAGGACAGGCCACCTTCCCGGGGCAGGCCGAGGAGTCCCGAGTGCCTGGAGCCCCATGGGTACCGCAACGTTTTGGAATTTAGGTTTTGGATTGCTCCTGGAGGCCGTCACCCTCCAGGTGTTTATGCCCAGCCAGAGTGCCTCCTGGCTGGGCTTGGATTGCTCCTGGAGGCCCTCTCCCTCCAGGACTTCCAGAGATCCATGGCAAGGCCCAATTCATATTTTACCCCAGCCAGAGTGCCCCCTGGCTGGGCTTGGATTGCTCCTGGAGGCCCTCTCCCTCCAGGACTTCCAGAGCTCCATGGCACGGCCCAATTTTATATTTTACCCCAGCCAGAGTGCACCCTGGCTGGGCTTGGATTGCTCCTTGTACCTTTCCTCATATAACCCCGGAGGTCCATTTTAGGACCGTCTTAGCTCCAGATGGACATCCAGGGGTGGCGGTTAGATCTGCATTTGACCCAGGACAGGCCACCTTCCCCGGGGCAGGCAGAGGAGTCCCGAGTGCCTGGAGCCCCATGGGTACCGCAACATTTTGGACTTAGGTTTTGGATTGCTCCTGGTGGCCCTCTCCCTCCAGGTGTTTATCCCCAGCCAGAGTACCCCCTGGCTGGGCTTGGATTGCTCCTGGAGGCCCCTCCCTCCAGGACTTCCAGAGCTCCATGGCACGGCCCAATTTATATTTGACCCCAGCCAGAGTGCCCCTTGGCTGGGCTTGGATTGCTCCTGGAGGACCTCTCCTCATATAAGCCCGAAGGTCCATTTTAGGACCGTCTTAGCTCCAGGTGGAGCTCCAGGGGAGGCGGTTAATCTGCCTTTGACCCACGAAGGGTCACTTCCCTGGGGCTGGCCAAGGAGTCCCGAGTGCCTGGATCCCCACAAGTACCGCAATGTTTTGGACTTAGGTTTTGGGTCGCTCCTGGACGCCCTCTCCCTCCAGGAGTTTATCCCCAGCCAGAGTGCCCCCTGGCTGGGCTTGGATTGCTCCTGGAGGCCCTCTCCCTCCAGGACTTCTAGAGCTCCATGGCACGGCCCAATTTATATTTTACCCCAGCGGATTGCTCCTTGTACCTCTCTTCATATAACCCCGGAGGTCCATTTTAGGACCGTCTTAGCTCCAGATGGACATCCAGGGGTGGCGGTTAAATCTGCCTTTGACCCAGGAAGGGTCACCTTCCCTGGGGCTGGCCGAGGAGTCCCCAGTGCCTGGAGCCCCATGGGTACCGCAACATTTTGGACTTAGGTTTTGGATTGCTCCTGGTGGCCCTCTCCCTCCAGGTTTTTATCCCCAGCCAGAGTACCCCCTGGCTGGGCTTGGATTGCTCCTGGAGGCCCTCTCCCTCCCGGACTTCCAGAGCTCCATGGCAAGGCCCAATTTTAATTTTACCCCAACCAGAGTGCCCCCTGGCTGGGCTTGGATTGCTCCTGGAGGCCCTCTCCCTCCAATATTTTTACCCCAGCCAGAGTGCACCCTGGCTGGGCTTGGACTGCTCCTTGTACATCTCCTCATATAACCCCGGAGGTCCATTTTAGGACCGTCTTAGCTCCAGATGGACCTCCAGAGGTGGCGGTTTTAAATCTGCCTTTGACCCAGGAAGGGTCACCTTCCCTGGGGCTGGCCAAGGAGTCCCGAGTGCCTGGATCCCCATAAGTACCGCAATTTTTTGGACTTAGGTTTTGGATCGCTCCTGGTGGCCCTCTCCCTCCAGGTGTTTATCCCCAGCCAGAGTACCCCCTGGCTGGGCTTGGATTGCTCCTGGAGGCCCTCTCCCTCCAGGACTTCCAGAGCTCCATGGCAAGGCCCAATTTTAATTTTACCCCAACCAGAGTGCCCCTGGCTGGGCTTGGATTGCTCCTGGAGGCCCTCTCCCTCCAATATTTTTGTCCCCAGCCAGAGTGCATCCTGGCTGGGCTTGGATTGCTCCTTGTACCTCTCTTCATATAACCCCGGAGGTCCATTTTAGGACCGTCTTAGCTCCAGATGGACATCCAGGGGTGGCGGTTAAATCTGCCTTTGACCCAGGAAGGGTCACCTTCCCTGGGGCTGGTCGAGGAGTCCCCAGTGCCTGGAGCCCCATAAGTACCGCAATGTTTTGGACTTAGGTTTTGGATCGCTCCTGGAGGCCCTCTCCCTCCAGGAGTTTATCCCCAGCCAGAGTGCCCCCTGGCTGGGCTTGGATTGCTCCTGGAGGCCCTCTCCCTCCAGGACTTCCAAAACTCCATGGCACGGCCCAATTTATATTTTACCCCAGCCAGAGTGCCCCCTGGCTGGGCTTGGATTGCTCCTGGAGGCCCTCTCCCTCCAGGATTTTTACCCCAGCCAGAGTGCACCCTGGCTGGGCTTGGATTGCTCCTTGTACATCTCATATAACCCCGGAGGTCCATTTTAGGACCGTCTTAGCTCCAGATGGACCTCCAGGGGTGGCGGTTAAATCTGCCTTTGACCCAGGACAGGCCACTTTCCCCGGGGGCAGGCCGAGGAGTCCCGAGTGCCTGGAGCCCCATGGGTACCGCAACGTTTTGGACAGCTGCTGGAGGCCCTCTCCCTCCAGGATTTATCCCCAGCCAGAGTGCCCCCTGGCTGGGCTTGGATTGCTCCTGGAGGCCCTGTCCCTCCAGGATTCATCCCCAGCCAGAGTGCCCCCTTGCTGGGCTTGGATTGCTCCTGGAGGCCCTCTCCCTCCAGGACTTCCAGAGCTCCATGGCACGGCCCAAATGATATTTTACCCCAGCCAGAGTGCCCCCTGGCTGGGCTTGGATTGCTCCTGGAGGCCGTCTCCCTCCAGGAGTTTATCCCCAGCCAGAGACACCCATAGTCACCTTCTCTCATACAAGCCCGAAGGTCCATTTTAGGACCGTCTTAGCTCCAGGTGGAGCTCCAGGGGAGGCGGTTTAAATCTGCCTTTGACCCAGGAAGGGTCACCTTCCCTGGGGCTGGCCAAGGAGTCCCGAGTGCCTGGATCCCCACAAGTACCGCAATGTTTTGGACTTAGGTTTTGGATCGCTCCTGGAGTTCCTCCCCAGCCAGAGTGCTCCCCAGCCAGAGTGCTCCTGGCTGGGCTTGGATTTCTCCTGGAGGCCCTCTCCCTCCAGGAGTTCCTCCCCAGCCTGAGTGCACCAGGCTGGGCTTGCATTTCTCCAGGAGGCCTCTCCCTCCAGGAGTTTTTACCCAGCCGAAAGTGCACCTGGCTCCCAGGGGGACCCAAAACCTAAGACACCCATTGCAGGGTACCCTCTGTGCACCATAAGGCCCCAGGGTGAAGCGCGGCGCAAGGGGATCCGAGCGGGGTATGTAGCTGGGCGGCCTTGCTTGGCTAGACCCAACCATGAGCGCATGCAGTTTATAGGACGGTAACCCACTGCGAAATTTTTTTAAACGGCCGAAAACTCTGCAAAAGTCAGCACGCCGGAACCGGCTCGTCACTCTGAAAAGAACAGTACCATTTTTATGATTTTCGGTGGTGTTTTCGCTGAGATATTAGCCAAAAACCAAAAGAGATGGGAGAGACATTGACCGATTGGTTGCAGCCCGTGAGCAACTTATTAAGCTATAGGTAGGATGCCAATACATCAAAAGGTAATTTTTCATAATTACAGTGCTTTTATGTGGTTTAACTTGTTGTATGCCACACAACTTGTAATTTTGAGGTGAAACCTACTGTACACCACACAGGGGACACAACACAACACACTAGTGTACAATACAGCCATAAATGATGTATTATTAGCCTAAAAATGGACTGTCCACAGACAGCCTATTTGGACCCTGTCGAATAGGTTACAGGATGGATACAGTCGGTGAAGTCCAAGCTGTAACTTAAATCACAGGGTCCTGTAGGTGTTCGGTGTTAGGTGTGGTAGGCCCGTGCCGAGGTTAGCGTTAAAGTTCGGTGACTGCAACCTAATAAACAGAGCCCTATGGCTTCATCTGGCGTTGATTAATGGCTCATATTTCATAAATACAGTGCTTATATGTGGTTTAACCTGTTGTATTGCCACACAGGGGACACTATGTAACACACTGATGTACAGTACAGCCATTAATTATGTATTATTGGCCTAAAAATGGACTGTCCACAGACCGCCTATAGGAGCGTGTCAAATAGGTTACAGGATGGATGCTGTTTCTGACTTAGTTTTTGGGAACGAGTGGATTCTGAGGAATTTTGGGGTCGGGAGTGTGGATTTTGGGGAATTTTGGGTCTGGTGTTCTTATACTTGCAATTTATCAGGTCAAACCTACTCTACACCACACAGAGGACACACACTACACACTGGTGTTCATTACAGCCATTAATTATGCATAATTTGCATAATATTTACTCTCCACGGACAGCCTATACGAGCTCTGTCAAATAGGTTACAGGATGGATACAGTCGGTGAAGTCCAAGCTGTAACTTAAATGACAGGGTCCCTGTAGGCTGTTCGTGGACAGTACATTAAATGGTCATATTTCATAAATACAGTGCTTATATGTGGTTTAACCTGTTGTTTGCCACACAGGGAACACGATGCAACACACTGATGTACAGTACAGCCATTAATTATGTATTATTGGCCTAAAAATGGACTGTCCACAGACCGCCTATAGGAGCTCTGTCAAATAGGTTACAGGATGGATGCTCTTTCTGACTTAGTTTTTGGGAGCGAGTGGATTCTCAGGAACTTTGGGGTCGGGAGTGTGGATTTTGAGGAATTTTGGTCATATTTCATAAATACAGTGCTTATATGCGGTTTAACCTGTTGTATGCCACACAGGGGACACTATGTAACACACTGATGTACAGTACAGCCATTAATTATGTATTATTGGCCTAAAAATGGACTGTCCACAGACCGCCTATAGGAGCTCTGTCAAATAGGTTACAGGATGGATGCTGTTTCTGACTTAGTTTTTGGAAGCGAGTGGATTCTCAGGAACTTTGGGGTCGGGATGTGTGGATTTTGAGGAATTTTGGTCATATTTCATAAATACAGTGCTTATATGCGGGTTAACCTGTTGTATGCCACACAGGGGACACTATGTAACACACTGATGTACAGTACAGCCATTAATTATGTATTATTGGCCTAAAAATGGACTGTCCACAGACCGCCTATAGGAGCTCTGTCAAATAGGTTACAGGATGGATGCTGTTTCTGACTTAGTTTTTGGGAGCGAGTGGATTCTCAGGAACTTTGGGGTCGGGAGTGTGGATTTTGAGAATTTTGGGTCTGGTGTTCTTATACTTGCAATTTATCAGGTCAAACCTACTCTACACCACACAGAGGACACAGCACTACACACTGGTGTTCATTACAGCCATTAATTATGCATAATTTGCATAATATTCAACTCTCCACGGACAGCCTATACGAGCTCTGTCAAATAGGTTACAGGACGGACACAGTCGGTGAAGTCCAAGCTGTAACTTAAATGACAGGGTCCCTGTAGGCTGTTCGTGGACAGTACATTAAATGGTCATATTTCATAAATAAAGTGCTTATATGCGGTTTAACCTGTTGTATGCCACACAGGGGACACTATGTAACACACTGATGTACAGTACAGCCATTAATTATGTATTATTGGCCTAAAAATGGACTGTCCACAGACCGCCTATAGGAGCTCTGTCAAATAGGTTACAGGATGGATGCTGTTTCTGACTTAGTTTTTGGGAGCGAGTGGATTCTCAGGAACTTTGGGGTCGGGAGTGTGGATTTTGAGGAATTGTCCACGGACTGCCTATAGGAGCTCTGTCAAATAGGTTACAGGTTGGATGCTGACTTTGACCGGGTGTATCTCGAGAGCCAAGCTGACTTTGGGCTCCATACTCTGGGGTCTTGAGGGACCCATGGGTGCTCATCCACACCCGGAGTTTGGAGCTCCAAGTGGGCGTGGTTTCCGAGATACATCCGGTCAAAGTCCCATCTTTGACCGGGCATAACTCGGGAACCAAGCCGACTTTGGGCTCCATACTCTGGGGTCAAGAGGGGGCCATGGGTACCTACCCATGCCCGGAGTATGGAGCTCCATCTCGGCTTGGTCCCCGAGAAACACCCGGTCAAAGTCCCATCTTTGACCGGGCATAACTTGGGAACCAAGCCGACTTTGGGCTTCATACTCTGGGGTCAAGAGGGGCATGGGTCTACCATGCCGGAGTTGGAGCTCCATCTCGGCTGGTCCGAGAAACACCGGTCAAGTCCATCTTTGACGGCATAATCGGGAACCAGCGACTTTGGGCTCCATATTGGGTCAAGATGGGGCCTGGTACCTACCATGCCGAGTATGGAGCCCAAGTCGGCTTGGTCCCCGAGAAACAACCGGTCAAAGCTGGACCGGAAGTGGCCGTATCTCGGAAACGGAAAGGCCTAGGAGCTGGGGATGGTGGGGTCCGAAGGGGCCCTATGGGCCCCCTTTATGCCCGGAGTTTGGAGCTCCAACTCGGCTTAACTCCCAAGATACACCCGGTTATACATGAGGGACTTTTGGACAAAACGGTCGATATCTCGGAAAGGGCGGGTCCCAGCGGACCGTCCTTCGGGGTGGGGAGGGGTCCCTAGGGGCCCTCTCAGACCCCAGAGTCCTGAGGTTCTGGGACCCTTCCTTCTGAAGTGCACCCTTTTCTGTTGGGCCCCGTATCTCGGCCTGTGGGGGCGCCAGAGCCTCGGGCTAGGGCCCATTGGAGAGGGACACTCGAGACCCTACTTTGACCCGAGTTTGGTGTGGCTAGGCCGCTGGGTCCCCGAGGTATAGCCGTTCAAAGTTCGGTGCCATCCTGCAACCTAATAAACAGAGCCCTATAGGCTTCCTCCTGGACGTTGATTTAACGGCTCATATTTCATAAATACAGTGCTTATATGTGGTTTAACCTGTTGTATGCCACACAGGGGACACTATGTAACACACTGATGTACAGTACAGCCATTAATTATGTATTATTGGCCTAAAAATGGACTGTCCACAGACCGCCTATAGGAGCTCTGTCAAATAGGTTACAGGATGGATGCTGTTTCTGACTTAGTTTTTGGGAGCGAGTGGATTCTCAGGAACTTTGGGGTCGGGAGTGTGGATTTTGAGGAATTTTGGGTCTGGTGTTCTTATACTTGCAATTTATCAGGTCAAACCTACTCTACACCACACAGAGGACACAGCACTACACACTGGTGTTCATTACAGCCATTAATTATGCATAATTTGCATAATATTCAACTCTCCACGGACAGCCTATACGAGCTCTGTCAAATAGGTTACAGGACGGACACAGTCGGTGAAGTCCAAGCTGTAACTTAAATGACAGGGTCCCTGTAGGCTGTTCGTGGACAGTACATTAAATGGTCATATTTCATAAATACAGTGCTTATATGTGGTTTAACCTGTTGTGTGCCACACAGGGGACACGATGCAACACACTGATGTACAGTACAGCCATTAATTATGTATTATTGGCCTAAAAATGGACTGTCCACAGACCGCCTATAGGAGCTCTGTCAAATAGGTTACAGGATGGATGCTGTTTCTGACTTAGTTTTTGGGAGCGAGTGGATTCTGAGGAACTTTGGGGTCGGGAGTGTGGATTTTGAGGAATTGTCCACGGACTGCCTATAGGAGCTCTGTCAAATAGGTTACAGGTTGGATGCTGACTTTGACCGGGTGTATCTCGAGAGCCAAGCTGACTTTGGGCTCCATACTCTGGGGTCTTGAGGGACCCATGGGTGCTCATCCACACCCGGAGTTTGGAGCTCCAAGTGGGCGTGGTTTCCGAGATACATCCGGTCAAAGTCCCATCTTTGACCGGGCATAACTTGGGAACCAAGCCGACTTTGGGCTCCATACTCTGGGGTCAAGAGGGGGCCATGGGTACCTACCCATGCCCGGAGTATGGAGCTCCAAGTCGGCTTGGTCCCCGAGAAACACCCGGTCAAAGTCCCATCTTTGACCGGGCATTACTCGGGAACCAAACCGACTTTGGGCTCCATACTCAGGGGTCATGAGGTACCCATGGGTGCCCCTCCACACCCGCAGTTTGGAGCTCCAAGTCGGCCTGGTTTCCGAGATAAACCCGGTCAAAGCTGGACCGGAAGTGGCCGTATCTCGGAAACGGAAAGGCCCAGGAGCTGGGGACAGTGGGGTCCGAAGGGGCCCTATGGGCCCCCCTCATGCCGGAGTTTGGAGCTCCAACTCGGCTTAACTTTCAAGATACACCCGGTTATACATGAGGGACTTTTGGACAAAACGGTCGATATCTCGGAAAGGGCGGGTCCCAGCGGACCGTCCTTCGGGGTGGGGAGGGGCCCCTACGGGCCCTCTCAGACCCCAGAGTCCTGAGCCTCTGGGACCCTTCTTTCTGAAGTGCACCCTTTCCTGTTGGCCCCCGTATCTCGGCCTCTGGGGGTGCTAGAAGCTCGGGCTAGGGCCCCTTGGAGAGGGCCCATCTGGATCCTACTTTGACCAGAGTTTGGTGTCGCTAGGCCGCGGGGTCCCCGAGTTATAGCCCTTCAAAGTTTGGAGCCCACCTGTAACCTATTCGACAGAGCCCCTATAGGCTTCCTCCTGGACTGTACATTAATGGGTCATATTTCATAATTACAGGTGCTTTTATGAGGTGAAACCTACTCTACACCACACAGAGGACACAGCTCCACACACTCATGTACATTACAGCCATTAATTATGCACAATTTGCATAATATTCGAACGTCCACAGACAGCCTATAGGGCCGCCGTCAAATAGGTTACAGGATGGATGCTCTTTCTGACTTAGACATTTTCAGTGGGTCAGATCCTGTAAAGATTTGGGGATTTCACACTATGTGGTGAAGTCCAGTCAGTAACTTATTAAGCTACAGGTTGGATGGTGATTTTGACCGGGTGTATCTCAAGAACCAAGCCGACTTTGGGCTCCATACTCTGGGGTCACGGGGGGCCCATAGGTACCTACCCATGCCCGGAGTATGGAGCTCCAAGTCAGCGCGGTTTCCGAGATACACCCGGTCAAAGTCCCATCTTTGACCAGGCATAACTCAGGAACCAAGCCGACTTTGGGCTTTATACTCTGGGGTCATGGGGGGCCCATGGGTACCTACCGGTGCCCAGAGTATGGAGCTCCAAGTCGGCATGGTTTCCGAGATACACCCGGTCAAAGTCCCATCTTTGACCGAGCATAACTCAGGAACCAATCCGACTTTGGGCTCCATACTCTGGGGTGAAGAGGGGCATATGAGTACCTACCCACGCCCGGAGTATGGAGCTCCAAGTCGGCCTGGTTTTCGAGATACACCCGGTCAAAGTCCCATCTTTGACCGGGCATTACTCAGGAACCAAGCCGACTTTGGGCTCCATACTCTGGGGTCATGGGGGTGCCATGGGGACCTCCCAACACCCGCAGTTTGGTGCTGATGTACATTACAACCATTAATTATGTATTATTACGAGAGGAAGACCAGGATGAAGCGTAGTCACTTAGGTGGCACTTTAGGCGCTCTGTGGACAATTCATGTAGAATAGGCGCCTAGGTGGACAAATAGGCTGTCCGTGGGAAGAGAGGAAGACTACGGTGAAGAGTAGTCACTTAGGTGGCACTTTAGGCGCTTCGTGGACACAGTGATGGAGAATAGGCACTTAGGTGGACGAAAAGGCTGTGCGTGGGACGAGAGGAAGACCCGGATGAAGAGTAGTCATTTAGGTGGCACTTTAGGCACTCTGTGGATAATTCATAAAAAAATAGGCGCCTAGGTGGACGAATAGGCTGTTCGTGGGATGAGAGGAAGACTCCGATGAAGAGTAGTCACTTAGGTGGCACTTTAGGCGCTCTGTGGACAATTCATGTAGAATAGGCGCCTAGGTGGACAAATAGGCTGTTCGTGGGATGAGAGGAAGACTACGGTGAAGAGTAGTCACTTAGGTGGCACTTTAGGCGCTTCGTGGACACAATGATGAAGAATAGGCACTTAGGTGGACGAATAGGCACTTCGTGGACGCCATCCCACAACCTATTTGACGCCCGTCGAATAGGTTGCCCGTTGGAGGGCGTGCTGCCGCCTTGTGGCGACACCCTGAACTGCAGCATTTTGCAACTTCACCAGTGCGCACTTCTGGGGCCCCTAGCGGGGCCCCCGGGGGGGCTAGGATCGCGGGACAAAGCCCCAGGGCCTCAGGGGGCGGGGGCCGAGGGACCCAAGGCGGCCCCGGGCCCCCCAAAAATCATCTAGGGGGCGCTGCGCAGCGTCCACGAACCGCCTGCCGCGGGCCGCCTAATAGGCCGCGCGCGTCCCCGGGTTCCGCGCATGTTCCCTAAGGGGAGTTATGTGCCCCCTCATGAGCGCTCACGCTTACTAACAAACACTTCGCCCCAGGCACTGCTTGCGCATCACAAAACATTCCCCGTTCAAAGCAATTGGGACGTCACATGTGAAACAGCCAGCCATCGCTGTCAGCGAGCCGCCGTATTCGAGCACTGAGGGCGCGCGTGCCGCGCCCATACCTCCGGTTCAGTTTTTCGAGCCCATGAAGTGTGGCGATCGGAAGCCAGAGGCTATTCTGCCCCTAGCTGTACATGCAATTACTAGAGAGTAATTTCTCTCTAGTAATTTGGCTCATAGTCTTAGAGATAAAACATGACAATCTGGGGCTCAGGTCAGGAAGCAGACAGACTGGCTAAACTGACCGTCTGCTAGCGGCCTCGCGTCACCAAGGTCAGAAAAATCTCATCACATAGAGACTCTTTCACCTAGATATCATCATATAAACTAACGAAAAAGAAAGCTTCAAGCCCAAAAGTTTCCAAGAAACACAACAGTAATGACTTTATGAACTTCTTCACTTATAAGATCGATAATATCAGGGACAAAATTATAACTATGCAACCGTCTACTACAGTATCGCATCAGGGAGTGCAGTGTAGTCTCCGTGAGGAACATTTTGATTCATTTGTTGCTATAGGAGAGGAAGAATTTTGCAAACTTGTTAATTCATCTAAATCGACAACTTGTATGTCAGACCCTATTTCCGACTAAACAATTGAAAGTGATGCTTCCAGAGGTCATAGATCCTCTTCTAGATATCATTAATTCATCTTTGTCATTAGGATACGTACCAAAAACCTTTAAGTTGGCTATGATTAAACCGCTTCTTAAAAAACCGCAACTTGATCCTACAGAATTAGTCAATTACAGCCACAGGCCAATCTCGAATCTGCCTTTTCTGTCAAAGATACTAGAAAAAGCTGTATCCTCACAACTGTGTTCCTTTTTAGAAAGAAATAATATCTGCGAGGATTTTCAGTCCGGATTTAGACCGTACCATAGTACTGAGACTGCTCTCATTAAAGTCACAAATGATTTGCTCTTATCATCCGATCGTGGTTGTATCTTTCTATTAGTGTTACTTGATCTTAGTGCTGCATTTGATACTATCGACCAGAACATTCTTTTAAATAGACTAGAAAACTATGTTGGCATTAGTGGAATTGCACTAGCATGGTTTAAATCATACTTATCTGACCGTTTTCAGTTTGTAGCAGTAAATGAAGAGATGTCTTATCGATCACAAGTTCAGTATGGCGTACCACAAGGCTCAGTACTAGGACCGCTGCTCTTCACTCTGTACATGCTACCATTAGGAGATATAATTAGGAAATATGGAATTAGCTTTCACTGTTATGCTGATAATACTCAGCTGTATATTTCTTCAAAACCTAACGAAACTAACCAATTCACAAAATTAACGGAATGCATAGCTGATATAAAAAATTGGATGACCAGTAATTTCCTATTACTAAATTCTGAAAAAACAGAGATTCTAATCATTGGACAAAAAACTTCCTCACCTAATAACCTAGAATACTGTCTAACACTTGATGGCTGCTCTGTTAAGTCTTCGTCGTCAGTCAGGAACCTGGGTGTGCTCTTTGACACCAATCTTTCATTTGAAAGTAACATGTTTATTATCTGTAAAACCGCATTTTTCCATCTTAAAAATATATCTAAATTACGTCATATGCTCTCACTGACAAATGCGGAACAATTAGTTCATGCGTTCATGACCTCAAGGCTAGATTATTGTAATGCTCTACTGGGTGGTTGCCCTGTACGCTTAATAAACAAACTACAGCTAGTTCAAAACGCAGCCGCTAGAGTTCTTACCAGAACCAGGAAGTATGACCATATTAGCCCAGTTCTGTCAACACTGCATTGGCTGCCTATTAAACATCGTATAAATTTTTAAATATTGCTGATTACTTACAAAGCACTAAATGGTTTAGCTCCCCAGTACTTGAGCGAGCTCTTAACGCATTATAGTCCTTCACGTCTATTGCGATCTCAAAATTCTGGCCAGTTGATAATACCTAGAATATCAAAATCGACTGCTGGCGGTAGATCCTTTTCCTATTTAGCACCAAAACTTTGGAAAAATCTTCCTAACACGGTCCGGGAAGCAGATACAGTCTGTCAGTTTAAATCTAGACTAAAAACACATCTCTTTGGCTTAGCATACACATAACACATTATAGATTTCTATAATTCAATGTTAGGCTGCATAGTTTAGATCAGCCGGAACCGGGAACACTTCCCATAATTCCTGATGTACTTTGTACATCACATGAAAGATGGCGTCTACGCTAATATTAGTCTCTCTGTTTATCCCGAGGTTTACCGCAGACCGCCGGATCCAGGGCATATCCAGATCTGATGAAGGACCATCACATGGACACGACGACACGCATTATCAGCGCTGTGAAGGCCCATGGACACCTCAACACACTCATCTCCTTACCGGCGGGATGACCCAACCCCTAACAAGATGAACTGGATAAATATTGTGAAAGTTCTGATCCCATCTGACTCGTGACATTATGCTGCCTAACTCATAATCATACACTGTTCATTCGTTGGCCAAAGGAGGACTGGCCCCCCGACTGAGCCTGGGTTCTCCCAAGGTTTTTTTCTCCATTCTGTCACCTGATGGAGTTTTGGTTCCTTGCCACCGTTGCCTTTTTCGCCGCTCTTCGCCTTTGTCGCCATTGGCTTTTGGCTTGCTTAGTTGGGGACATTTAATTTTGAATTGAACAATACTATTACAACATTGTTTTCCTGTTATCTCTGTAAAGCTGCTTTGAAACAATTTGTATTGTAAAAAGCGCTATATAAATAAAGGTGACTTGACTTGACTTGACATGTAAAAGCATGGGAAGTGATTCCAGAGGTATCAGAATGGGTGCTGAGCACAATAAGACAGGGCTATTCACTACAGTTCGCTCGCCATTCCCGCACTTTCGAGCATGGACCGTGGCTAAAGTGAATGTGGAAGTAGCACATCCACTCCGCGCAGAAATAGCAAAACTACTGTGCAAAGGGGCCATAGAACCAGTACCTCCTTCTCTGAGCGAGTCAGGCTTTTATAGCAATTTTTTTCCTACCCAAGAAGGACGGAGCTCTCAGACCTATCTTAGATCTGAGATATTTGAACAAAGCTCTCATGAGAAGACCGTTCTCATGACTGGTCGAAAATGCTCACGACCAGACAAATTGTGGCGCAAATTCACCCGAAGGACTGGTTTATCTCTCTCGATCGGAAAGACACCTAGTTTCAGATTCAGATAATACCCCGTCACAGGCCATTCTTGAGATTCACCTTCGACGGTCCGGTATATCAATACACCGTCCTTCCGTTCGGCCTGTCTTTAGCACCCCGTACATTCACGAAGTGCATGGACGCGGCTCTCGCCCCCTTGAGAAATCAGGGCATGCGGATTCTGAACTAGTTGGACGATTGGCTGATTCTGGCACAGTCAGAGAGAGAACTCTTATCTCACAGAACAGTGCTCCTCAGTCATCTGGAAAGCCTGGGTCTCACGGTCAACTGGACCAAGAGCTCATTACTGCCCAGTCAGTCTCTTTTCTGGGAATAGAACTGGACTCTGTAGCTGTGACGGTTCGTTTATCGATGCATCGCGCACACTGTGTTCGATGCATCTTTCCAGATAGGTAGCATCGCTTCTCTGAAAACATTTCAGGGGATGCTGGACTGTATGAGTCAGCCGCAGCAGTGCTTCAGCTGGGCTTACTGCGTATGCGCCCGCTCCAACCCTGGCTGAACGCTCGGGTGCTTCCGACTGCAGACAAATCAGAGTGACTCAGAGCTGCGTTTCAGCTCTGCAGCCCTGGTTAGCGGCCGACTGGTACCAGTGGGGGGTGACGATGGGAGCGGTCTCATACCGAAAGGTCATCTCGAGGGATGCCTCCAACCTAGGTTGGGGCGCTCTCTTTGAGGGCAGACCGGTCTTTGGCCTGTAGTCAGACCGAGAGAAACACCTCCATATAAACTGTCTGGAGATGATATCGGTCGAGAACACGCTGAAGCGCTTCCTCCCCTTCATACGGGACCACCATGTTCTAGTCCGCTCGGACAACATGTCTGTGGTATCCTACGTAAACTGTCAGGGCGGTGTCAGATCCAGAAATCTCTGCAATCTAACAGAACGCCTCGTCGTTTGGTCTCAGCACTTACTGCGCTAGCTGAGAGCTGCACATGTGCCGGGCCACCTGAACGACGGCCCAGACAGACTGTCCAGGGAGTCGACCTTTTTGCGTCGAAACGGCCGCGACCCACGGCCAGTCAATAGGAAGGAACGAGCTTGTCATCTGCTTCCTTAGAGGAGCCAGGAGTATGAATCCCCCGCAGCCCCGTCGGTTCCTATTTGGGATCTTTTATTTGGTCCTAAAGGCCCTGAAAACATATCCCTTTGAACCGTTAAGATTCCATGGATCTAAAGTACCTCTCGCTCAAAACCATTTTTCTGACAGCTCTGTCAGCAGTCAAACGTGTGGGGGATTTACACGCGCTGTCCATTAGCGCTGCGTGTCTTGAGTTTGGACCAAATTACTCTAAAGTCATCCTCAAGCCAAGACATGACTATGTCCCTAAAGTGATTGGCACTCCCTTCAGAGCGGCGTTGACAAGGGGTTCCGGTAGCGTAAGCAACTTACGCAATACGAGAGAACCTCAGATAAGAGAATGTACTTGGTTACCTAATGTAACCTCGGTTCTCTCTAGAAGAGGGAACGAGGATTGCGTAACCTGCCATGCTCGGGCTACGAGCGACTTTCGCTTCAGTCGATGAAAACCAGGTAAGCAGCCTCCAAGCCATACTTTTATGGCTAAGCCACACCCATTCTGGCAGGCTGTGATGCTTAGTTGGCGCGAAGCACCCTCATTGGGCATGACGTTACGTGAGGCTCAGTGGTAGGCGGCTGCAGTAGCCGCAGGGCAGCCAATGAGCATGCTAGATAGCCTCCTCTAGGTCTACTAGCTGCTGCACTGCCTTGACAATAAATACAAAATTAAGGATAATTTTTTGGCATCATATCTCGAGAAAAGATTACTTTACCCGTAGTACAAGCAACTTACGCAATACTCATTCCCTCTTCTAGAGAGAACCGAGGTTACATTAGGTAACCGAGTACGTTTTCTGTGATAAAAACGAGGTTTGAACCTGCGCTCCCGTGGGGAAGTTTCAGTAAAAACAGGAGGTTTGTTCCGGCGCAAAGGCTGCCTGGTGCTATTTTGCAGTTTCAGAAAATAATTCCGCCACAGACCAGGAGAAACCTAGTCTAAAGTCAGTGGCGCGATTCAGATGCTATTTTAAGGGCACATGCTTGGCCATCATGTAGCGTTTGCACAACCTGCATACACTTTGCTTCTCTCATCTACATAGACGCAGCAGTTCCCATTTTTTTGCAAACCATACATAATTACAAGGAAAAAGATTACCACACACAATGTCACTTCTCTGTCTTTTACGGCCATGACAAGAACGTCAGTCTCCTTTGCTGTGAACCGCTCCTGGTGTGCGTCTGGCAAATCCTCCATCATAATAGCAATCCGCCATGGAACAAGCACGCCTGCTCTTAAAGGTAATGTGAGTTGGCGCTCTGATTGGTTTATTGCACATTACGCCTAAACCACACCTATGAGTAATGTAGCTACTTCAGACCAAACCATTTTAGATTTGCGTCGGGCGCAAGAGTAATTTATCCCGCCGGTATAATAGCAACAGCGCCCAAGATTTACCCACAAAGTTACTTGCGTTTCGCGTTTGATACTTGGGTTTCAGATCGTTAAAATAGGGCCCATAGACTGTAATGATTGTACTCAGTGTTACTTACTGATCATTTCTGTCTCCAATTAAGCTGCTCAGGTTAAACTCCTGCAGTGTCTCCTCTGAGGACAACAACACAAAAACTAAAGCTGACCACTGAGATGAGGAGAGTTTCACATCACATAATCCTCCACGGCTCAAATGAGGTTGAGCTTCGTTCACTAGAGAAAGATCACCCAGTTCATTCAGACAGTGAAACAGATTGATGTATTTATCTGGAGAGTGATTCTCACTGATCTTTTCTTTAATATAGTCAACTGTTTTCTCTTTGTTGTGAGAGCTGTTTGCTGTCTGTTTCTTTAGTTCTTGTAAGAGACTCTGATTAGACTTCACTGACAGACCCAGAAGGAAACGAAGGAAAAGGTCCAGATGCCCATTTTTACTGTGTAAAGCCTCATCCACAGCTCTCTGATGGAGATCAGATAGTGACACTTTGTCTCCATTAGTTGGTTTGGTAATCTGGTCAAAAACATTGATGCTATAGTTTATAAAGGAGAGATGCACATATAGAGCTGCTAGATGTTCCTGAATGCTAAGATGAACAAAGCAGAAGACGTTCCCCTGATACAAGCCCAACTCCTCTCTGAAGATCTGAGTGCACACTCCTGAGTAAACTGATGCTTCTGTCACATCAATGCCACACTCGCTCAGGTCTTCCTCATAGAAGATCAGGTGGCCTTTCACAAGCTGCTGATACGCCAGTTTTCCCAGTTTGACAATCATGTCTTCATCTTTCATTTTCTTCTCATAGTCCTTCTCATGTTTGATGTTGGTCTGAATGACCAGGAAGTGTGTGTACATTTGAGTGAGAGTCTTGGGAATCTCTCCTCCCTCTGCTCCACTCAACATCTTCTCTAGAACAGTGGCTGAGATCCAGCAGAACACTGGGATGTGGCACATAATAAAGAGGCTCCTTGATGACTCCAGGTGTGAGATGATCCTGTCAGCCAGACTCTGATCACTGATTCTCTTCCAGAAGTATTCCTCCTTCTGTATGTCACTGAAGCCTCGTACCTCTGTCACTCGATGGACACACTCAGAGGGGACGAGATCCGCTGCTGCTGGTCTGGAGGTGATCCAGATGAGAGACAAGGGAAGCAGATTCCCCACAATGAGGTTCGTCAGCAGCTCGTCCACTGAGGCTGATTCAGTCACATCACACAACCTCACATCGCTCTGAAAATCCAGAGACAGACGACACTCATCCAGACCATCAAAGATGAACAGCACTTTATACTCATCACTGGATATTTCCATTTCTTTGGTTTCAGGAAAAAAGCAATGAAGAAGATCTGAAAGACTGAGTGTTTTGTCTTTCATCAAGTTGAGCTCTCTGAAAGCGAGTGGAAATATGAGCTGGACGTCCTGATTCTCTTTCCCTTCAGCCCAGTCCAGGATGAACTTCTGCACAGAGACTGTTTTTCCAATGCCAGCGACTCCCTTTGTCAGCACAGTTCTGATGGGTTTGTCTTGTCCAGGTAAAGGTCTAAAGATGTCACTGCATTTGATCGGTGAGTCCTCTGTTTCTGCTCTCCTGGACTGTGTCTCAATCTGTCTCACCTCATGCTCATTATTGATCTCTCCACTTCCACTCTCTGTGATGTAGAGCTCTGTGTAGATCTCATTCAGGAGTGTTGGGTTTCCCTGCTTTGATATTCCCTCACACAAACACTCAAACTTCTGTCTCAGATTTGATCTCAATGTGTTGAGGACTTCAGCAGGTTTAGAGTCATGGCTGTAAGATTAAAATACCATATTATTGCACAAGTTAGAGAAGTAAATTGCCTTAAATTACAAAATTATTTGTTTGTTTTATTATGGGACAGAGAAAATGGTTTCTGAAATGTTTCCATCATTAATCATGTGTTGAGTGATGTTTGATGTGAATTGCAGCACCTAAAATGAATCAACAACAAAAGTCCTACATTTTACCTGAAACCAGGATACATGCTTTCATTAAAGTCCTTTGTTTGAATCACAGGCATGAACACAGTTTTGTTTTTAACTGGTCTGGATAGAAGATTTGACCTGAAATCAGAATGAAGTGTGTAAATAATCAGACTCACTGATATTGATGTAATTGTGTCATTAAATGAGTAACAGAACAACAGTGTTTACAGTGTGTGAATGTATTAACAATACAATACATAGAGCTTTACAAAAAAGCACAATGGTGATCATTAATAGACTGAAACTTAAAGGATTGGAATTTTCGGATTTAGAATTATTCATTTAAAATCCAGATCATTACACTGCTATACAATTTCATAAAAATCAAATACTATAAGCATAACTTTTATAGAAATAATATACCTGAGATCAGATTGTGTGTTTCCACTCTTAAACACTGATCCATAGAGCAGAGCTGTACTGAACTGGTTTTAAAATTAAGTAAAATAAAAAGCAGACAGACTTTTAAATGTTATGCTCTTTTATTGGAATCTTCTGTCTTATGAAAGACCAGGGAGTATTGTAACACTTTTCCTTTAATGTCTGTAACTCTATGATGTCTTGCACTGTTTCAAACTTTGATTACAATTACAGTATTTTGACTCAAAATGACTTATATTAGGAATAAGGAATTCAAAAAACGAATTGAAAACAACTGTAGAATTATAGAATGATTCAACTCACGTGAACATCAACCATGATCACATGACTCTTTTCAAAGGTAGTACGAAGGCTCAACCGACTTAAGAGACCAATGTTTTGCTGACCTTTAAAGATAAAACACCTTACTGTACTCTTGTAACGGTACTCTTGCTGTGAAACATCACTGTTCTGACCAGACACTGAAGCTTTCAACAAATCTGAACCATAATCATGAAAAATCTGCTCAATTGTATACATACTCCATGAAATTTTGCAGCGGAGCGATGGCATCTCAGATCATTATCTAGTCTTTTGTAAACTTAATTTAGCCAAAGCTGCAAAGTCGACTTCGTGTTAAAAATATGTTAAACCTATCACTTCTGCCACTAAAGATTGCTTTATTATTAATCTTCCTGATCAGTTTCATCATCTCAGCATCCCAGATTGCATAGAAGAACTCGATATTGCGACAGAAACTTTTAACCCTGTCTTTTCCAGCACTTAAGACACAGTTGCTCCTTTGCGCTTAAAGAAAATTAAAGAAAATAGTCCAACGCCGTGGTACAACAAGCACACTCAGGCCCTTAAGAGAGCAGGCAGAAAAATGGAGCGCAACTGGAAGAAAACTAAACTAGAGGTATTTCGCATTTTATGGAAAGAAAGCACGATTGCATACAGAGAGGGCTTAAAAACGGCTAGATCTGCTTATTTGTCAACCCTATTAGAATAAAATAAACAAAACCCTAGGTATTTCTTTGAAAAAGTGTCTAAACTAACGAAAAATAAAGCTTCAAGCCCAGACGTTTCCAAGCAGCACAGCAGTAATGACTTATTTACTTACAAGATGGGAGAAAATTATAACTATGCAACCGTCTACTACAGTATTGAATCAGGCAGTGCATTGTAGTCTCCCTGACAAAACATTTTATTGATTCATTGCTATAGGACAGGAACAGGAAGAATAAGAATCTAAATCAACAACATGTATGTTAGACCCTATACTGACTGAACTACTGAAAGAGATGCTTCCAGAGGTCATAGATCCTCTTCTAAATATCATTAATTCGTCTTTGTCTCTAGGATACATCCCAAAAACCTTTAAGCTGGCTATGATTAAACCGCTTGTTAAAAAAAAACACAATTTGATCCTACAGAATTAGTCAATTACAGGCTAATCTCAAATCTACCTTTTCTGTCAAAGATACTAGAAAAAGCAGTATCCTCACAACTGTGTTCCTTTTTAGAAAGAAATCAGGATTTAGACTGTACCATAATACTGAGACAGATCTCATTAAAGTCACAAATGATTTGCTCTTATCATCCGATCATGGTTGTTTCTCTCTATTAGTGTTACTCGATCTTAGTGCTGCATTTCAAACTATCAACCACAACATTCTATTAAATAGACTCAAAAATTATGTTGGCATTAGTGGAATTGCACTAGCATGGTTTAAATCCTACTTATTATTATTATTATTATTAAACAATATTATTATTATTATTATTATTATTTGACCATTATCAGTTTGTAGCAGTAAATTAAGAGATGTCTTATCAATCAAAAGTTCAGTATGGTATACCACAAGGCTCAGTACTAGGCAAGGCAACTCAGTTGCTGTTCACTCTGTACATGCTACCCTTAGGACATGGGTCACCAACTCCGGTCCTGGAGGGCCGGTGTCCAGCAGAGTTTAGCTCCAAACTAGGTCCAACACACCTGCCTGACAGTTTCTATTATGCCTAGTGAGACCTTGATTAGCTGGTTCAGGTGTGTTTAATTGGGGTTGGAGCTAAACTCTGCAGGACACCGGCCCTCCAGGACCAGAGTTGGTGACCCATGCCTTAGGAGATATCAGGTAGGAGATACCCTTAGTTGGTGATTTCAACCACACTGATCTGAGATCTGAACTTACGAAATACCATCAGTTGGTGCGCTGTGCCACCAGGGGAGAACGGACTCATTGCTATTCTTCCATCAAAGAGGCATATTGTGCTTGTGCGCGTGCACCACTAGGCAATGGCGATCATGCTGTGATTAAACTCATCCCCACATACCGGTCTCTACTCAAAAAACAAAAAACGATCAAGAGGGCTGTACAGAAATGGTCAGCCACTGCAATTGAAACACTACAGGCCTGCTTTGATATTACAGACTGGGAAACTATTAAATTGGCATGCAATAACTTTGATGAGTATGTAGACACATGCTCATCCTACATTTACTTCTGTGAGGAACTTTGCATTCCCAGACAATCTATTGTCATTTATAGGAATAGTAAGCCATGGTTCAATAAGGAAGTAAGGCTACGGAGGAAAGAGAAGGAGGCAGCCCACAGGAGTAGAGACAAGGCTGCCTACATCAAGGCCAAATATGCACTCAGCAAAGCCATTCAGCATGCTAAGAGGCTGTATAAGGATTGAACAACAGGTCGGGGATAAGAACATCAGAGCAGTCTGGAAGGGCCTATAATCTGCCACGGGCTACAAAAAGCACCGCCCACCAGCCTCCACCGATCCATATCTACCAGAGAAGTTCAATGTGTTTTACACTAGGTTCGAAGCCCCGCGTGGGTCCCCCCACTCCATCCCCCCTGCCCCTCCATCCCCTGCCACCACCTCACCTGCTCCACTGGTCATCACGGAGCATGAGGTTCGGAGGCTGTTCAAAGCTCAGAACATCAGGAAAGCGTGTGGATCAGACATGGTGTCACCTGACTTCCTCAAGCACTGTGCCAGCGAGCCGACCCCAGTGTTTACAGACATTTTTAATCAGTCATTAGAACTATGCAGTGTAACTGCATGCTTTAAATCTGCTGTCATCATTCCGGTGCCGAAAAAGCCGAAGATCACCTGCTTGAATGACTTCAGACGGGACGCCCTCACCTCTGTAGTCATGAAAGCATTTGAACGCTTGGTTCTCTCTTATCTCAAAGCTTCTACCGACCACCTCATGGACCCCTTTAATTTGCATATAGACCCAACCGTTCAGTTTACGATGCAATCAACATTGCACTTCACTTCATTCTACGACACCTGGACAATCGAAACAACTACGCAAGACTCCTGTTTTTGGATTACAGCTCTGCCTTTAACACAATCATCCCCCACCTCCTCCACAGCAAACTGACCCATCTGAACATCCACCCCCTCCTCTGCTCATGGATTACAGACTTCCTCACCAACAGGACTCAGTATGTCAGGCTGGGCCTACATCTCTCACAGCCCGCACAGTCAACACCAGTTCCCCCCAGCGTTGTGTGCTGTCCCCCTTGCTATTCTCACTGTACACCAATGATTGCACCTCTGGAGAACCTTCTGTCAAAACCATCAAATATGCAGATGACACCACCATAATAGGCCTCATCTCCAACAACGATGAGTCAGCCTACCGCAGAGAGGTCAGTCTCCTGGAGTCCTGGTGAGCAGTCAGTAACTTGGAGCTTAACATCAATAAAACAGTGGAGATGATAGTGGACTTCCGCAAAAAGCCCCTGATTCATCCTCCTCTGGTCATTAACAACTCATCTGGGACTGTGGTAGAGCACTTTAAGTTCCTGGGCACAACCATCACTAACACACTCAAATGGGACAATAACATTTCCCAACTAGTGAAGAAAGGCCAGCAGCGCCTGTTCTTCCTCCAGCACCTGTTGTTCCTCTGCCGCCTGAAAGGTTTACTGCTCAGTCCCCCCATTATGGTACAATTCTACAGAGCGGTCATTGAGAGTGTGCTAACATCCTCCCTCACGGTCTGGTTTGCCTCTGCGTCAGCCAGTGCAAAAGCTAGGCTACAAAGAGTCGTCCGGGCAGCAGAGGGAATCATCGGCTGCCCCTGCCCTTCATCATGGACCTGCACCGTTCAAGGTCCTTTAACAAAGCTGTGAAGATTGTGGCCGACCCCTCTCATCCTGCCAATAGGTCTGTTTAATCTTCTCCCCTCTGGAAAGCAGTACAGGGCCATTTTGCCCAAAACATCTCGCCACCACCACAGTTTTTCCCCCAAGCAATAGCCCTCTTAAATGACTCTTAAACCTGGAATATATTGCACTCTGTTTTTTATTTAACACAACACTATTTACATTTATATGAACTTATTGCTCATAATGTCTTTGTTTGTCCTTGTATTGTGTTTTTGTCCTTGTTTTCTTGTCTTTCTGTTTTACTGTGTGTTGCCTGCATGGAGAGGACCAAATCAAATTCCTAGTATCTGTATGCATGGCGAATAAAGTTTAATTGAATTGAAATATCAATAGGAAGCATGGCATTAGTTTTCCCTGTTATGCTGATGATACTCAGCTCTTTATTTCTTCACGCCCTGACGAAATTGACCAATTCACAAAATTAACGGAATGCATAGCTGATGTAAAAAACTGGATGACTAATTAATTTGATAATTTGAAAGTCCCATGTCTATGTCCGCGCTATCCTCGGTTTCCGCTCAAACTTCCATAGCCATGATGTAACCATGGCGACAGACATGGACAACTGCGTAATGCGTGACGTTTAGCAGCACAAGTTCTTGTTTCGTTCAAACATAAACCATGGCAAGCAGACTTTGGGACAAACAAGAAGAACTAAAATGAGGATCAATATCAGCGTGGCGTTTTTGAGATGCCGAGAGCTCCACGTCCACGACTAACTTGGACTCGACAGAGCTTCACGAGTCACGACTTGACAGCTTTATTAGACAGGTGAGCAAATGTACATAAAACAAATCAATGTTAACGTTAGCTCAACATGATGACATGTTAGAATATGGTCAGTACGTTTTTCTAATCTTGATCTAAGTTAGCTGCTAGTTTCGTATAGAACACGAACTAACACGTAGAATAACATTATAACTTTCAACACACATTTAAATGCCGTTTAGTGTGATAGTGTAACGTTAGACCAAGTGAAACAGCGCTGCGTTCCTCACAAGTTTAATTCGTCTAATAAACTGACCTGTGTGAGTAATCCAGCACTTGCGGGTAGTTCTGTAGAATTAAATGTCCTTATTCCTTTATATCAGCGGGACTCGCGTGTCATATCTTTCTCTTTAGCAACCGTGACCTGCTTCATACCACTGTAATGTTAATGAGTGTTTTCACTCATCCATAAACATTATTAGATCCATCAGCTTGACAGCAAGTCCCATCATTCAGCTCGTCACTGCGTCATAAACATACGCCTTTGTTATTGTTGGAAACTGCGCCCTCTTGTGGCCAAATAAATTACATATTGTATCTTTAAGGTGGACGATGACACTATTTTCTTCTAGAAACAACTTTGTTGTATTTTTTATTTATTTTATCACTGTGAAGCTGCTTTGATACAATCTGTTTTGTAAAAAGCATAGTGCATAAAAAAAAGCATAAACTAAAGCTGCAAGCAGCGATGGGCGGGCCCTCGCACATGTAGCGCGTCGGGGAGTGATGCGGCCGCGTTGCATATTCTGTAGCTCTGCCGGTGCGGCTGTGAATTTGCTACGCTTTTCAGACACTGCATGAAGGTGTTATACGTCACTTCCTGTTGCCAGCAGGTGGCGCTATGACTGTGGGTGAATGTGGGCATGTACATGAGTTCAGGGCAGGACTCTTATCCTACATGTAAAGTTTGGTGCAGCTGTGAGCATGTACACTGAAGTTACAACAACTTCCTGTGTCGTGGCGAAGACTTGATGTTTGACGCCACGCCACGGACACGCCGATTGACGAAAGCTCACAGATAGCACAACTTTTCTTCCTCAATGCCTTTAGAAGGCACAGCAGAAATTTGAAGTCGATCTGATTAAATCCCTAGGAGGAGTTCGTTAATGTACGGAGTGTGTAAATCAGCCAAAATTTGACGTAAAATTCAAAATGGCCGACTTCCTGTTGGGTTTAGGGCATCGCTCCAAGAGGCTTTTTTGTGCGTCTGGACATGGTTGATGTGCCACAGAAATGTCGTACATGTAGGTCAAACGTGCGGCGGGGGCTGCTTTGTTAAAGGTCACTTCCTGTTGCCAGCAGGTGGCGCTATGACTGGGGGTGAATGTCGGCATGTACTTGTGTTCAGGGCGGGACTCTTGTCAAGCGTGCAAAATTTGGCAGAGATCTGAGCATTTACAGCAAAGTTACTCCTACTTCCTGTTTCATGGCGAATCATCGATGGCACAGACACGCCCATTGACGAAAACGCGCAGATAGCACAACTTTTCATCGCCAATGCCCTTAGAAGGCAAGGCAGAAATTTGAAGTCGATCCGACTAAATCCCTAGGAGGAGTTCGTCAAAGTACGGAGTGTGTAAATCGTCCCAAAATGGCCGCCAAATTCAACATGGCGGACTTCCTGTCGAGTTTAGGGTATGGGTTCTTGAGGCTTTTTTGTGTGTCTTGATATGATACACGTCACCACCACATTTCGTATATGTAGGTCGAACGTGGACGAGGGGCTAATTTTTTTCAATTTTCTAGGTGGCGCTAGCGAGCCATTTTGCCACGCAAATCCGCGAAACCCACAAAATACAAAATTTGTCCCCAGTCCTGACATATGTGCAAAATTTGGTGACTTTTCGAGCATGTTGCGGCCTCGAAAATGGGGCTTACTTTGCAGAAAAAAAGAAAAAAAAATAATAATAAAATAAAATAATCCTAACAGTTTCAAGAGGGTCCTCGCACGGGTGCTCGGGCCCTAATAAAGTTGACTTGACTGGTAACACTTTACAATAAGGTTCATTAGTTAATGCATTAACTAACATTAACTAACCATGAGCAATACATTTGTTACTGTATTTGTTAATCTTTGTTAACGTTAGTTAATAGAAATAGAGCTATTCATTGTTTGTTCATGTTAGTTACCAGAGCATGAACTAATATTAACAAGATTTTAATAAAGTATTAGTAAATGTTGAAATTAACATGAACAAAGATTAATAAATGCTGTATAAGTGTAGTTCATTATTAGTTCATGTTAACTAATGTAGTTAACTAATGTTAACTAACGAACCTTATTGTAAAGTGTTATCACTTGACTTGAAATGACATAAAGGTGGAAAAAATCTCAGCTTACATTTAATTGATGTCATTGCTAGTATTAGACTGACTAAATGACTGACTTTGATTAATTTTGCTTCTAAATCAATAATACTATTAGTATACATTTTATATAAATCATATACCTGAGATTAGGACATTTGTCTCCACTCTTAAACTCTATTAGATGATCCATAGAGGCGTTACTCTTCATAGACACACAGCTGGACTCTGGGTTTGAGCTCTTCTGCTGGACTGAACTGGAACAGAAAACAGATTCAGTTTAATCTTTTAGATTACTGTGTTCACTCTTAATTAGAGGAACCATATTAATATAAACACATTCATCTTTCATCCAAAAGCACTTTAAGTAATATTTACGATCTTTTTATTGAATATTTCATGTTAGTTTTAAAACAAAAACGACAATAGGCAAAAATTAAACCGTTTGTAAAAAAAGAAACAATAAACAGTCTGTAAACTGTTTATGTGATCTGTAGGGTCAAAAACTGATCTTTTTCTGTGATGTAACACAATATTTAACAGTGTTTGTTGAAAGTACCTGCATCCTGGAGAAAAATCTTTATCTCTGGATTCTTGTGAATCAGCCAAAGCTGATGTAAATTCTGGATGTCTAGCAAATTCCAAATACTTAATTCTGAAAAAACTGAGATTCTAATAATTGGACAAAAAACTAGAATAACCTATTAACCTAACTTAGAATACTGTTTAACACTATTAAACAGGCTGCTCTGTCAAGTCCTCATCGTCAGTTAGGAACCTGGGTGTGCTCTTTGATACCAATCTTTCATTTGAAAGTTCCATGTCCATTATCTGTAAAACCGCATTTTTTCCATCTTGAAAATATATCTAAACTACGTCATATGTTCTCAATGAAAAACGCAGAACAATTAGTTAATGTGTTCATGACATCAAGGCTAGATTATTGTAATGCTATTATGGGTGATTGCCCTGCACGCTTAATAAACAAACTACAGCTGGTCCAAAATGCAGCCACTAGAGTTCTTACCAGAACCAGGAAGTATGACCATATTAGCCCGGTTCTGTCAACACTGCATTGGCTCCCTATTAAATATCGTATACATTTTTAAATATTACTGATTACTTACAAAGCACTAAATGGTTTAGCTCCCCAGTACTTGAGCGAGCTCTTAACGCATTATAGTCCTTCACGTCTATTGCAATCTCAAAATTCTGGCCAGTTGATAATACCTAGAATATCTAAATCGACTGCTGGCGGTAGATCCTTTTCCTATTTAGCACCAAAACTTTGGAACAATCTTCCTAACATGGTCCAGGAAGCAGACACACTCTTTCAGTTCAAATCTAAACTAAAAACACATCTCTTTGGCTTAGCATACACATAACACATTATAGACTTCTAAAATTGAATGTTAGGCTGCATAGTTTAGATCTGCCGGAACCGGGAACACTTCCCATAAATCCTGATGTACTTTGTACATCATAAGAAGGATGGTGACTACGCTAATATTAGTCTCTCTGTTTATCCCGAGGTTTACAGCAGTCCGCCAGATCCAGGCCATATCCAGATCTGATGAAGGACCAGCACCTGGACACGACGACAAAGCAGTCCTGAAGTGTCAACTAGTCTCTCTACTATGGTGGACCTGTGTCTGGACACATCCACCACGGAACCCTGAAGTGCCAGCCTCATCAGCCCTGTGAAGGCTTCATTGACATGACAGCCATCAGCACTGATCCTCAACAACTCGTCTCCATACCGACGTGATGACTCCGACTTCCAACCAGATGGAAATGGATAAATACTCTGAATATTCTGATCCAATCTCACTCCTGACCTGTAATGCTGCCCGAATCATAATCATACACTGTTCATTCATTGGCCAGAGAAGAAACTGGCCCCCGACTGAGCCTGGTTTCTCCCAAGGTTTTTTCTCCATTCTGTCACTGATGGAGCTTTGGTTCCTTGCCACTGTTGCCTTGGCTTTTGGCTTGCTTAGTTGGGGACATTTCATATTCAACAATATTATTGATCTGCCGTACTTAAGGTGGACGATGATGCAATTTTATTCTAGAAACAACTTTGTTGTATTTTTTTAATTTTATCACTGTGAAGCTGATTTGATACAATCTGTTTTGTAAAAAGCGCTATATAAATAAAGTTTACTTGACTTGAAATTACATAAAGATGGAAAAAATCTCAGCTTACATTTAAATGATGTCATTGCTAGTATTAGACTGACTAAATGACTGACTTTGGTTAATTTTGCTTCTAAATCAACAATACTATTAGTATACATTTTATAGAAATCATATACCTGAGATTAGGATGTTTGTCTCCACTCTTAAACTCTATTAGATGATCCATAGAGGCGTTACTCTTCATAGACACACAGCTGGACTCTGGGTTTGAGCTCTTCTGATGGACTGAACTGGAACAGAAAACAGATTCAGTTTAATCTTTTAGATTACTGTGTTCACTCTTAATTAGAGGAACCATATTAATATAAACACATTCATCTTTCATCCAAAAGCACTTTGAGTAAAATTTATGATCTTTTTATTGAATATTTCATGTTAGTTTTAAAACAAAAATGACAATAGGCAAAAATTAAACGGTTTGTAAAATAAAAGAAACAATAAACAGTCTGTAAACTGTTTATGTGATCTGTAGGCAGTCAAAAACTGATCTTTTTCTGTCATGTAACAATATTTAACAGTGTTTGTTGAAAGCATCCTGGAGAAAAATCTTTATCTCTGGATTCTTGTAAATCAGCCATAGCTGATGTAAAAACTGGATGTCTAGCAATTTCCAACTACTTAATTCTGGAAAAAAAAACTGGACAAAACATTCTAACAATTGGACCAAAACTAGAATAACCTATTAACCTAACCTAGAATACTGTTTAACACTTGATGGCTGCTCTGTCAAGTCCTTGTCGTCGGTTAGGAACCTGGGTGTGCTCTTTGATACCAATCTTTCATTTGAAAGTCTCATTTCCATTATCTGTACGTGCGGACCGGTGTTGTGCCGAAAAGTATGCTGGAGCACTGTCACTGAGCAGAATGGAGTCTAAGCGAAGTGGTGTTCTGTTCTTGAGTGTAATAACGAACACAGCAGTCATTTTATTGTTCCTAAATCCGAACCGTTGAAGACGCAGTGGCTGAGTTTGTTTTCGAAGGGAATATTCCCCCCGATCAAAGTCAATGTGTTCATGTTTGCGTCAATGCTCCATTCTGTCACCTGATGGAGCTTTGGATCCTTGCCGCTGTTGCCTTGGCTTTTGGTTTGCTTAGTTGGAGATATTTAATATTCAACAATATTATTGATCTGCCTCACAGTGGACGATGATGCAATTTTCTTCTACAAACAACTTTGTTGTATTAATTATATCACTGTGAAACTGCTTTGATAAATCTATATTGTAAAAAGCGCTATATAAATAAAGGTGACTTGACTTGAAATTATAAAAAGGTGTAAAAAATCTCAGTTTACATTTACTTGATGTCATTGCTAGTATTAGAAAGACTGATTAAGTTTGCTTTTAAATCAACAATACTATAAGTATACATTTTATAGAAATCATATACCTGAGATTAGGACATTTGTCTCCACTCTTAAACTCTATTAGATGATCCATAGAGCGGTTACTCTTCATAGACACACAGCTGGATTCTGGGTTTGAGCTCTTCTGCTGGACTGAACTGGAACAGAGAACAGATTTAGTTTAATCCTTTAGATTACTGTGTTCATTCTTTATGAGAGGAACCATATTTATATAAACACATTAATCTTTCATCCAAAAGCACTTTGAGTCAAAAATTGATCGTTTTCTGTGATATCTCACAATATTTAACAGTGTTTGTTGAAAGTACCTGCATCCTGGAGAAAAATCTCCATCTTTGGATCCTTGTGAATCAGCCATGATGAAGATGCAGGAGAATCTGATGAGTTTGACTCATCCCACCGACTCTGAATGAAGAAGCATTCAGACACTAAATTAAATGATTAAATTAAACATTCATAATTTAGCTGAACATATCTTGAGTTTGTGAGAAGGATCTTGTGACTGCGTTAACTCAAGCTCAGTCATACGTTTACACATGCCGTTAAACTTCTGAAGAATCACAAACATCACCAAACACAAAAGAAACTTTGAAGTGAAAGAATGATTTCCCTTTATTAAATATTTCATATCAATCAAACAATCAGGTAAAATATCCTCCAGTGTTTCATATCAATATGAGTGTGACCAAGGGCGTAACTTTGGTTTGAGAAGTGGGGGGGGACACAAAATGCGGGAAAATGTTTTCGATTTGAATCCTATTTCCTGGATGTACATACATTTAGGGACTATGGTGATGAGTGAGAACCAGGAAATAATTTGATTAAAATGATAAATTCTGCCAAAAAGAATAGTAGGCTATATTTATAAGAAAAATATGTCTTACTTTATTGTAAATAGGGGCTGATCGCCAAGACTTTAGAGAAACATTTTATAAAGTCAAAATGTTAGCCATTAATGTTTTGTGTGTAAATTAAAATGTAAATATTGTGAGCCTCAATTTCCACTGTAATGTAGAAACAACATAAAGACAGTATATTAAAAATAATTGTTTAATGGCATCCGTTTATGAATGAAGGCCAGTATCACTGATATTAATATAGCTACTGATGTCTCGATGAAAATCGATAACTTTACTGACAGAGAGAATTAGAATTAGAGGCTGCTGTCACTTTAAGATCTGCCGATGCTGACAGGATCTCACGCGTCTCATTCACTCATTACTCTTTACTTTCATTTAAGATTTTATTTAACTCATTTAAGACTATTCTTGTGAGGCTAGCCGACAAAATGGACATTTTGGCATACATGTGTGTTTTTGTTCGTTCAAGCGGCGAAATAGAACTCGATACTGGCGCGCGTCTTTCTGTACGTCGTGTGTGTGTGTGTATCAAGCTAGTGTTATACTTTCCGCGTCCGCAATTGCGCGAGGGTCCGCAAGGGTCCGCGTGACGTAAAAATCGTCATCGGAGGGTCTGCCCGGAGGTTCCTTGCGGACGTCCGTGTGCCTCTCAATTTTTGTGACCGCGCGGTCAAAGTACGCGCGGCCACTACTGGATTAAAACCGCGAAAGTGCTGGGGGGAAAAAATGGACGTCGATTTCGAAGTGAGGCTGTGCGAAGAAGTCCGTCACTCTACAACCCATCATTAAAGGATCATAAAGACAGCCAGATGTGCAATAATTCACTGAGCGGAGTCAGCGGACCTCAGCAGACAGTATAAACACAAGTAGTCCGCGTCCGTGCTGTCCGCAGCTGTTTTCAACCTTCAGGAGGACATTCACTAGCAGCGCGTTCTCTTTTGTCTTGTCGCACATAAATGAATAAACATGAATAAGAATAAGAGCAGGATCATATGACGCGAGCTTAAAGTCACCTGTTGTTGTTTCTGGCGTTTCATCGCTGACTGTGACTGTGCCGCAACCGCGGAGGAGCAGGACCGAGCCTGTGTCGATGCGCACGTCCAGGAACGTCGCGTGCACACTAAAAATAGCTCACTGAAAGTTATAATGAGCAGGTATCGGTTGCGGCACAGCACAGTCGGCAATGAAACGACAGAAACAACAGGTGACTTAATTAATTTTAGTTAAAAATCATAACAAAACGAATTTGAAAGTGGGGGGGACACAAACAGGATTTTGAACATGTCCCCCCCGTCCCCATAGGAAATTATGCCTATGAGTGTGACGATTAAGTCCACTGGAGGCAAGTTAAGGTGAGAACACAAACGCAATTTATTACAAAACAAGACATGGGAAACTCTAAACTAAAACAGGAACACAAACCAAGACTAGCAAACAAGATACTGGAACTGGGGCATAGAACAAACAATACTGACCAAGACTCAGGGCAAACATAAGGGCTTAAATACAGAAGACTAACGACTAGAAAAGGGACACCTGTGAACAATGAAACAATGAACCAATGACAACATGACACATCAGACAAGGGAACACATGGCAGGATCACATGACTTAAACAAGGGATCACATGATATACATGAAACAGGAACAAGGAACACAACGTGACAATCAGGGGGTGCTTCTCAATATCCCTCCTCGTCTCCTCGCTCCTCTGTCCTCCATCCTATAACCCAGAAACTGATCGAGCTCAGCCATCTTGAAGGACATCTCAATTCTCTAATTGCACTGAGAGGAGTCGAGGATCGAGAAGTGAGGAGGCTTCCAGAGGAGTCATGAGCGAGGATACACAGGTGCGGAAGAGTTTTATCGACTAAACATGACGCACGCATCAATTCTCCTCCCCCTTCACATCTGTCGCAATCATTTTCATTTATACTTGACCCTTGCAGTTTATATAAACCACACATCTCACATATTTCAATAGGGTAGCTTGCTTTATTCTTATTTATTATGAATTTCTTAAATAAACAAACTTCAACAACATAAGGGCAGATCCTTTGAGCGCTGCTGATGACGCTGTGAAGTGACGCTCGAGTGATCAAGTATTCCAATGTATAAAAAAGCTTTCATTCGATTCCTCCGTCCTCCTTTTCTTTTCCTTGCAGCCTTCCCTCGCGTCCTACAGGGGGTGGAGCTGAGACGCGAGGAAAGGAAGCGAGGAAAGGAAACGAGGAAAGGAAACAAGGATGCACAAATAAGAAATGAGAAGCACCCCTAGTTATCCATAATAAAGGCTAGACATCTCGTTCGCACTGCTGGGGTGCTTCTCATTTCTTATTTGTGCATCCTCGTTTCCTTTCCTCGCGTCTCAGCTCCACCCCCTGTAGGACGCGAGGGAAGGCTGCAAGGAAAAGAAAAGGAGGGCGAAGGAATCGAATGAAAGCTTTTTTATACATTGGAATACTTGATCACTCGAGTGTCACTTCACAGCGTCATCAGCAGCGCTCAAAGGATCTGCCCTTATGTTGTTGAAGTTTGTTTATTTAAGAAATTCATAATAAATAACAATAAAGCAAGCTACCCTATTGAAATATGTGAGATGTGTGGTTTATATAAACTGCAAGGGTAAAGTATAAATTAAAATGATTGCGACAGATGTGAAGGGGGAGGAGAATTGATGCGTGCGTCACGTTTAGTCGATAAAACTCTTCCGCATAGGATACACCTGTGTATCCTCGCTCATGACTCCTCTAGAAGCCTCCTCACTCCTCGATTCTCGACTCCTTGCGGTGCAATTAGAGAATTGAGATCTCCTTCAAGATGGCTGAGCTCGATCAGTTTGGCGGGTTATAGGATGGAGGACAGAGGAGCGAGGAGACGAGGAGGGATATTAAGAAGCACCCCGGCCAATGGAGGTCGACGTCAGCACCTGGCGGCCATCTTGTCACAGGCAGCTCGCTCACTCGTAACATTGTGTTTTAATGGTGCATGTACTTTTTAAATAACCATAACTTGCTAAATTTTCTACCGATTTTCAAACGGTTTGGTTCATTATAAACATCAGAGATGTAGTTATGGACCTGCACGGCACACTTATGAATAATTATGTATTAATTATGTAAACATCCAGTATTATAGCCACAATAATAACATTAGTAAGAAACCAAACCGTTTGTAAATCTGCCAAAATTTCAGCGAGATGAGTACAGTATGTGTGTTCGTGCAGATAACTCACCTTACATCAGGTATCACAGAGCCTGCCAGAAAGCTTGCCTGTGACAAGATGGCCGCCGGTGATGACAATAGAGACTCCGCCGTAAGACATCTAGCCTTTATTATGGATATCTATGGTGACAATGAGGAAGTCACACACATGAACACTCACCTGATCAAACTTTTACAAGATAAAGGATCTCAAATCCTCCAGCTTTAACATCATAAAGATACACGGACGTTCCTGCATGAACGTTTCGATTAAACACTTTGATGCTCTGTTTTTTCGTATCTTACTGGTATTTTACCTATTAAAAATGTTGACATGTGTGCTCTAACTTACTTTTACTTTAGTTGCGTAGACTGTGAATGGTACACTTACCATTTAACTTTTTTTGTTCAAAATTCATAAAATGTATATAATGAGTGAGTACATCATGAATCCATCTTCCAACCAGTGTTTTTGTCCTATCCTGAATCACTACGGTACGCCTATAATACGTGTTTATATTCTGACTATTTTAAACCACTGCGGAGTAGCACAGGACCTGCGTGACTCACCGCAAGACGTTTGTTTATTTACCACTGGAACGCACAAAAGTTACATAGTTTCATACCTTTAAAAATATCTTCATTTGTGTTCCGAAGATAAACGAATGTCTTACGGATTTGGAACGATATGTGGGTGAGTGGTTAATGACAGAAAACGTGATTTTGGGGTGAACTAACCCTTTAAACTAATGAACTTTCTTGAAACACTTGAAAATGCTTTCTTGTGTAATGACAGTCATGTGGAGTAGATGAGGGATGTTCTTCCTGATTACTGAGAGTTAGTGATGGGCAGATCGAGGCTTCATGAAGCAATGAAACAGTTGAACCAAATGGTCCATATTGTTTCGAGGCTTCGAATCAATCCGACACCTGTCTCCACGGTGACACCTAGTGGTCACTTGCAGGTGTTGATCTGAAAAAACCTTGACGAGCCATGAAAATTTGTTGTTTTTTTATTATTGTACTTTTCTTATATGTGAATCTTGTAACCTATATAGGCTCCTCACTGTGCATGATGTTTTTTTGGTCCTGCAAAATGAATATTAATAAAATAAATCAAGTCACAATGTCTCACTTTTTTATTCAAAAATATAAATTTCTCTGCTGTGGAAGGACTTCTCAAATGGCGCATCATGGATGATGTATTGTTGCAGTAGGCGAGCTGCCGATCACAATACACACATCTCACTTTATTTGTTGTTTCTAAATGAAAATGCTCCCACACCACAGATGTATGGCATCTCTTCTGGGGAGCCTCCATTTTATCTATCTATCCAAATCTATCTAGATATGTATCTCTAATCTATCGATGTAATTAGATATGTGTATCTACAATCTATCTATGTATTTAGATATGTATATAATATGTATCTATAATCTGTGTATTTAGATATGTATCTATAATCTATGTCTCTATAATATTTATATATGTAGCCTATCTTTAATCTATCTATATATGAATCTATCTATCTATTAATCTAGCTGTCTATATATATATCTACACTACCGTTCAAAAGTTTGGGGTCGGTAAGATTTTTAATGTTTGTAAAAGAAGTCTCTTCTGCTCACCAAAGCTGCATTTATTTGATTAAAAATACAAAACAAACCCAGTAATATTGTGAAATATTTTTACAATGTAAAACAGCTGTTTTTATGTGAATATATTGTAAAGTGTAATTTATTCATGTGATCAAAGCTGAATTTTTAGCATCATTACTCCAGTGTCACATGATCCTTCAGAAATCATTCTAATATGATTATTTGATGCTCAAGAAACATTTATGATTATTATCAGTTGAAATCAATTGTGCTGCTTCATATTTTTGTGCAAACCGTGATTCATTATTTTTCAGGATTCTTTGAAAGTTCAAGAGAAAAGCATTTAATTAAAAAAGTAATATTTTGCATTATTATAAATGTCTTTACTGTCACTTTTGATCAATTTAATGCTTCCTTTCTGAAGAAAAGTATTAATTTCTTTAAAAAATAATAATAATTCGTATTGACCCCAAACTTTTGAACGGTAGTGTATGTATATATTAATGTGTCACTATATAGGCTATACTCTGTGTCTCTAGCCTATCAGTCAATGTGTTGTGTAAATTTAAATGTAGGCCTAAATATAACTAAACAAATCGCACTATAAATGTCACTATATATCACCAAAAATCCACTATCTCAAAATCAAACTCCTCTCACAAAAACCCACGATGTCAATATGCGTTAATTTCACTTTTATACAGATGTGCGATTGTGTGGTCTGTTTCCGACTGTGTCAATCAAACGCTGATTCGGCGGATCACACCTGATGAAACAGTTAGTGAAACACTTCGAGGCTTCGTTTGGCCATAGTCACGTGACATGGGTGTTTTGAATCACGCTTCGAATCAGTGATTCGAAACATCTGCGCTTCGGGATCTCGCAAAGCTTCGGAACGACTGTTTCGCGTCAGCCATCCCTACTGAGAGTTTGACCAACATCCTCCCACTACTTTTCATTAGTTCCGGGAGAACAAAATCATCAGGACTGAGACGATATCTGCTAATTCTGCTAATTAGCACTGCCTATTATTGTGTGCTAATCTGCTAATTAGCACTGCCTATTATTGTGTGCTAATCTGCTAATTAGCACACAAACAGCTTCTGACCTTTGAATCCGTGGAGAAAGTGAGAAACAGAGCAGCTAGGTCAGAAGCTGTTTGTGTGCTAATGCTTTGAGAACATTATTAAAGACCTGATAACTTTGAATAAACCTTCTATTGATGTTACTGGAAGAACGTTCGATCAGAACTTTGAGAGAACCTTGCAAGCTAACGTTTTCTTTTCTTTTGCTCTTTTTGTGTTTGTTTATATTTTGTACCATATTTTTTTGTTGTTTTGTTAATCCTTCCGTTTGTTCACTCTTTTGTTCAGTCTCTTGCATTTTCACACTTTTTCTGTTATTTTTTTTTTTTAGATCCACTGCATTACACGCACACAGTCATGTGTAAATAGATATATTTTCTATTCATTTTATCGCAGATATTTTGTTTTCTCAAAATCCCAACATTAAACGTGCAGTTAACAAATGATAGACTCTCTCAGAGAATGATGTTAAATCTAAGTGAAATGTAATGTAATCATCTTGTAGTATTACAAATGTATTAAAATATAAACTGAGAGAGTTTAGTATATTGAATTTAGCATTTGAGGTATAAATGATGATTATATCCCCCTTTGTCTTTAAATGGCTCATGTAACCCCGTCCCGGCTGATTGGATTAGTCATTTGAATCGCACTGTTATGCTGATGAGATCAGGGCTGGGGAATTTCCGGTAACGAGCTGAATCCTGTACTTCATTTACATGCTTTGTTTCAGAGTGTCTCCACCTCTATGTAATCCCTCCCCCTTGAAAGGTATATCAACTACAATGTATACTGCCTTATTTAGACTTGGATGACTACAGCGACGCACAGTGAAGTCCTCAATAAAGAGTAACTTCTGCTTGAAAGATATCCCAACATCTCCTGGTCTCTGCTTCGACAACGAAGAAAACGTTTCCAACAGTTTATAAGCCAAGGCATATTTAATTTCACTTATTCACTTAACCTTGAAAGCAAATATGATCCATGTGTCCCAGTGCATTGAAATATTTCATGAAAGTACTTACTGTCTTGACGTTTATTCTCTGTTAACATATCATGCTTTCTCCTTCATGGCACAGCCTGAAAAACAACTTTAGTTGAACTGAACTTTGTGTTCAGAAAGAGTGTGTAGTCTAACAGGTTTTTCTGGATTCGGCAGATGACCGACTCTGGAGAGAATAAACCACAGAACAGCTCCATCAGTCCTTGACAATCACATCAATCCTGCGGAAAAATTCTTAGCCATGCTCTCAAATAAAAACATACATAAACTCTGTAAAATACAGGATAAGATTGAGTGAGATCCCCTGGAGTAAGATGTTTTTTAATGATTGAAGAAACATACAAAATAGCAAACAACCCCTGAAAAAGACAAATATTAATACAATTCCAAGAAGTCCAAATAGCAGCATTTACATTTTTTATTTACATTTATTCATTTAGCAGACGCTTTTATCCAAAGCGACTTACAAATGAGAACCATAGAAGCAGTTAAACTAACAGCAGGACAACAATATGCAAGTGCTAAAACCTTTCACATTTCAATCCAACGCAGAACCCGTTTTTTTTTTTTTTTTTTTTTATTAGAAAGGAAGAGAAAGAGAAAATGTTAGTATTACTGGATCAAGTGTTGTCGAAAGACATTGGGTTTTCAACCGTTTCTTGAAAATGGCTACAGACTCAGCAGCTCTGGTTGAGTTGGGTAGGTCATTCCACCAGCAGGGAACAGTCATGGTAAAGGTCTGAGAAAGAGATTTTGTGCCTCTTTGACATGGCACCACAAGACGACGTTCGCTTGCAGAGCGCAAATTTCTGGATGGGACATAAGTCTGAAGTAATGAGTTTAGGTAAGAGGGAGCAGAGCCAGTGGTGCAGCAAAAAAAAAGAGCAGCAAAAAAAAAAAAACAAAAAAAAAAAAACAACGCAAACCTAAAGAGACTTAAAGAACAACAACAACAACAAAAAAAAAAAACTACATAAAATATTATCATCAGAAAATACCTTCAGAAGATTACATAGTTTAAGGGCTTTTTTGTTACACATGAGTCTTAAAGATTAGAAGTCTGAACCAAACCATCGGGAACAGCTTTTGACAAAGTTGAAAAAAAAAAGTAAATTCAGAGTACATATAATATTGTATTTTTTTACAAAAATTGTCATAACGTAGGAAATTTCCTTCCCCATCTATAATGTGTGGAATGGACCAGACACCATTATCCATCTTGTCCTGAAAGAACATAGATTTCCTATCAATAAGGATACACATATTATTCCACAAAGAACATGTATGTGGGGAAAATTTGCGTTTGTAGATTAGTTTCCAATATAATAATATACAGATGAAACTTAAAAAATATTTACAACAAAGCCCAAGATTCTCCCACAATCATAAGACTAAATTAAAAAAATAAATAACATGGCAATACAATAGAATAAAACTGTGACCAAAAAAGAAGTATCGATCTCAAAGTCTCAATACTTCTGGATTGTACATGAAATGTATTCAAAAGCATGGTAAGTGTTGTTGTAACTGAAATGTATTAAAAGCATGGTAAGTGTTGTTGTAATTGTGTTTTTACTATGTATAACAAGGCTGAACTAACTTACTATGGTAAAAAGTTACTGTACTACAAAATACCACTGTAGAAATAGGCTAACTGGGGTAATACCACTGTAGAAATAGGCTAACTGGGGTAAAAACATGGTAAGATTTGTATACTATAAACACAAAATACCACAGTAGTAGTTACTACTTCCATTAATTCCAAATATATATATAATAAAATTATCGAAGATCTTTCATGTTATGTGAAGGCTGATATAATGTGAAATGTTATGTGAAAGCCTATAATGTGTTGGGTTAAAATTATTTTGAAAAAATAGAAATGTAATATAGATGACCAATTCAATTCATAGAACATTTGGATACTAATCCGATCTGGATTAGTAAAGAACATATAATAAACTTTATATTGAACACCGTGCAAACTGCTGATAAATATCGCGATGTGCGAACGAGAATTGGGTCACGCTTCTTGAATGCGATAAACAAAATTGTAGGATATAGTACGATTTAATCAATTCGTATGAATTAGTACAAATTTGCCGTTACATGGGGTGTGTTAAATGCGATTAACAAATCGTAAAAATTTTGTACGATATAGCCACTTGGTTAATTTGTGCGAATTAGTATGAATTCGCTGTGAAATAAGGTTGGAAAAGCTTAATCCAAGACAATTATCTCTTCAAATATACAAATGTAGCCAATCCTTACCAAGTTAAACTCCCGTCAAACAACCAGCCAAAAGAACCAAACCAACCACTAAAACCAATCCACAAGTTTTTACTTAAATATTATCGAGAGAAAAAAAATGTTTCAAACGAATTCATCAATGTAATGAAATGAATAATTTAAACAAATAATGAGTCTCCTAATTTATCACATTAAACAGAACCAGATGAACACGCAAATTTCTCTCTTACCAAACCGAACGGACTTATACATATTTGTCTGCTACCAAACAAATTGGACAAATATTTATCACTTAACAAACAATGGACAAGCCTCCATATTTATCACACTAACAAACTACAAACTAATCTTTATCAAATAACAATTGGCCGGACGAGCCCCCATATTTGTCACAACCGGCTCAAAGCCGTGACAAATGAGTGGAGGACATAGTTAAGTTGGTCAGGTTGTAACCAATATTTATTAACATAATTAGAAAAATTTGAATATTCAATAAGTTGATTTTATTATAGAATAAAGGTTGTGTCCTTAAAAAATCCCCATGTTTTTGGTTCTGACACGTTCATGTAAACAGAGGGTGGCGGTGCCAATAATGCATCTAAAAGCTGTCAATCAACTCTCAGACAACAGAAGAAGATACACATTGTCTCACACCAGAGCATGTGAACAGAGTGGTAATATTTCCTCCAGAGCAGAGAGCGCATTTCTGAAAATTACGCGCTGCTCACCCAGAACGCCCTGTGTGACGTACTGGTTAGAAAATATGTGAAATAAGTAGGGCTGCCCTGCACGAATAAAGTTTTTTTTTCTAGTCGACTAGTAGTAGTTCATTTAAGCCATTAGTCTAATCATATATTTATATTGATTTAATTACTTAAATATATATGGGAGAGAATGCTAAACCATGATGAGCGTTATCGTAATATATACTCTATTCCGCATCTCAACGCACACATAAAGCTTGCCACAATGTACCTAGAGTACCTAAAGTATCTAAAGATCATAGAGTGCATGAAAACGGACATAAATCTGTGAAAATACCCATAGATATGAACAGAAACCACACTCTAAAAATCGACAAGTGTCTATTGTGTGCGCAATCCTTTGTATAGTGTCTAACATTTGGTCAGATAACTTTTGGTCAGGTAACTTTTAGTGTGGAGCTACAACAGAAGCAACTCCCCTACAGCAGTTTCTCTGGCTCTGGAGATCGGTCACACTCAGAGGGAAACAGCGCCACCATTAGTACACGCTATCCTATTACTGCAGGATTTACTTAAAGAACCCTCAAACTACAATATTTAGGCCTATCTCGTTACAGATTTTGAGCTTTGTAAGGTTGCAGATCTTATACATGCACAAACAACTACATACACTAAAGAAAAAGGAAAACATGAAAACGCATTAAAATGTAATACAACTACTGTTAAAAACATGATGTATACACTCAAGCTTCCATTGTTTTCAAAAGTGAGCTTGAACTGTTCCCCCCCCCCCTTAAATCTTTCATTAGCCTGTCTCCATCAGCTGGTACAAACACATTCAGGCTCTATATTTACTCTAAAACTGCAACATTTTAAAAGTTTATACTGTGTTTATACAAATAAAATGGTGAATCTATGAATGAGAAACTAATTTTCTGCTGTGAAATAAAAGGTGTTTCACTGCCGCCTCATCAGATATTTCAGAGGATCGTTGAAATCTAAATGAAGTCTTAATTTATAACAGTGAAGTCACTGTATCTTCAGTCTCTGTTGATTCTGTTGACTGTGAGTCTCTGTAGTGGATCCTTATTCACCATCAGATGATCAGCAGAAGATCAGACTGTCATCTATACCCTAAAATAAAACACACAGTCACATATACAGTATGAGACATTGTGTCTGTCACATCTTTTCATAAGAAAACTAACTAGATAATCTATATTAATTCATTCTCAGACATGATAATATAGCTTCTATCTGATGCTCAAAGTCACTTTACAAAATCAAAAGCACATGAAAGTTCACTTTCACACACCGGACAGCTGATCCAGAACCAGCAGAAATCATCATTACACTCACTACACATTTAATATCAGTTAATAACAAACAACCCAAATCTCAGATTATCACACACATAAGGCGTTTTGACACAGAAAAAGCGGCACAGAAACCAAATCTGAAGCGCCATAAAATCACAAAATGTGCATTTAATGTTTCACAGAATCACAGAATGTTTATTGCTTCTCTGATAAATGAAATATGTATCTGATGCACAAGAAATAATACTTTGAACATTACTAATTTAAAAATACAGTTTTAACAAAGTGTTATAAAATGAATTTAAAATTAATTAACAAAGAAATAAAACTCGAGATAAATAAAAATACAGAATTTCTGCGGGGCTCGCAGTTTTGTTCAGTTCTTTTTTTTAAAGAGTCAGAAAGAACAATTATGCTATCGTTAGCGTTTCAGGCAGGTCATGTGTGGGTGAAATATTGTCCTCAAGAAGATGATTTCTGGAATATAATAAAACACAATGCCGCCGAATGAGCATTTACCGTATCTAAGAGAAATGTAGCGGTGCGTTGATCTGCCAGTCTCTTCAAAGGAAAATTACAAACAGCGAAAGCCAATTGATTGATTACACACATCCACGACTGTTATTTTGGTGGTTTGCTTCACGATGTGAGTACAGGACACTTTTACTTTATTGGCCCTTGTTGGCTGACATTTTTTAATTTGGCTAAAACAAGCTCAGCCTTTATGTTTTGTCTTCCACTTCTTGATTCTCGCACCGCGCGTTTGGTTGTCATGATAATGACGTAGTTTAGATCGGCACAAGTTCACATTCATTTACACTGAACCAAAACAATATCAGTCATCTTTGATACTAGGGGCTGAGGTCCGGACTAGGGCCGCTTTAGAGCAGCCTGAACTCGGCTGTGTAAAGATGTAAAATAACATTATATTATTTTAACAAACAGTCACAACAGTATGAGCAGACTTAAACTCATATTAAACACAGTTTAAAGTTCAGAGACCTACAGAAACTGAAGCTGAATTTAAGGCTCAATATCTCATGATCTCAGACAAAAAATATTCACACACACAAAACAAACAAACAAACACACACACACACACGCTGCTACTGGACCTGAACCTTTACTTTTATTTCTAGTGAGTAAATCAGCCATTTGAAATTTAAATGAAAATACGATGATAAAAATCGTTAAGAACTATTCTTACCATAGTTTCTCCAGTTTATAATGTGGATCATCTCTCAGATCCTTCAGCAGCTTCACTCCTGAGTCTCCTAGTTTATTCTCAGACAGATCCAGTTCTCTCAGGTGTGAGGGGTTTGATCTCAGAGCTGAAGCAAGAGCAGCACAACCTTCATCTGTGACACCACAATCAACCAATCTGTAGAGAAATATGACACATATTAAGCCTTTATCCAAAGATAAACACAACACAACACAAAAAAACATAATGCTGTCATTATATAAAATACTAATTAGTTCATGTTGTTAAAATACATCACTTAGGATTAGGGGATTGAATATACAGTTTGTACAGTATAAAAATCATTACTTTTATGGAAAGTCCCCATAAAACATGGAAACCTAACATGCGTGTGTATTTGTAAACATTTTAAGGAACGAGTGTGTGTGTGTTAGGGTTGGGAGAAACAAATAGATTCACCAAACTATCACAATTGACCTATGGCTAAGCCACGCCCCCTCCACTCACTCGGGTCAAACAATCAACATTCGGTCACAGGCGCTACGGCAGCTGTCACAGTAGGAGACATTTCACAGGAGGCAATTGATGATTTTTGGAGACAGAAAGATTATATATCATCTCGAAGTCACCAAGGGGGCATTAACTATGCATTGGAGGGTTATATTAATAATTTTATTGTTGAGAAGGTCGATGGAAACCTTCAGCTCCAGGCAAAAATGTACAGGTCACAGTGTAAACGTGATAAACCGCATCTCGTTGCCATCACCATCTCAGACAACAAGATAGAGGATCAGCATTGTTCATGTACTGCAGTATTTACATGAATCATTCAGCACAACATTGCTAACATTCGTTATATCGGTTATTTACAGATACGTTAACGAAGCTAAGTGATATGATGTACAACGCAGCTAGAAGCTAACGTTTTAAGCTAACGTTACGTTAGAGATGTTTAAGATAACATTCAAATACGTTGTTAACTTAGAACAGATGTAGACATCCTTGTTTAATTCTTGTTTAATTTATCCACGTTTAGTAGGTGTTGTGGTCTAACGTTACCGCATAACTTAATCCAGACCAGACACTGGTGACAAGTGACTTAAAAAATGAATTTGATATTGAATTATTTATTCAATAGAGTGTAGAACTGTATGATGCTTCTGAAATAAAATTCAGAAAGATGTGATGAATTGTTTTTGTATATATGACTCATACATAATGTAAAGTCTGTATAGTGTATACTAGGGGTGTAACGATATTCGAACCGAACCAAAAAAACGCGATACAGAACATACGATTCGAATCGCGATACTCATTTCAAGCGGCAGCGCGGCGCTCGAGTAAACGCAATCATCTCTTCCTCAGTTACAGAATGGACACCTGAAGGTATGTTGACAGATACAGTATACTTACTGAAAGGCATCATAACTCGTGTAATCGCTCAATCAGTGTTTCAGCAGCGGAAAGACGTCAATAAAACACCATAGCTTGTCACTAGCATTATATTTACCTAAGCAGGCAAGTGATTCAGTGTCCACAACTTTGGTTCCTATAAATGTTCCTAAATATGAACTCTTTGAAATATGAAAAAAGGTTCCTAAATATGAACTCTTGCACTAAATAAATGCACTATGTTAGCCTATATATTATATTTTACTTAACCTGTTAATGATATCTTGATTATTTAATGTATGTTTAAAATATCTTTCAGGAAAATGAAAACTGTGTAAATTATTATATTTCAATAACAAATTAGAGTAAAAACACAAGTTAATGCAAAACTGCCTTATGTTTAGTTTATCAATCAATCAATCAAATCTTATTTTTATAGCGCCTTACAACAGCCAAAAGGTGCACAAGGCGCTTTCCAATAAAAGCATCAATAGACAACAGAAGGGGGGAAACAAAACAAAACACAAATATCAGCCAGAGGCGGAGATTACATGTTAAAAGCTTGTCTGAACAGATGTGTTTTTAACTGTGATTTAAAAACACTCAACACGGTGATACTTCGTAGGAGTGTAGGTAAAGCGTTCCACAGTTTAGGGCCCTGGACAGCAAAGGACCGGCCTCCAAACTTTTTATATTTAAATTTGGGAATGACCAGATAGGTGTGTTCAGATGAGCGGAGAGTTCTGGGTGGATGATAGACCGTTACTAAATCGGCGAGGTAGACTGGGGCTAGACCATTGATGGCCTTGAACACAAACAGCAGGACCTTATACTCCACCCTAAACCGTATCGGGAGCCAGTGGAGCGAGCGGAGGACGGGGGTGATGTGCGAGCGTTTAGAGGTGTTGGTGAGGAGACGTGCTGCCGCGTTTTGAACCAGTTGAAGCCGATTAAGAGATGATTGATTAAGTCCAGTGTAGAGGGCATTACAGTAGTCTATCCTCGAGCTGATAAAGGCATGAATGACTTTTTCAAGGTCAGCTCGGGACAAGAATGGTTTGACCTTACTGAGAAGCCTTAGCTGGTAAAAGCTTGCCTTAACAACAGCACTAATCTGTTTGTCGTACTGCAAATTTTTGTCAAAAATAACACCCAAGTTACGTACAGTGTTAGAGGACCAAAAGTGAAAGAACTATTGTGAGAGTCAGGGCTGAACAGGATGTACTCTGTCTTTCCTTCATTCAAGTGAAGGAAATTCTGGGAAAGCCACTGCTTAATGTCCCTAAGACAGTCATAGACGGGGTCCAGGGCAGAACGATTGTTCAGAATCACAGGAAGGTAGATCTGGAGGTCGTCTGCATAGAAATGAAAGTGAACGTTATGATTGGAGATTAGTTGTCCAAGTGGCAGCATGTAGAGAGAGAACAGAACAAGACCAAGAATGGATCCTTGAGGCACACCGGATGACAGAGGGGCAGATGAGGATGAAAAGTCGTCGAGCATTACTGAAAAAGTTATATTAGTAAGATATGAAGAGAACCAATTGAGCACTGCACCCTGCAAACCAACAAGATGTTGAAGACGGGAGATGAGGATGGAATGATCCACGGTGTCAAATGCAGCGGTAAGGTCCAGTAGTACCAAAACCACAGAGCTTTTACTATCCAGAGCTCCAAGAATGTCATCATGGACCCTCAGTAACGCTGATTCAGTGCTATGTCTGGACCTGAAACCGGACTGGAATTTATCACTAATGACGTGCAGTTGTAGGTGAGACTGAAGCTGGGAGAAAACAAGCTTCTCCATCAACTTAGACAGAAGTGACAGATGAGATATTGGTCGAAAATTGGACAGTATGGTGGGATCTAAGTTGGGTTTTTTGAGCAGCGGTCTAACAATAGCGTGTTTGAGAGCAGTGGGAACAGTCCCCAAACTTAGACAGCTGTTTATGAAGGTGACGAGAAAAGGACCTACGATGTCAATAGCCTCTTTCAAAATCCTGGCAGGAATAGCGTCTAGAGGACAGGTGGTAGGCTTCAGCTCATGGACAGCTTTTTTGAGGTCCTCCAGAGTAACTGTTTCAAAGTTCTCCAGCATGCATTGTGTCGCTCGGGAGGAAAAGACAACAGCAGGAGCTTGTGTGATAGTTTGCCTAACAGACGAAACCTTGTCCAAAAAGTGTTGTTTGAATGCATTGCATGTATTTTCAGATACATCAGTCAAAACAACAGACACCGGATTAATGACAGAATTAACAGTGCTAAACAGGATTCCAGGGCGGTGGCTATTGCTATTGATAAGATTAGAAAGGTATTGTCCTTTAGCTTCTTTCACTGCTATCTGATAGGTGGCAAGCTGTCTCTGAACATCTGCAGTGACACCTGCAGCCTATCCTTCTTCCATTTACGCTCAGCCTGTCTACAATGGCGCCTGAGGGCCCAAGTTGAATTATTGAGCCAGGGGACCGATGGACCTTTGGTCGTCTTTACCTTGTAGGGCGCAACAGAGTCCATAATCTGGGAGCAGATGGTGTGGAAGGAGGAGAGGAGAAGGTCAGGACATGGAGGCGATGTCAGTTCAGCAGTGGGAGCGATGTCAGAAACAGAGAAGGCAGCAACAAAGTTATCGACTGTGGATGGAGTAATAATGCGACGAAGATGGGGGCAGTAGATGAGGGAGCAGGAGGAACAGCACAGATGTCAAACCGTATGAGAGAGTGGTCAGAGATGGGAAAATCCAGAACCTCACAGGTTGACACTATCACCCCACGAGAGATAATAAGGTCAAGAGTATGACCTAGCCTATGAGTGGGACAGGATATGGACTGGGTAAGGTCCAATGAATCTAAAAGTGCCTTAAAATCATTAGCAGGTTTATCAGAGGGGCAACAAACGTAAATGTTAAAATCCCCACAGATTAAAATATTATCAAACTTTGCCAGAAACTCTGTCAGAAACTCTGAAAACTCATTTAAAAAATCCTTATTTAGTTTTGGTGGCCGGTAGATTACTGCACATAAGATGGGACAGGGTAGTGTGAGCACAAATGCTTGTAACTCAAAGCTGGAATACCCTCTAGTGGACAGCTGGCGGCATATCAAGGACTGTCTGTGTGTAGTAGCTATCCCCCCACCCCTACCCGTTTGCCGCGGGGTGTTTAGGAAAAGATAGCCAGAGGGGAGGAGTTCCGAAAAGGCACTGACGTCACCTGGGGGAAGCCAGGTTTCGGTGAGGAAAAACAAATCCAGATTGTACGAGGAGATGACATCATTGAGGACAAATGTTTTGTTATTGAGCGATCTGGTGTTACATAATGCCATACGAAACGTGGTCGAGTTGACAGGCGGCGATGTCACACGAGGAATTGGACGGAGGTTTCTTTGGACGCAACCCCGGGTAGATGTTTTGACGCGTCGGTGACACGGAAATGGAACGCCAGTGTTGGAATTAACCGGCCGAAGCCATCGGTAGCATTCCCACGATCTTCTAGCACTGCCAAGTCCTGATTGATTTCCAGTCCTCGACGACGGAGAAACCAGGTGAGTCCTCAGCCTGACATGTAACCCCCTTCTCCGACCGCGTCTTCTGCGACGCTTGCTGCCTGGT
>CM070825.1:44017613-44060113 GCA_036326025.1 Chrosomus eos
TGGCCAGCCAGAGCTTCACGTCAGCCACGGCCAGCCAGAGCTTTACGTCAGCCACGGCCAGCCAGAGCTTCACGTCAGCCACGAGTCTCGTCCCGCCGAGACAACCCAGCCAGAGTCTCGTCCCGCCGAGACAGCCCAGCCAGAGTCTCGTCCCGCCGAGACAGCCCAGCCAGAGTCTCGTCCCGCCGAGACAGCCCAGCCAGAGTCTCGTCCCGCCGAGACAGCCCAGCCAGAGTCTCGTCCCGCCGAGACAGCCCAGCCAGAGTCTCGTCCCGCCGAGACAGCCCAGCCAGAGACTGCTCATGTCACGTCCACCGAACCAGTGTCTACGGACAAAATGGCTGAAGCCACGCTGTCTGTTCCTGAGCCGGTGCCTGCTCCAGCCTGTGACCCCATAGCCGCCCCCAAGAAAATTTTCAGGGGGGGCAGTAGGGCCCACGATGGGACCATGAGGGCCGCACCGCCGTGGCCGCCCGAGGGGTCTTCACCGCCGTGGCCGCCCGAGGGGTCTTCACCGCCGTGGCCGCCCGAGGGGTCTTCACCGCAGTCTCCAGGTCCTCTTCCGCTCCACGGGCCTGGCCCTCCATCCCGCCCCCAGGTCCGCCTCCGCTCCACCTCCCTCCTGGACAATTTGAGGAGCGTCTGGAATCCGCTCTTAAAGGGGGGGCTCTGTCACGATTAGCCACACACTTCCTGGGTTTACTTGGACTACATTTCCCATCATACACCTCCCTGGACTGATTACACCAAACACCATACACCTGCACTGCACTGATTGCACACACACCTGCACTTCATTTACACACACATAAAAGCCACTTCCACACACCACTTCTCTGCGAAGTATTGCATAGCCCCGGCTTACAATTCCAAATGTTTATCTGTGTCTGCTGATCTGATATCGTACCTAGGACTGTGTACCTCGACCTCTGATCGTTCTCTGCCTGTCTTGACCCGGATTGCTCTTTGGACTTTGCCTTTTGCTGCCTCCCCTGACCTTTGCCTGTGACCTCGTCTTGCTCTTTGCTCCCTCCGTTAATCCTGTCTGCTGTTGATTTACCCTGCCTGTTGACCACTCTCAATAAAGCTGCAATTGGATTCCTCTGCGTCTGCGCCTTCATTACAATGAGTGTCGTAATATTTATTTCAAGTGGACGCCTTGAAGCCACGTGAGACTGAATCAGAAACTTAACGCCTTTGTCGCTATTTTTAGCGACTTTTCAGACACCTTTAGTGACATTTTTTTTTTAAAGCTACTTGAGACAAATCTAGTGACCTTTTTTGTGGAGAGTTGTCATGAAACAGCTTCACAAAAGGTCTTTATAATAGTATCATTATTTCTGTGATACAACATTTCAGATGGTCATAGAAGTACTGGGATAAAAGTTCAAATATAGAATCAGAATCAGAATCAGAAAGAGCTTTATTGCCAAGTGTGCTTGCACACACAAGGAATTTGGTACTGAAGCTTCCAGTGCACATATACAGATACAAATACAACAAGAAACAGTAATATAAAATCTAAAAATAAAATTATAAAAAATATGAAAATACTATAAATATAAAATATAAGGCCACAGTTGGGTTTAATCAGAATAAACATTTACGGATTATGAACATATTTACAGTATTTGAATATTATGAATAAATATAAATAAAATCACCCGAGTTTAGGAGATATTGCACTAAACAGTGGGAGTACTGCACTTACAGGCATATGCCTTGGGAGATATGTTAACTGTTCAGAAGGGAAATGGCCTGTGGGAAGAAACTGTTTCTGTGCCGAGATGTTCTTGTGGCCAGTGATCTGAGTCTCCGTCTTGACGGTAACAGTTCAAACAGGTAGTGTCCAGGGTGAGTGGAGTCTGTGATGATTTTACCTGCTCTCTTCTTCACTCTTGAAGAGTACAGGTCCTGGAGGGTTGGCAGGGGGGCACCAATGATCCTCTCTGCAGTCCGGACTGTCCGCTGTAGTCTCATGATGTCTGACTTGGTAGCTGAACCAAACCAGACAGTGATGGAAGTGCACAGGACAGACTCAATGATGGCTGAGTAGAATTGAATCAGCAGCTCCTGTGGCAGGTTGAACTTCCTCAGCTGGTGAAGGAAGTACAGTCTCTGCTGGGCCTTTTTCACAATGGAGTCAATGTGATTGTCCCACTTCAGGTCCTGAGAGATGATAGTGCCCAGGAACCTGAATTACTCCACTGCTTCCACAGTGCTGTTCATGATGGTGAGTGGGGGGAGTGCTGGGCTGTTCCTCCTGAAGTCCACGGTCATCTCCACTGTTTTGAGCGTGTTCAGCTCAAGGTTGTTATAACTGCACCAGACAGCCAGCTGTTCAACCTCCAGTCTGTAAGCAGACTCGTCACCGTTTCGGATGAGACCGATGACAGTGGTGTCGTCTGCAAATTTCAGGAGCTTGACAGTAGGGTCTTTAGAAGTGCAGTCGTTAGTGTACAGGGAGAAGAGCAGTGGGGAGAGAACGCACCCTTGAGGGGCGCCAGTGCTGGTGGTGAGAGTCCTGGATGTGTGTTTCCCCAGTCTCACGAGCTGCTGCCGGTCCGTCAGGAAGCTGGAGATCCACTGACAGATCGAGGATGGAATGGAGAGCTGGGTCAGTTTGGCTGTGAGAAGATCAGGCATGATGGTATTGAAGGCCGAACTGAAGTCCACAAAGAGGATCCTTGCATAAGTCCCAGGTCTGTCGAGATGTTGCAGGATATAATGCAGACCCATGTTTACTGCATCATCCACAGACCTGTTTGCTCTGTAGGCAAACTGAAAGGGATCCAGCAGTGGTCCAGTGAAGTCTTTCAGGTGGGCCAACACCAGTCTTTCAAACGACTTCATGACCACAGACGTGAGAGCGACAGGTCTGTAGTCATTAAGTCCAGTGATTTTGGGTTTTTTGGGGACCGGAATGATAGTGGAGCGTTTGAAGCAGCAGGGAACTTCACATTGCTCCAATGATCTGTTGAAGATCTGCGTGAAGACCGGGGCCAGTTGGTCAGCGCAGGCTTTTAGACAAGCAGATGAGATGCCGTCTGGGCCTGAGGCTTTCCTAGTCTTCTGTTTTTTGAAGACTCGGCTCACGTCCTCCACACAGACCTTAAGCTCAGGTTGGATGGCAGGAGGGGGGAGAGGAGGGGGTGTAGGAGGTGATCGTGGATGTGTGAAGTGCAGGTCAGAGCCGGTGAGTGGTGTGAATGAGGGCTTTTCAAATCTGCAGTAGAATGAGTTTAAATCATCAGCCAGGTGTGGATTGTCCACAGATCGGGGGGATGGTGACTTGTAGTTGGTGATGTTCTTCAGGCCATTCCAGACTGATGATGGGTCATTGGATGAAAACTGGTTTTTCAGCTTTTCAGAGTAGGCTCGCAACTCTGATCTCCTTTGTCAGTCTGTTCCTGGCCTGGTTATACAAGATTTTATCCCCACTTCTGTGAGCATCCTCTTTGGCATGACGAAGCTGTTTGAGTTTCCCAGTAAACCATGGTTTATCATTGGTGAATGATAAGAATGTCCTGGTAGGAATGCATCTATCCTCACAGAAACTGATATATGATGTTACAGTATCTGTGAGCTCATCCAGATCGTTGGTAGCAGCTTCAAAAACAGTCCAATCAGTGCAATCGAAGCAGGCCTGTAGACTCTGCTCTGCTTCATTAGTCCATCTTTTTACAGTCCTTATTACAGGTTTAGCTGATTTCAGTTTCTGCCTGTAGGTTGGTATAAGATGAACCAAACAGTGATCAGATAGCCCCAAAGCTGCTCGTGGAACGGAGTGATACGCATTCTTTATTGTGGTGTAACAGTGGTCAAGTATATTACTGTCTCTTGTGGGACATGTAACGTGCTGTTATATTTTGGCAGTTCACGAGAGAGATTTGCTTTGTTAAAATCCCCAAGAATGGTTAAAAGAGAGTCTGGGTACCTTTGTTCCATTTCAGCTATTTGTTCAGCCAGCTGTTGTAGCGCCGCGCTCACGCACGCGTCTGGAGGGATGTAAACATTCACGAGAATGAAAGAGGAAAACTCAAGTGGCGAGTAGAAAGGTTTACAGTTTATGAAGATCGCCTCTAAATTAGGAGAGCACATCTTCTTCAGTGTTGTTACATCTGAACACCAACTCTCGTTAATGTAGAAACACAATCCACCACCTCTTGTTTTCCCCGTTAGCTCCGCGATGCGATCCGCTCGGAACAGCTGGAAGCCCGGCAGATGTATTGCGTTGTCCGGTATGGCTTCACTCAGCCAGGTTTCAGTGAAGCACAGAGCAGCAGAGTTTAAAAAATCCTTGTTAATGCGGGTGAGGAGGAGAAGTTCATCCATTTTGTTAGGAAGGGATCGGAGATTCGCAAGATGAATACTGGGGAGTGCAGTGCGCAGGCCGCGCTCGAGGAGTTTAACCAGCACGCCAGCTCGCTTCCCTCGTTTGCGTTTCAGCGCGCGTTTGAACAACACCGCTGCCCCTCCGACGAGAATGTCCAGCAAAACGTCTGAATTATCAAAAACTGTAGAAAAGTTATCTGGTGTGTGTTTCCTAATGTCCAGTAGTTCGTCTTTGGTGAAACTGATAGGAAAATAATGACTAAAAACAGGACAAACAAACAAAAACAACACAATAACTGGAGAGCTCCGCACCGAGGCAGCCATCCGCGGCGCCATCTTGAGCATCTATCACTCATATAAACACTGATGTCTACGGTAGCGATCAAAATAGAGTAAATCAGCATTTGATAGAAACTTGGGACTTAAAATAATGCATTTATCGATTACATTGTTTCACCACTAGGTGGCGACCAGTGACTTAAGAAAAGGAATTTGATATCGAATTATTTATTCAATAGAGTGTAGTACTGTATGATGCTTCTGAAATAAAATTCAGAAAAATGTGATGAATTGTTTTTGTATATATGACTCACACATAATGTACAGTCTGTATAGTGTATACTGTACAGCCCAAGTCTGTGTGTGTCTCTTAATGGCATTTTCTGATTTTCCGTGACCTAATCTAAAGTGATAACTATTTATGGTTAATAAGTTGTTAACACAGCATTATCTAACACTTTACATAAGAGCTAATTAAACAATAACACTTTGTTAATTACAGACAATGAAGAACTCACTATTTTTATATAGTCTCTTATATATATTAACTAGAGCTTATACTATTATATACTATACATTAACTATAAACTAATAGTTTGCAAATGATTTATAAGCGCTTTGTTACTGTATACTTCTGATAAAGTGTTACCATTATTTCAAACTGGTCGAATTGTGTAATTGTTATTTTTTATGTGATTGTGTAGTGATTCTTTTTCAAAAATAAAACAAAATAAAACAAAATAAACAACCTAAAGATGAATTTGACTGATAGCATTATTATTTTTTCCAATATTTCTATAGATATGGTGATATATTGTTATTGTGTGTTATTTAGGCCATGATAATCATGTAGTGATAAATCTGACATGATGACAGTCCTGGTTCAGGTGAAACACACTTCCCTCTTTTCAGCTGCACACACACATATAATAATAATAATAATAATAATAATAATAATAATAATAATAATAATAATAATATAATGTGTGCAGACACACATTTTGAGGCAAGGGTCTGTTTGCACAAGCATTACAAGGAAAATTGATTCACACCAAACATTTGTGCTTTAAAAACCCTCTTCACTGTATTCTCCATCTGTTGTCTGGTTTGTAGTTCGTCCGGTTTATTTAACTGTTAGTTTTACTGTTTTGGGGATAATAATATAGTTAGATGTAAATGTTCCTCTTCAGGGAGACTCCTCACCGCTGCCTTCTACCGCCGGCAGGATCTGACGTTCAAGCAGGAATCTGTCGCTGAACCACCGGATGGGGCTTACGCCAAAGATATATTGAATACACTATCCACTAGGGCTGGGGCGGTATGGATTTTTTCTAACCGTGGTTGAAAACCAAGAAACAGTGCAGGCATACGGACCTGGCAACACTGCTCGCAGCGCTCTTACGTGCGTGCACACTTCACAAGTCATCTGCTGCCTGCGAGGAGGTCAACATTATGTTTACAGAGGTAAGAACAGTCAAAAACATATTGTTTAAGATAAGTTTGCGAGTGTAGGCTACTTGCTGACTAGCGGTGGTGGCGGAGTGATCTGAAACGTTTAACATGAACGTGCTTGACGTCACATTCGCAGACAGCGCGGGAAAAATCCGACCCGACAGAAAATAGGAAAAATAGGATACAGGCTTATAGGTGCACCCACTGTGAGCGGACAAGGTGTCAGTATGCTCAACAGGAGATGTTTGAGTCATAAATGGTAAAATAAAAAGGCTATTGTTACGTTTATTTTGGGGAAAAAGTTACATATAGTCCCTTTAATAAATAAGAAGCAAATATAGCAGATAAATAATCAGGACGTGGAGGAGTCGCAGGTGCGATCTCTTGTGCGTGAACTGGAGCTTGTCTCATAAATGAACCGAAACTCAGTGTACAGGATACTTGCCTCACAGAAATTAATAATAAATAAAAAGTTTGAAATGTCTACTTTTAAACAAAATTCTAAACGAAATGATAAAACTTTAGGCTACAGTCAGGTAAGGTCAGGTTTGCCGATGTGCGTTTTATTTAGGCTATTTATTTATTTATTTTTGTGCCTGTGCGCCAATCGGAATTCTGGGGATACAACATAGGCTATATTAGACTTTAATATCTTTGCTGCATTGGATCGGTCTCCTTTCTAAAAGAGCCAAGAGCTCTAGCCTTGCAGCAGCAGCGCCTTGCATCGTCCATAGACCTTAAAACAATCAGCGGGTGCGGTTTCGAAAATTGGTCATAAACATTGGTGCTGATGATGGTGGACGGACGATGAGTTTTGTGATGCGGTTGCGGATGAAATAATAGCCCATCTGCGCATCTCTAATACGAATGGAATGTTATTATGTCATAGAACATTGCGCTCCCCAACTCGCGAAAGGTCGGAATTGTTCCATCTATATAAAACCTTGAATCCATGTAAGACACAATGTCATTATACATAATCCATGTCATTAGACTCAATGAATCCATATAATTAGACAAAACATGCACACATGTGCAGGCCAATGTTTTTTTTGCAGTGATGACGGTGACGAGCTCAGACCCGCGGTTGGAGTCACGTGACCGCGGTATTGCGGTAATGTGGTAACCGTCCCAGCCCTATTATCTACATATTAATACTTATTCACTCCGAGTCTTTATGGTAGAGATGTTCTTACCCCAGTATCTTCAGTCTACAGTGAGGATTCTCCAGTACAGCAGAGAACAGCTTCACTCCTGAGTCTCCTAGTTTATTCTTATACAGACTCAGTTCTCTCAGGTGTGAAGGGTTTGATCTCAGAGCTGAAGCCAGAGCAACACAACCTTTATCTGAGATACCACAATCCCTCAACCTGTAGAGAATAATGACACACATTAAGCTCCGATAAGCATAACACTTAATAAATAAATAAATAACAATGCTATCAATATGAAATATATAAAATACAAATTAGTTCATGTTGTTAAAATACACCAGTTAGGATTAGGGGATTGAATATACAGTTTGTACAGTATAAAAATCATTGTAAAGTAAGAAAAAAAATTATAATAATAATCCTTAGGAAAACAATAGGGCCTTTGCCATTTCAGGGCTTGGGCCCTAATAATAATAATAAATAATCCTTAGGAAAACAATAGGGCCTTCACCCTTTCAGGGCCTAATAATCTGTGCAGACATTCATTTTGAGGCAATGCTCACGCTTTTGCAAGGGTCTGTTTGGACAAGCATTAAAAGGCAAATTGATTCACATCAAACATTTGTGCTTTAAAAACCCTCTTCACTGTAACCTGCATGTGTTGTCTGGTTTGTAATTTGTCTGGTTTATTTAACTGTTAGTTTTACTGTCTTTTGGGGGATAATAATATAGTGAGATGTAAATGTTCCTCTTCAGGGAGACTCCTCACCGCTGCCTTCTACCACCGGCAGGATCTGACGGATCAAGCAGGAATCTGTCGCTGAACCACCGGATGGGGCTTACGCCAAAGATATATTGAATACACTATCTACATATTAATACTTATTCACTCCGAGTCTTTATGGTAGAGATGATCTTACCACAGTTCCTCCAGTTTACAGTGAGGATTCTCCAGTACAGCAGATAACAGCTTCACTCCTGAGTCTCCTAGTTTATTCTCAGACAGACTCAGGTCTCTCAGGTGTGAGGGGTTTGATCTCAGAGCTGAAGCCAGAGCAACACAACCTTCATCTGTGACACCACAATCCCTCAACCTGTAGAGAACAATGACACACATTAAGCCCCTATATCCAGAGATAAACATAACACTTAAAAAATAAATAACATAATGCTGTCAATATGAAATATTTAAAATACTAATTAGTTCATGTTGTTAAAATACATCTTTAGGGGATTGAATATACAGTTTGTACAGTACAAAAATCATTTATTCTATGCAAAGTCCCCATAAAACATTGAAACCTAACGTGCGTGTGTGTATTTGTAAACATTTTAAGGAACGCTTGGGTGTGTTAGTTTGGTGAATCGATTTGTTTCTCCCAGTCCTAATCGCAATTGTATTGTTTACCAATTTAAAATGGATTTTTTTTATTCAAACACCCACATGATCTTCTTTAAATTCGTCTGTCTATTAAACCTTTGACAAAATCATATCGCAACATTTAAAATCTGTGTTAACGCTACCACTGACCCAGAGAGAGTTGTCATGAAACAGCTTCACAAAAGGTCTTTATAATAGTATCATTATTTCTGTGATACATTTCAAATTCTCATAGAAGTACTGGGATAAAAGTTTAAAGTTCAAATATAAACACTGATGTCTACAGTAGCGATCAAAATAGAGTAAATCAGCTTTTGATAGAAACTTGGCACTTAAAATAACGCATATTGGCGACAAGTGACTGTTAAAAAATGTATGTGTTATTGAATTATTCAGTACTGTATGATACTTCTGAAAAAAAACTCAGAAAGATGTGATGAATTGTTTTTGTATATATATGACTCATCTTATACATAATGTAACTGATCATATAAGTGTTTGATTTAACTTTTCCCCATAGTCTAGTGCAATATCGAATCGTAATATTGTAGAATCCAATTCTTAAAAATCGCAATACATATCATATCGGCACCCAAGTTGTCGCGGGAACACACGGAGAAACAGGTGGATCCAAATGTAGCATATTTATTGTCAGGGCAATCCAACTCATAGTCATCCATGCAGGGGTCAAAATCCATTTTAGCAGTCCAATAAACAAATAAACAAGAAACAAAACAAGAACAGGCAAGGAAACAGACTTCAGAAGTGTAAGTGACATTTAGCAACGAATCCGTACACATACTAACACAGACAGGGAATATATACACATATCTAACAAGACTAACAATGAACAGCTGGGAACAATGATGACGGGGAACAGCTGAGTGTAATGAACTGATGAGTGACAGTGACAGACAGAATGCTGGGAAATGAAGTCAATAGTGAAGGACACCGTGATAACGAGGACCTCTAGTGACAAACAAGGGAAACACAACCAGACACTGTGACATAACCCCCCCTCTACGGAGCGGCTACCAGACGCTCCACGACAACACTAAAACACAACACAAGAGTTCAGGAGGGAGGTGGAACGGTGGAGGATCAGGGGGGGGATGGTGGGCCAGGTCCATGAAGGGAGACAGGAACAAGAGGTGAGGGCTTAACCGGGGACCAGGGCAAAACACAGAGTCCATCGGGCGGCCAGGTCGGTGAAGACCCCTCGGGCGGCCAGGGCGGTGAAGACCCCTCGGGCGGCCAGGGCGGTGAAGACCCCTCGGGCGGCGAAGACCCATCGGGCGGTGAAGACCCATCGGGCGGTGAAGACCCATCGGGCGGCCAGGGCGGTGAAGAACCCTCGGGCGGCCAGGGCGGTGAAGACCCCTCGGGCGGCCAGGGTGGTGAAGACCCCTCGGGCGGCCAGGGCGGTGAAGACCCCTCGGGCGGCCAGGGCGGTGAAGACCCCTCGGGCGGCGAAGACCCATCGGGCGGTGAAGACCCATCGGGCGGTGAAGACCCATCGGGCGGCCAGGGCGGTGAAGAACCCTCGGGCGGCCAGGGCGGTGAAGACCCCTCGGGCGGCCAGGGCGGTGAAGACCCCTCGGGCGGCCAGGGCGGTGAAGACCCCTCGGGCGGCCAGGGCGGTGAAGACCCCTCGGGCGGCGAAGACCCATCGGGCGGTGAAGACCCCTCGGGCGGCCAGGGCGGTGAAGACCCCTCGGGCGGCCAGGGCGGTGAAGACCCCTCGGGCGGCCAGGGCGGTGAAGACCCCTCGGGCGGCCAGGGCGAAGCAGACCCCTCGGGCGGCCAGGGCGAAGCAGACCCCTCGGGCGGCCAAGGCGGTGATGCCCTCTCATTACCAGACACCGGCTCGGGACCAGACACTGCCTCCAGCTCTGGAGCAGCAGCCACCGGCTCAGGAACTGCCACTAGAACAGAAATGGTCACAAGGACAGACACAAACACAGAAACAAACACTGGGTCTGGAACAGACATTGGCTCCAGCTCTGGAACAGGCACTGGCTCTGCCTCCGGCTCTGGAACGGGCACTGGCTCTGCCTCCGGCTCTGGAACGGGCACTGGCTCTGCCTCCGGCTCTGGAACGGGCACTGGCTCTGCCTCCGGCTCTGGAACGGGCACTGGCTCTGCCTCCGGCTCTGGAACGGGCACTGGCTCTGCCTCCGGCTCTGGAACGGGCACTGGCTCTGCCTCCGGCTCTGGAACGGGCACTGGCTCTGCCTCCGGCTCTGGAACGGGCACTGGCTCTGCCTCCGGCTCCGGCTCTGGAACGGGCACTGGCTCTGCCTCCGGCTCCGGCTCTGGAACGGGCACTGGCTCTGCCTCCGGCTCCGGCTCTGGAACGGGCACTGGCTCTGCCTCCGGCTCTGGAACGGGCACTGGCTCTGCCTCCGGCTCTGGAACGGGCACTGGCTCTGCCTCCGGCTCTGGAAAAGCAGACACAGGCATGTCCAGGATCCGAGCCAGACGCTCCAGATAGTCCAGGTCCATGAAGGCAGATGGAACGTGAACGGTCTCTGACTGGGCAGACGGGACGTGAACGGTCTCTGACTGGGCAGACGGGACGTGAACAGTCTCTGACTGGGCAGACGGGACGTGAACAGTCTCTGACTGGGCAGACGGGACGATCTCTAGACTGACAGCCGGGTGCACGGGGACTGCCACCGGGATGGCCTCTGGTTCATTGGGGAGGCAGGAAGTCTTCCTCCCCCTCCGCCGTTTCTTATGGCGAGGTGCAGGCCCCGGGCTGGACAGGACCAGCGGTGAAGGGAGCTCTGGGCTGAGCATCACCGGCTCATGGTCGGAGAAAGACCAAAGTGGAAAGTGATTCCGGGGCTCACTTCTAGGACCTCCACTCCTGCGGCCTCCACGAGTCCCTGAAAACTTGGCCAGACGGGTTCCCCTAAAAGATTCTCGGTCATCGGTGGAAGGGTGCTCAGGGGAATTGACCACCATGGCCTCAGTCTGGCGAGCCCATAAAGCAAAGCCCTGCAAAATGTTCATGCTACTGGATCCATTTGTTGACGGATTCGTTCTGTCGCGGGAACACACGGAGAAACAGGTGGATCCAAATGTAGCATATTTATTGTCAGGGCAATCCAACTCATAGTCATCCATGCAGGGGTCAAAATCCATTTTAGCAGTCCAATAAACAAATAAACAAGAAACAAAACAAGAACAGGCAAGGAAACAGACTTCAGAAGTGTAAGTGACATTTAGCAACGAATCCGTACACATACTAACACAGACAGGGAATATATACACATATCTAACAAGACTAACAATGAACAGCTGGGAACAATGATGACGGGGAACAGCTGAGTGTAATGAACTGATGAGTGACAGTGACAGACAGAATGCTGGGAAATGAAGTCAATAGTGAAGGACACCGTGATAACGAGGACCTCTAGTGACAAACAAGGGAAACACAACCAGACACTGTGACACAAGTATCGTAATATCATCCAGTTTTTTATATCAGCTATGAATTCTGTTAATTTTGTGGATTGGTAAGTATCGTCAGGGCGTCAAGAAATATAGAGCTGAGTATCATCAGCATAACAGTGAAAACTAATGCCATGTTTCATAATGATATCTCCTAATGGTAGCATGTACAGAGTAGGGATGCTCATTTCGGTTAATTTTCCCGACCGACAACCGCCACTCGTTAATCGATTATTAACCGTTAACTGATAAGATTATATAATTAGCCTTTTGCCGAGCCCCGCCCCCCTTACTGTTGCTACGTCCGTCAAACAAATAGTCAAACATGACCAGCGCGACAGATTGCCATGATGGGAATAGGTATACCCGTGCTTGTCAGTGACCTTTTTTGGAGCAATACCCCCGCGATATCCTCCAGATCGAGGCAAATGGGATTACAGTATGCAGTTGAGGGATATATTCAAGTTTATAAAAATACGCAATGAAGGAGACACGACTACTATCGAGCTTAATGCATACCGGTCCAAGCGAAATCTGAAACCCATGACCTGTAAGTTAAGTTACCTCAAATGCAACCAGCACAGCCTTGAAGAAGATTTTATAAGCTGGTTCAGTGGCAAATTGTTTGGATTAAGAAATATATAACTCGCGCTGCATATTTAGTAATTTTGCCTCCGATGGACATTCGCTTTAACAAGCTTGTTCATTACCATGGCAACCGCTTGCGTGTCATGCTGAATGCGATTTTCGTGTTTAAAAAGTGACTATACATAAGAGACGGAAAGGTGCAGATAACCATACATTATTTAAGGTTATTTCTATTCATTACGATATTGATATATGAACTGATGTTGTCAAGTAAGCTTCATGCTTCCCCCGTTGCGAGCGTGCACTCCTCTAGTCTAAACTGTAAGGTTGCACTCGCTCGCTTCATTTTGCTTGCTCAGGGAGAATATGTCTGTTGGCGCGTGTGGTTGTGCATATTGACGCGCCCAGTGAGTTAACAAATATTGGCTATATATAGTATGTTTTTTATTTAACCATGAAGTAAAAATATATATATAAAAAAAGTAAAAAAAAAAAAATTTTAAACCGTTTAACTGATAGTATTAATCGGTCAAAAATTTTACTTTCGGTTAACGGTTTAAACGGTCAATATGAGCATCCCTAGTACAGAGTGAACAGCAGCGGTCCTAGTACTGAGCCTTGTGGTACACCATACTGATCTTTTGACCGATAAGACATCTGATTGACAATTCTCACAGATACCATTTCTTTCTAAAAAGGAACACAGTTGTAAGGATACTGCCTTTTCTAGTATCTCTGACAGGAAAGGTACATTTTAGATCGGCCTGTAATTGACTAATTAATTCTCTAGGATCAAGTTGCGTTTTTTTAACAAGCGTTCTAATCATAGCCAGCTTAAAAGTTTTTGGTATCTATCCTAATGACAAAGATGAATTAATGATAATAAGAAAATGATCCATGACGTCTGGAAGCATCTCTTTCAATAGTTTAGTCGGTATAGGGTCTAACATACATGTTGTTGTTTTAGATGATTTAACGAGTTTATAAAATTCACCCTTCTCCTATAGCAATGAATGAATCAAATTTTTCGTCAGTGATATTACACTGCACTGTCTAATGCGATACTGTAGTAGATGGTTGCATAGTTATAATTTGCTCCCTGATATTATCAATCTTTTAAGTAAAACAGTTTATATGTCATTACTGCTGTGAGCTTGAAGCTTTATTTTTCGTTAGTTTAGCCATGGTTTCATATAAATACCTAGGGTTTTGTTTATTTTCTTATTTTTCAATAGGGTTGAAAAATCAGCAGATCTAGCAGTTTTTAAGGCCTCTCTGTATGCAATCGTGCTCTTTCCATGAAATGCAAAATACCTCTAGTTTTTTTTTTTTTTTCAGTTTCGCTCCATTTTTCTGACTGCTCTCTTAAGGGCCTGAGTGTGCTCGTTGTACACACACAAATTTTGAGGCAATGCTCACGCTTTTGCAAGGGTCTGTTTGCACAAGCTTTACAAGGCCAGTTGATTTACACCAAACATTTGTTCTTTAAAACCCTCTTCACTGTAACCTGCATCTGTTGTCTGGTTTGTAGTTTGTCCGGTTTATTTAACTATTAGTTTTACTTTCTTTTGAGGATAATAATATAGTGAGATGTAAATGTTCCTCTTCAGGGAGACTCCTCACCGCTGCCTTCTACCACCAGCAGGATCTGACGGATCAAGCAGGAATCTGTCGCTGAACCACCGGATGGGGCTTACGCCAAAGATATATTGTATACACGTATCTATATATTATTCACTCTGAGTCTTTATGGTAGAGATGATCTTCCCCAGTTCCTCCAGTTTACAGAGAGGATTCTCCAGTACAGCAGAGAGCAGCTTCACTCCTGAGTCTCCTAGTTTATTCACAGACAGATCCAGTTCTCTCAGGTGTGAGGGGTTTGATCTCAGAGCTGAAGCCAGAGCAACACAACCTTCTTCTGTGACACCACAATCCCTCAACCTGTAGAGAACAATGACACACATTAAGCCCCTATATCCAGAGATAAACAAATATCAAACATATAAAATAATAATAAGTTCATGTTAAAATACATCAGTACGGATTAGGGGATTTAATATACAGTTTGTACAGTATAAAAATACGCGTGGAAGCGACGCGTGACTGAATCAGTGTTGCCAACTTATCGCATTCGTTACTATTTTTAGCGAATTTTAAAATAACGCATTTATCGATTACATTGGCGACAAATGCCTGTTAAAAAAATTATTTATTAATTCTTAAAAATTGCAATACATATCATATCGGCACCCAAGTATCGTGATAGTATCGTATCAGGAGATAGGTGCATCGTCCCAACCCTAGTGTGTGTGTGTGTGTGAGTGTATTTGAGAGAGAGAGAGAGAGTCAAGTCAAGTCAAGTCAAGTCACCTTTATTTATATAGCGCTTTTTACAATACAAATTGTTTCAAAGCAGCTTTACAGAGATAACAGGAAAACAATGTTGTAATAGTATTGTTCAATTGAAAATTAAATGTCCCCAACTAAGCAAGACAAAAGGCGAAGGCAACAGTGGCAAGGAACCAAAACTCCATCAGGTGACAGAATGGAGAAAAAAAACCTTGGGAGAACCCAGGCTCAGTCGGGGGGCCAGTCCTCCTTTGGCCAACGAATGAACAGTGTATGATTATGAGTTAGGCAGCATAATGTCAGGAGAGAGAGAGAGAGAGAGAGAGAGGGGAGAGAGAGAGAGAGAGAGAGAGAGAGAGAGAGAGAGAGAGAGAGAGAGAGAGAGTGAGAGAGTGTGTGTGTGTGTGTGTGTGTGTGTGTGTGTGTGTGTGTGTGTGTGTGTGTGTGTGTGTGTGTGTGTGTGTGTGTGTGTGTGTGTGTGTGTGTGTGTGTGTGTGTGTGTGTGTGTGTGTGTGTGAGAGAGAGAGAGAGAGAGAGAGAGAGACGGTATTATTAAAAAATCGAATTCTGTACACACCTTATTAATAAACCATATGTACAGAAAAAACGCTTAATGCGATTTTCTATGGGAGGATGGCATTGCGGTTTCCACAACAAATCCTTTAAATGGTATTCAATGCAAAACAAAAATAAAAAATACAAGTAGCCTATAAAATAAACAAATTATTGTGCCATTAATTAGTCCACAAACAATTTATTTTAAAGCCTAAAAGGATTTATTGGGCGTTTATCTGTAATAGACTAAGTGTTGTATTTGTTTATATTATTATTATTAGTATTATTATTTTTATTACTGTGTGCATTTTTATATTTTTTATTTATGATCTATCCATATGTCTGCTCTTCTCTTTCTCCCACGCATTTACATTTTTTATCATTTTATGAGAAGAAATTCCTCTTATTCATGACAGCACATGGTGTTTTTCTATGACGGACGCAAACTGTAAAATCACGCAGTAGTTTAGAGAGTTGTTCATGGGTCCCAAGTGTTTGAGTTGGTGTCCATAAAAACGGTTAAGTAGATCACAAATCAGGTCAGATAGGTGGAGGGTTTAAAAGCTGAAGTGTGACACTTTATAATTTAAAATAGTTAAGTAAGAAATGTTATAATGTTTTAACAGTGATGCTTGTTCTCAGTGTTACTTACATAGCTGATCTAGTTGCTGTAACCACAGGCAGCAGCTTCTGAAGAACTTCATCTGCAGTGTTTTGTGTGACACTAATTGAAAATAAAAAATAAATAAGTTAATTTTTAATGCTAACAATAATAATTCATAACTCATAAGTAAATACATAATACCTTCCTAAACACACTCACATATTTTATAATTAAACACTGCTTAATAAACAGAGGAGTCAAGTAACGAAGTACAAATACTTTGTTACCTTACTTAAGTAGAAATTTTGGGTATCTATACTTTACTGGAGTAATTATTTTTCAGCCGACTTTTTACTTCTACTCCTTACATTTTCACGTAATTATCTGTACATTCTTCTTCTTACATTTTAAAAATAGCCTTGATACTCCTATTTCATTTCGGCTTGTTTTCATTCCGGCTTGTCATCGTTCAAAAAAAAAAAAAAAAAAACCTATATACAGATAAATCGTGCCATACGGATAGAGTGAATTTGACTGTGGTTGGATGAGAAGCATAATCATATACCATTCCGACACCCTATTGGTTTGTACGCGGTGCATCGCAACTGCGATTTGACATTGTTCCCATTAGCTATACTATTTAATTGAGCATGGTACATACCAGAAAGGTATGAAGTTATTTTTTGATTAATCATTCATTTTGACAGCACTAATGTTTATTGCATATAGACAATAGGGGTGTAATGATACATGTGTTAGTATTGAACCATTCGGTTAGAGGCTTTCGGCTCGGTATGCATTACAAACCGAACGATTCGTTGGACCATTTTTCCTGCCGACCAAAATCCACACTGGCGCGAACACCACAACGTTGCGCAACATCAAATGGCAAACTTAATGAAAGCGGAACGAAACTGCGCTACTCATTAGTCATTATTTTGTGCTTCACCGACCGTTTATCAGTTTAGACCAATGCAGCGCGAGCCGATCTTGTTCAAGCGACTCTGTCACTACAACGCTAAGAGATCCAGTAAACAAAGCATTTGAGTTTGCCACTGAAGTAATAACATCGCTGCGAGATCTAGTGAAAAGCATTAACATTTCTGCGTTATTAAACGTTCTCCGTAAACAGCGCTGACGTGGAAACCAGGAGAAACATTGTTCCATGAATGAACTAGTTATAGGTTTTAAGTCCACAGATCAGCAACATTCACCATCGATTTAATGTAGTAAAATTCACTGTAACCATGAAAGTTTGGCAGAAATAGTAAAATACTTATAATAAAAAATAGTAAAATACATCACACATCTTTTTCCAGCACTTCAAAACTCAAATATTATCATATTTAAAAGTTATTTTTAATGTGATGACCAAAACCTTATTTGTTCATCCTTAAAATATTACCCCATTAAACTAAAAGTTTCAAGATGTTGGAAAACTCACACTTATTTAAAAAAGTTTTTTTATAATAAATAGGACATTTCTCTGGAATTTCTTTCTTTTTGCTGTATCGAAAACGTACAGAACCGTGACACCACTGTTTTGTATTGAACCAAACCGTGAATTTTGTGAACTGTTACACCCCTAAAACCATACAAGGGAAATAGTTACTAAGCCTGCCCTGGGTACACCAATTTTCTTGTCTGTTGCCCTCAGATTCCTGCAGCTAAGCTTATGTACATTTACATTCGAATAAAGGTTATCGATAACATGTCTCTGAAGTTTGACTTTTTCCACCTTTACAATACTTAAAGGCAACTAGTCATCATATCTTCCGGCCTAAGCTTTTGTCCTTAAATGCATTTTTTCCCTTATATTACTTTTACTTTTATACTTTAAGTAGTTTTGAAACCAGTACTTTTACTAGTTGATACTTCAACTTTTACAGAAGTCTTTTTAAACCCTAGTATCTATACTTCTACCTGAGTAATGAATGTGAATACTTTTGACACCTCTGTTTGTAAAGGACATGTGAAAAAGTTGTGGTAACACTTTACTTGAAGGGGTGTGCATAAGACTAACATGACACCTTCATAATCATGACATGACACATGTTATGAATATGAAGGAAGTTTTATGCATGTTTGTGTCAACTGTCATTAAGTGTCATTCGCTCAATTATCAAAAAGCGGAGAAGATCATTGGATCGGACCTTCCATGGACACTTTATTCACACAACGCTGCAGGAAGAGAGCTAAGAACATTCTAAGGGACACACACCACCCTGCACATCCCATGTTCAAACCTAAACAGTCAATATATAACTTGAGATATAGCAGACCGGACAGTATTATTTCACACAGGATGCGGTTCTATAATAGTTTCTTTGCCGCCACGGTGAGACTGATGGCGAGGGACATGGCAGAAGGAACAAATGTGTCTGCCTCATTTTTTGTAAAATGACAGGTTTTATCTCTTTTTGTATAGAGGGGTACAGGAAGGCTATGCAATGTTCATGTGGCAGTCTCTGTTAGATGTTTATTATAGTAAGTTTTTTAATATTTATATCACGTAGTATCTTGGGACAGTGCAATATTTTTATTATTATTATTTTTTTCATCGTGGAGCAATCTTAAAGGGTACCCCGACTAGTTTGGCATGTTGGCCTTATAAGATTAACGTGGGCGTCAGCTATAAAAAGGTAATACAAAAACACTCCAAATGTTTTTGTTTTTATTAAAAAAAGACGAAAATCCGTTCACTTGTAGGCCGCCATAGTTATTTACGTCTCAATACATTCTGGGTAGTGACGTGCAAAGGTTGTAGTCGGTTGAGCCTAGCCGCTTCATTTATTGTTTTTCCAACATACCGGCTAGCTATCTAAGTTTTGACAGTAGTGAGATGAACAAGTCTGCCGTTCAGCCTTTTCTGTTTGAACCCGAGCGCACCGTAGGCTTAAATCAGAATCACTATGGAATCACTATGAGTGAACGGATTTTCGTCTTTTTTTAATTAAATCAAAAACATTTGGAGTGTTTTTGTATTACCGTTTTATAGCAGTTCTGGTACAAATGGCAAATAAAACTTATATCTATATATCTAAATGGCTTTCCTGAGGTAAATGTTACATGGCATAATTCTCCAGCTGTTTTATTGACCTCTTTCCGCGGTTGAAAAACACTGATTGATCGAGATTATGTATGAGGCATTTACATTTCGGTAAGTTGTACTGTATCTTTCAACATTGTTCATTGGTGATTATTTACTATTAGCTAGTAGATGATCAGTTCACATGCCGCTTGAACTGAGGCGCTATGGATCTGTCACGTCACATTTACAAGCGCCAAAACTTTATTTATTGTTTGAATTTCGTAAATAGAATTTACAGAATCTGAGAGCTGATTTTTTTTTATATAATAACCTGCTCTGTCTTGTCTGTCAGTCTCCGTGTCCTATTTGCTTTCTGATTTTTCTGTGCGTGAGAAAATGTATGTGTGGCATCACTGGCATGAGAAAATGTATGTGTGGCGTGAGAAAATGTATGTGTGGCGTGAGAGTGTGTGAAAAGTGTAAATTACGTGAGTCTCACACTGAATGCCTGAGAGTTGGCAGCCCTGTTAAATATGCCCTGCAGTAGAGCGGTCATCTTCCTCTTTGCGCAAGCATTTTCACTCTCACATTAGAACAGCACGCATACAATAACGTACATACGCCATAGAAAAGTCATCTTAAAGGCATATCAACATTCATGTCATGAACAGTACTCAACACTAGGTGACACATGGAAGTCGAGATATGCAGCCTTACTAGGACACAGCCAACACCAGCAAATTATGTACAATATCCCAGAAATCAGTCTGAGCCCCGTGATTTAAACACCTCTGATCTCTGAGTTTCTCTTTGTTCATAATGTTTTAGACTGTAATGATTGCACTCAGTGTTACTTACCCATCATTACTGTCTCCAATAAATCTGCTCAGGTCAAACACCTGCAGTGTCTTCTTTGAGGACAACAACACAAACACTAAAGCTGACCACTGAGACGAGGACAGTTTCACATCACATAATCCTCCATAGCTCGTATGAGGTTTAGCTTCGTTCACTAGAGAAAAATCACCCAGTTCATTCAGACAGTGAAACAGATTGATGTATTTATCTGGAGAGGGATTCTCACTGATCTTCTCTTTAATATAGTCAACTGTTTTCTCATGGTTGTGAGAGCTGTTTGCTGTCTGTGTCTTTAGTTCTTGTAAGAGACTCTGATTAGACTTCACTGACAGACCCAGAAGGAATCGAAGGAAAAGGTCCAGATGGCCATTTTTTACTGTGTAAAGCCTCATCCACAGCTCTCTGATGGAGATCAGATAGTGACACTGTGTCTCCATTAGTTGGTTTGGTAATCTGGTCAAACACATTGATGCTATAGTTTATAAAGGATAGATGCACATATAGAGCTGCTAGATGTTCCTGAATGCTCAGATGAACAAAGCAGAAGACTTTCCCCTGACACAAGCCCAACTCCTCTCTGAAGATCTGAGTGCACAATCCTGAGTAAACTGATGCTTCTGTCACATCAATGCCACATTCGCTCAGGTCTTCCTCATAGAAGATCAGGTGGCCTTTCACAAGCTGCTGATACGCCAGTTTCCCCAGTTTGACAATCATGTCTTCATCTTTCACTTTCTTCTCATAGTCCTTCTCATGTTTGATGTTGGTCTGAATGAGCAGGAAGTATGTGTACATTTGAGTGAGAGTCTTGGGAATCTCTCCTCTCTTTGCTTCACTCCACATCTTCTCTAGAACAGTGGCTGAGATCCAGCAGAACACTGGGATGTGGCACATAATAAAGAGGCTCCTTGAGGACTCCATGTGTGAAATGATTCTTTTAGCCAATCTCTTTTTTCTGATTCTCTTCCTGAAGTATTCCTCCTTCTGTGTGTCACTGAAGCCTCGTACCTCTGTCACTCGATGGACACACTCAGAGGGGACGAGATCCGCTGCTGCTGGTCTGGAGGTGATCCAGATGAAAGACGAGGGAAGCAGATTCCCCACAATGAGGTTCGTCAGCAGCTCGTCCACTGAGGCTGATTCAGTCACATCACACAACCTCACATCGCTCTGAAAATCCAGAGACAGACGACACTCATCCAGACCATCAAAGATGAACAGCACTTTATACTCATCAATGGGTATGGCCATTTCTCTGATTTCAGGGAAAAAGAGATGAAGAAGATCTGAAAGACTGAGTGTTTTGTCCTTCATCAAGTTGAGCTCTCTGAAAGCGAGGGGAAATATGAGCTGGACGTCCTGATTCTCTTTCCCTTCAGCCCAGTCCAGGATGAACTTCTGCACAGAGACTGTTTTTCCAATGCCAGCGACTCCCTTTGTCAGCACAGTTCTGATGGGTTTGTCTTGTCCAGGTAAAGGTCTAAAGATGTCACTGCATTTGATTGGTGTGTCCTCTGTTTCTGCTCTCCTGGTCTCAATCTGTCTCACCTCATGCTCATTATTGATCTCTCCACGTTCACTCTCTGTGATGTAGAGCTCTGTGTAGATCTCATTCAGGAGTGTTGGGTTTCCCTGCTTTGATATTCCCTCATACAAACACTCAAACTTCTGTCTCAGATTTGATCTCAATGTGTTGAGGACTTCAGCAGGTTTAGAGTCATGGCTGTAAGATTAAAATACTACATTATTACACAAATTAGAGTAGTAAATAACCACAGAACAGTACATCATTATGTCTCTGAAATGTTTCAATTATTAATCATGTGTTTGATTGATGTGTGATGTGAATTGCAGCACCTAAAATTTAACAACAGCAAAAAGTCCTGCATTTTACCTGAAACCAGGATTCATGCGTTCATTAAAGTCTTGTGGTTGAATCACAGGCATGAACACAGTTTTTTTTTTAACTGGTCTGGATGGAAGATTTGACCTTAAATTAGAATAAAGAGTGTAAAGAATCAGACACACTGATATTGATGTAATTGTGTCATTAACTGAGTAACAGACCAACAGCTTTTACAGTGTGTGAATGTATTAACAATACAATACATAGAGCTTTACTCAAGAGCACAATGATGATCATTAATAGACTGAAACTTACACGATTGTAACTCATTAAACTGCAGTATATTAACAATTTCATAAAAATCAAATACTATAAGCAAGCACAACTTTTATAGAAATTGTATAACTGAGATCAGGCCGTGTTTTGCTCTTCACAGACACACAGCTGGACTCTGGTTTTGATCTCTTCTGCTGCACTGGACTAGTTTTAAAACTAAGTAAAATAAAAAGCATACAGACTTATAAATGTTGTGCACTTTTACAGGAATCTTCTGTCTTAGGAAACACCAGGGAGTGTTATAACACATTTGCTTTGACGTCTATAACTCATTGGGATTTTGCAAATGTTTTGTCTTGGTGTGAAACAGCACTGTGTAGCTTTCAACAAACCAAACAAACTTCAACAAACTTCAACAAACTTTCTGAACCAGCAGTTAAAATAATAATCTGCTTAATTTTACACCTACTCCATTATATAAAGGTGGAAAAAATCTCAGTTACTTGATGTCATTGCTAGTAACATATACCTGAGATCAGGCCGTTTGTCTCCACTCTTAAAGTGTATTGGCTGCTCTATAGAACGGCTACTCTTCACAGACACACAGCTGGACTCTGGGTTTGAGCTCTTCTGCTGGACTGAACTGGAACAGAGAACATATTCAGTTTAATCCTTTAGATTACTGCGTTCATTCTTTATGTGAGGAACCATATTAATATAAACATTCATCTTTCATAAAAAAAGAATGTCATGTTAGTTTTAAAACAAAAACAGGCTAAATAAAAAAAATCTTTAAATGTGTATTTGATCTGTGTGTGTGTGAGGGGGGGGGGGGGGGGGGTGCACGACAAACTGATTATTTTTCTGAAATGTAATACAATATTTAACAGTGTTTGTTGAAAGTACCTGCGTCCTGGTGAAGAATCTCCATCTCTGGATCCTTGTGAATCAGCCATGATGAAGATGCAGGGGAATCTGATGAGTTTTTGACCTTCTCCAGTGACTCTGAATGAAGAAACATTCACACACTAAATGATTAAATTAAACAACAGTCATAATTTAGTATACATATCTGGAGTGTGTGAGAAAAAGGATCATGTGACTGCGTTAACTCAAGCTCATGTTCACACATATGCTGTTAAACTCCTAAGGAATCACGAAACACAAAAGAAACATTGAAGTGAAAGAAACCCTTTCTTAAAGATAACATATAAAACAATCACTTAAAATGTCCTCCAGAAATTCATATTAATATGAGGAAGTACACACATGAACACTCACCTTGATCAAACTTTTACAAGATACAGGATCTCAAATCCTCCAGCTTTAAGATCATAAAACTACATGGAAATTCCTGCGTAAACGTTAAACACTTTGATGCTCTGTTTTTCAGTATCGTATTGGTATTTTACCTGCTTAAAATGGCGACAGGTGAACTCTAACTTACTTTCACTTTAGTTGAAAAACTGTTAATGGAGGTAGGTACACCTAACATGTTTTTTGTTAGAAAAATAAAATATATATACTGAACGAGTACATCATAAATCAATCATCCAACCTGTGTTTTTGGTCTTATCCTGAATCACTACGGTACGCCTATAATACTTGTTTATATTCGGACTATTCTAAACCACTGCGGAGTAGCACAGTACCTGCGTGACTCATCATAGACGTAAACAAAGAGAAATAGATCCGGCTACAATGTTTTTCCGCAAGACTCAGCAGTTTGTTTATTAACCGCTAGAGCGCCAAAAGTTACATAGATTAATGCCTTTAAAAAGATCTTAATTTGTGTTTCAAATTTAAACGAATGTCTTACGGGTTTGGAACGATATGTGGATGAATGATTATAAAGACAAAAATTTCATTTTTGGGTGAACTAACACTTTTAACCAGTTAACTTTCCTGAAGCAATTGAATATGCTTTCCTATGTAATGACATCATAGAGTAGATGACGTTTTTTGCTCTTTTTGTTTGTTTGTTCATATATTTGATTTTGTTTATTAGGTTTTTATTTAGATTCCATGCATGCTAGGCTACTCACACAGTCACGTGTGAATGGATAATGTCCGTATTACTAAATGTATGTCCATTACCGTACCATACATTTAGTAATACGGACATTATCCATTCACACGTGACTGTGTGAGTAGCCTAATGCATGCATGGAATCTAAATAAAAACCTAATAAACAAAACACATACAAACACAAAGGACACATTGAAGTGAACGAAACACTTTATTAGGGTTTATCAAACAATCAACTCAACTTTATTTATCACGTAGCCTAAATCACGTAAAATGTCCTCCCTATATGAGAAAGTCACATATGAACACCTACCTTTTACATGATAGGCCTACAGGATCTCAAATCCTCCAGCTTTAACATCATACAACTACACGTAAATTCCTTCTTAAACTTGATGAACACTTTGATGCGCAATGCGTATTTTTTCTACTCAAAATGGCGGCAGGATAACTTACTTTCACTTTCTATTTGTGACGAGAGAGAGAGAGAGAGAGAGAGAGAGAGAGAGAGAGAGAGAGAGAGAGAGAGAGAGAGAGAGAGAGAGAGAGGACGCGCGTTCACGAGAGCACCATGACGCAGGTGTGAGCAGGGCCGTGCAGAGACCTTTGGAGGGGCTCAAAGTATAAGGGGCACATGGAACAAGGCGTTAAATAGCGCGGTGCTCAAAATATCAATAGAGTAATATATCGTGACGCATTCCTTGCTGATTCGCGTATCGATACGCATAATTCTGTAGGCTATTGATATGGCAGCAAATGCTGTGATGCAGTTTTGGAAAAAAAAAAAACAGAACAGAAAAGACTATTTTAATTTTAAAAGTAAAAAAATTAATAACCTATTAATAATTAGAAACTAAAGCGTCTTAAGTTGTCCCAACCTGATGGCTTTTTCTTCTCTGTATATTAAGAACAGCCGTTATAGTAAAAACTATAAACGTTATAGTAAAATCAACGTGGCCCATGTTTCATAGAGTATAGTTTTATTTAATGTCAGCATTTGTGGCTATTTTGATGGCAAAAACTGAATTACAAAAATACAAGAGTTACACCAATACAATAAAAATAAAGCAAACAGAAAAAAAAACAGCAATTTCTTTTTACAGCAAATACAACAGATTTTTTACATTAATGTGATACCTGTTCTGGTAAAATCTTACTAAATTCCTTGGGTGAGTACGCTGCCTTTGCTGTTGTTGATGTTTCTGCTGCTGATACTGGAGTTGATCTGAGATACTGTAGACATTAAAACTACAAACATATAGGAGAAATATTAGCTGATTAAACAATTGTTATATTACCATGACAAGATGTAAAGATTCCTGAGAGTGTTTGGAACTGGCTCACTGACCTGCCAAGGCTGACTGCTCCAAGAAAATAAGAGGAAGATGCTCACAGAGGCTGCTGCACACCAAGAGCTGCAGGTAGAGAAAATAAGATACCAGATTTAAAAAAGTAAAATTATCTGAGAAAAAAAAAAAAACATTAATGGGGGATAGGATGATGGTGGCCATTGCAGGGGTAAGAGTGAGACACAAACATCTATATAGACAGAGGTGTGTGTGCTTGTGTGTCTACACTCAGTACACAATACTGTGATCATGATTTCAAGTTGCATTTTGATTGATTATGTCTAATCAAAAATATAAATAAGGAAACTAAACTGTATATGTGTGTTAATTCTGTTGGCACCTAAAAATCACAATGTAGCATTAATGATTTATTATTGAGTTTATTAACAGAGATATTATTGAGTTTACAGGCTATAGTGGTCTTTGCTGTTGTAGAAAGAAAATATTTTTGTCATATTTAAAACATTATATTTTAATCCTGTTCTGAATTGTTTTATTTTTATAATGATAATTCAGAGAATGAGAAAATCAGTATAAGCCTTATCAGTGTTGTTGTGATAATTATTTTAAGGCACTCTACATTTTTTTTAAATAAATACTGTAATAATAATAACTTAGTCAAATGGCATAAAAAAGACAAGACCCCTCGATGCCTGTGAGTGAAACTTTTCTCCCTCAAACAGCAAGCTAACGTAACGTTACTTCTTCAGGCTACACACAGCAATTGTTACCAAGGAGTAACCGTTCCTTCCAACAAGGGAGATAAAAGAACTAACTTCAATGTACTCACAAAAAAAGGTTTTATTGATAAATACACAATAATACATACATCAAATCAAAAAAAGAAAGTACACTGTAGAACCAAAAAAACTAATTTCCCCTTAACGGATGTTACCAACCAGCCAACCCCCTACAAACCCCAATACACTCCCAACTTTGTCACACAGGACAATTCAAAATAAAGCGGTAGTTTCTCTAAGAGACCTTGCTTTCGCTTCACAGATGGTGTCTGCTGCCTGCAAAAATGTATCAGGGCAATCCTGTCACCATAAAAGGGAAGGTACTTTGCAAGTTCCGCATCTTCCATAAGCAGGATGACTTCTCTGTCAATCTGTGTATAGCGGCTGTAGACAACTAAAAACAAAACTTGCAGCCGCGAGGGGCTAAACAGTGAGAGATTGAAACTGTGACGCGCAAAAACTCAGCTCCACTCGACGATCTCATTTCAATCCTTTATTTCACTTCAACACCTAAAGGTACAACTGGCACTGTAGTTACCAAGTCATCATAAGGGTCCCGTGTAAGTGCGGAAGTGCGCGAGTGCGGGTGCTGTTGCGGGTGCGGTCAACAAAAAGTGTTCGCTCCCAGGCTCACCCCCTCTCTCTGTCAAAGCCATAACCCAGGTGAACCAGTGAAGCAAACATATACTGTAGACCACTATCATCACTTCCGCCCAAACTCCGGTGGACACGCTCACCACCTACAATACAAGTACGGTGAATATTATGAATGAAACCAGATAGAACACGTGGGAGACTTACGCTGGCTCCTACATTCCGGCCCCTAATTATTTTAACACAATAATTATACAACTGCACATTATGTAGGAAATCAATAAAAAAATTTTAGGATAAGGCAGTCCATTTAAAAGTGTCCTTTCTTCAGTCATGTAAAAGAAAGAAGGCCCGTATGACAGTCAAGTTTAAAGTCAAAGTCTATGAAGTTCAAAGGTCAGTTGGATATCCTTATGGCTCCTCTGCTTCCTGTAAAAGGCAAATCTTAGTAATAGGCCTGTCCAAATAGCTGGTCTTCGTCCTAATTCGCACTTGACGAACAAGTCCTCTTCTGTCAGAGATAGTTTGCACAATCCTTCCTGTTAGCCATGAGTTGCGAGGTGCTGAGTCGTCGACTATGAGTACAATATCTCCAGTAAGGAAGTTGCGCTTGACACCAGACCACTTCTGACGCTCCTGAAGAAGAGGCAAGTATTCCTTAATCCAACGTTTCCAAAACAAGTCAGAGATGTACTGAACTTTTTTCCATCTGCGACGAGCGTAGATGTCCTCCTTTTTGAACTGACCCGGTGGCAAAGATGGCATGATCTTGAGTAGCAACAGATGGTTAGGGGTTAGTGGTTCCAAGTCGTTGGGATCAGTGGATGCCTTGGTAATTGGACGGCTGTTTATAATAGCCTCTGCTTCACAGAGAACTGTGTGAAGACTTTCCTCATCAAGGGTCTGCAACTTCAGGGTAGAATTCAGGACCTTCCTCGCAGACCTTATCAACCTTTCCCACACCCCTCCATGATGTGATCCTGTGGGAGGATTGAAAACCCACTTAATTCCTTTCTGAAGGAGAGTGTTGTTGATCACAGCAAGATTCCAACCTTCCATTGCCTCTCTCAATTCTCTCTCTGCACCAACAAAGTTGGTTCCATTGTCTGAGCGCAGCTCTAATACTTGTCCACGTCTTGCTGTAAAGCGTCGAAGAGCATTAATAAAGTGTGTCCAAAGACGATGCAACTTCGATGTGGATCGCTCTTATAGAAAAGCATGTGAAGAGAACCCCATACCTCTTCAATGTACTCATTCCTCGCTTAACTTCAAAAGGTCCGAAGTAGTCAACTCCAACCCGAGTGAATGGAGGTTCATCTGGAGAAACTCTGTCGCGGGGTAAATCTGCCATCTGCTGCTGCCCTGGAGCTGCATGCAGTCGTCGACAGACAATACATTTAGACAGGGTTTTTCTTATAGCCACACTAGCTCCAAGGATCCAATATCTTTGGCGCAGGCTAGCTAGCATGTGATTACGGCCACTATGTCCCACCTCTTGATGTATGTGCTGAAGAATTATATCAGAAATGTGTAAATCTTTTGTCAATATAACAGGATGCTTCGTTTCTTCCGGCATGGCTGCTCTGCTAAGTCGTCCTCCAACTCTCAGAACACCATCTTCAAGTATTGGATTGAGCTTGTAAATGTGACTAGTTCCTTTTACACTTCTCTCCTTTTGCAAGCTGTTGAACTCTCCTGGAAACCTCCTCCTCTGACAAAACTTAATAATCTCCATCTCAGCTCTTCTGAGTTCATCAACTGAAAGAAGACCACTACCAGTCAGAGCCTTGATACTCTGCATCTCCTTTTCTATTTCTTTTCCTTGTTGGTCCTTATCCAAGCCGGAATAAGCAAAAGTCAGGCTCAGTTGCTTCCTCTTCTGACTGAGGTACAGTAATAGACTCTTCAGCTTAAGGAACCAACCAACCGTCTTCTTCAGACGGATCCAATAGGAGAAGTAATTAATCAAGCGAGTGACTGCATCGATCCTCTCTTCAGCCTGCATGGCATTCACAATCAAACTCATTTTGACCTCAGGGTCATCGGGCAGGATTCTCATAGAGCCATCTGGATTTTCAGGCCACCCTTCTTCAGGTCCAACAAGAAACTTAGGTCCTGACACCCATGTGTTATCTTTCAGGAGTGATGTCACCTTTACTCCCCTGGAGGCCAAATCAGCAGGATTGCTTGTGGTGTTAACATATCTCCACTGCGATGGATTTGATACACTCAGTATCTTTGAAACCCGGTTGGCTACAAAGGTACGAAACCTTGTGGTCTCATTGCTGATGTACTTCAGTACGGAAGTACTATCAGTCCAAAAAATTGAGTCCTGAAGTTGCATCTGCAGCTCCTTCCTCCACAGCTCATCCATTCGACCTGCAACCATGGCAGCCGTCAACTCCATACGAGGTATGGTGATTGGTTTTAATGGAGCCACTCTAGCTTTACCCATTATGAAAGCACAGTGAACTTGTCTGTCTATGTTGTTTAATAACAGGTAAGTCACTGTTCCATAGCCGCTCTCACATGCATCTGCAAAGTGATGTAACTGAGCAGAAATCACCTCCCCAAAATCCATTGGTTTTAGGCATCTGTCGACTTCAAACTTTTCAAGCTGCCAGAGCTCTTTCAGCCAACTTCTCCACTCCTGTGCAGACAAATCTGGTATGAGGTCATCCCAACCAAGGTCCTTTCTGCACAAATCTTGAAGGATCTTTTTGGCAGATAAGACCACAGGCGCCAAGATTCCTAAGGGGTCATAGATTGAACTGACCGTGGAAAGGATCCCTCTTCTGGTTAAGGGTCGATCTTTGATGAGGACTTTGAACTTAAAAGTGTCGGACTGAACACACCACTGTACGCCCAATGCTCTTTCTACAGGAAGTGTGTCATTGTCCAAATCCAAATCCTTAACCTCTTTTGCTCTCTCTGTTGCAGGTATAGCTGCCAGCACGGCATGTCTGTTGCTGATCCACTTCATGAGTTGAAAGCCCCCTTTCAAACAAAGGGCACGAAGATCTTGGAAGAGTGCTATCGCCTCCTCCTCAGAAGCCACTGATGTAAGGCAATCATCCACATAGAAATTGTGCAGGACTGTTTCTATTACTTTGGAGCTGAATTGCTCCCGATTATCTTCCGCACACTTTCTGAGAGCAAAGCTTGCACAACTTGGCGAAGATGTGGCTCTGAACAGATGCGCAACCATTCTGTGCTCCACTAGGCTCTGCTTATGGTCTCCATCCGGCCACCAGAGAAACCTCAACAGGTCCGAATCCTCAGCTGGTACTCTGACTTGGTGAAACATAGCCTCAATGTCTGCCATAAGTACAACAGGCTCCTTTCTGAATCTGGTCATGACTCCAATTAGCATGCTGGTAAGATGCCCTGTAAGAGCTGAGCATTCAAAGATGTTCCCTGGAATGTAGCACCACAGTCAAAAACGACCCTGATCTTTTCTTTCTTCGGGTGATATACACCATGGTGTGGTATATACCATACCCTGCTGTCGCTCCGATCCAGATTCTCAGTTGGTACCTTCTCTGCATAGCCCTTGGAGATAATGTCATTCATAAATGCTGTGTAATCAGCATGAAATGGGGCATCCTTTTCAAACCTTCTTGTGAGACTCGTAGCACGCTGTTCGGCAACTCTTCTATTGTTTGGCATTTTTACATCCTTTTTCCTTAAAGGTAAGCCAACACTATAATGGCCATCCACCAACCTAGCAGATTTTGTAACATACTCTATGAACTGACGGTCTTCTCTTGATAACCCCATCTGCTCATCCTGACTACATTCAGGAAAATCTGCCTTTAGCTGCTGCTTCCACAGATCGTTGAGGTTTGCAATAGAGATCCTATTGACAGTGACATCTGGCCACCCACAAGTAGTTTCTCTACTTTCATAGCCCCTAAGAGGTCCATTTACAGTCCAGCCCAGCATTGTTTTGACTGCGTATGGACCCCCCTCCATGCTTTGCACAACTTGCCACGGCTCCAGTGCTCTGGGAACGTTGGTTCCAATCAGTAGGTCTATATCTGAATCAATCTCCCTTATATGGACGTGTTTCAGATGTGGCCATCGCTGGAGGTCTTTCAGAATCAGAAAGAGCTTTATTGCCAAGTGTGCTTGCACACACAAGGAATTTGTTTTGGTAATGAGGCTTCCAGTGCACAATTACAAATACAACAAGAAACATAATAATACAAGTTTTTAAGAATAAAATACAAAATATAAAAATATGAGAATAAAAGTATCACAGTTGGGTTTAGCCAGAATAAACATTTACAGATTTACAGATTATGAACAAATTTACAGTGTTTTGAATATTATAAATAAATAAATCTACATGTAAGTGTCACCTGAGTTGTAAGTTGTTGCGTTAAACAGTATTGCACTTAAAGGCATATGCCTTGGGAAATATGTTAACTGTTCAGGAGGGAAATGGCCTGTGGGAAGAAACTGTTCCTGTGCCGAGATGTTCTTGTGGCCAGTCATCTGAGTCTCCGTCTTGACGGTAACAGTTCAAACAGGTGGTGTCCAGGGTGAGTGGAGTCTGTGATGATTTTACCTGCTCTCTTCCTCACTCTGGAAGAGTACAGGTCCTGGAGGGTTGGCAGGGGGGCACCAATATTCCTCTCTGCAGTCCAAACTGTCCGCTGTAGTCTCCTGATGTCTGATTTGGTAGCTGTACCAAACCAGACAGTGATGGAAGTGCATAGAACAGACTCAATGATGGCTGAGTAGAACTGAATCAGCAGCTCCTGTGGCAGGTTGAACTTCCTCAGCTGGCGACGGAAGTACAGTCTCTGCTGGGCCTTTTTCACAATGGAGTCAATGTGATTGTCCCACTTCAGGTCCTGAGAGATGATAGTGCCCAGGAACCTGAATGACTCCACTGCTTCCACAGTGCTGTTCATTCTGGTGAGTGGGGGGAGTGCTGGGCTGTTCCTCCTGAAGTCCACTGTCATCTCCACTGTTTTGAGCGTGTTCAGCTCAAGGTTGTTATAACTGCACCAGACAGCCAGCTGTTCGACCTCCAGTCTGTAAGCAGACTCGTCACCGTTTCGGATGAGACCGATGACAGTGGTGTCGCCTGCAAATTTCAGGAGCTTGACAGTGGGGTCTCTAGAAGTGCAGTCGTTAGTGTACAGGGAGAAGAGCAGTGGGGAGAGAACGCACCCTTGAGGGGCGCCAGTGCTGGTGGTGAGAGTCCTGGATGTGTGTTTCCCCAGTCTCACGAGCTGCTGCCGGTCCGTCAGGAAGCTGGAGATCCACTGACAGATCGAGGATGGAATGGAGAGCTGGGTCAGTTTGGCTGTGAGAAGATCAGGCATGATGGTGTTGAAGGCCGAACTGAAGTCCACAAAGAGGATCCTTGCATAAGTCCCAGGTCTGTCGAGGTGTTGCAGGATATAATGCAGTCCCATGTTGACTGCATCATCCACAGACCTGTTTGCTCTGTAAGCAAACTGAAAGGGATCCAGCAGGGGTCCAGTGATGTCCTTCAGGTGGGCCAACACCAGTCTTTCAAACGACTTCATGACTGTTGAAGATCTGCGTGAAGACCGGGGCCAGTTGGTCAGCGCAGGCTTTTAGACAAGCAGATGAGATGCCGTCTGGGCCTGAGGCTTTCCTAGTCTTCTGTTTTTTTGAAGACTCGGCTCACGTCCTCCACACAGACCTTAAGCTCAGGTTGGATGGCAGGAGGGAGGAGGAGAGGGGGTGCAGAAGGTGATGGTGGGTGTGTGAAGTGCAGATCAGAGCGGGTGTGTGGTGTGAATGAGGGCTTTTCAAACCTGCAGTAAAATGAGTTTAAATCATCAGCCAGGTGTGGATTGTGGTCACATGAGCCTACAGTCTCGGCTCATGTGCCCAATGCACATTCCTTTCTGGTGAGGAATGTTGCCTCGATGAACTGGCATGTTTATCTGCGTGTAAATATCAGGCAGTTCACAAAAGCAATCACTATCTAATTCAGCCACTTCCAAATCTGAAACAATATGGCTTCCAACGACCTTCTCCTGACCCATAGTCCGAAGGAGAATACCAGTTCTTCGTCCCCTGACATTCAGCTTATTCATCAGCCGCTCGGTACAGAATGACGCTGAGCTCCCAGGATCCAAGAAGGCATATGTAATTAAAACCTTATGCCCTTTCCTAGGTTTAACTTGAACTGGAACTATGGAGAGTGTACAGTCTTGGTCACCGGCCCCAGTGAGACCACTGGATTGAACAGATATCAGAGCACTGCCCACTGCTGTCTCAGATTCTCTTTTGGTTTGCACTAAATTAATTTCTTTCTCTTTTGGATAAATGTGGAGTACAGTAGGGTGCCTCAGACTGCATACTTTGCATGAGAGACGCTTCCTACAGTCTCGGCTCATGTGTCCAATGCACAAACAGCCAAAACACACCCCTTCTGTCTTTAAGAAAGTAATCTTCTCATTATGCATCCTCTTTTCCAACTGGCGGCACAGATCTAATGTGTGCTCACCTCCACAAAACATACAAGCCTTCATACCAGCTGAACTTCCCTCTTTTAATTTTAATACAGGTTCAACTTTCCTTTCCACTGTTGCAATGGTGATAGCAAAGCTACTCCCTTGGCTCTAGAGCGAGGCTCAAACTTAGATTTCCTTACGTCCCTGTTTACTGTTGTTGATGGTGTATCCTGTATATCCCCGAATAGTGGATCACTTGCGATCTTTACTTGTCTTTCAATAAAGCCAACAATATCTATAAATGTGGCTCTCCGGCCACTCCTTTCCTGCAACTCACAAGCCACAGTTCTCCATCTCTCCCTATGTTTGTAGGGCAACTTTTTTACGATGGTCAGCATATTGGTAGGCATGTTCAACTCTTCCATATATCTAACATCTTCCATGGCGTTACAACATCCTCGTAGAAAAAGACTATATGCCTGTAGAGATTTCACATCTTCAGGTCTTATTGGTGTCCATGAAAGAGCCTTTTCCATGTAAGCTGAAGCAATTTTCTGTGCATTACCAAAATGCTCTTGTAGCAAAGCCTTACCCTTGGCATATCCTCTGTCTTGTGCCGTATGTTGACAGCTTCTGACAAGCTCCCTTGGCTGCCCCCTGGTGTACTGTTCTAAAAAGTACAAGCAGTCTTTCGGATTGTCAGCCTTCTCTTCGATGCTGTGTTCAAAAGCCCTCATGAAGGAATGATATTGCAACGGATCGCCGTCAAAAACCTGAATGTCTCTTTTAGGCAGAAATGAGAGAGATTGCTGCTGAACCAATAAAGCAGTTATTTCTTTCCAAAACCGTAATTATTTGATTTTGATCACTGCTGCTTGTCACCAGTGTTGCCGATTGATGACTCCTGTGCTGAAACAGTGGACGTGGCTGTACTGTATCTTGAGGTCCCGTGGCTTCAGGTCGTCCTGATGATGTAGGTTGAGATTGTGCTGGTTGAATCACATTTTTCACTTGAGGTTTTGTACCCAAGAAATGTGGATTGGGCTGTCCCTGTATTGGGATATTCCTATCAGGCACAAATGTTTTTGCATCAGCACTAAGTGTTTTGGTTTTCCTTTGTTGTCCCCTTTCTAGATAAGAATTCATGTCATTGGACTTCACAGATGGATGACTTGAAACATGAGACCCTCCTGAGCCTCTCAGCACATTCACTTTAGCCACTGATGCGGCTATTTCCACTTCAAGTTCAAACTCTTCACGTTTTTTCCTTAGCTGTTCCTCTTGTTCTTCTAATGCATGTTTGTCTTTTAGTAGTCTTTGTCTTGCAATGAGAGCAGCCATATCTGCCTCAGCTTTAATGCGTGCTGATGATGTTGTTGACACACTGGACCTTGATCCAGCCGAGCTCTGCCTACTATTAGAACATTTACTTCCAGTGTTTGACACACTATCACTTGGTTTGACCTCATCTTGTGTGACAGAGGCTTGAACATTTTGCCCAGAGTGACTTGAAACATTAGACTCATTATCATGAGGTTCATCCAACCTGTGCATTGATTCCTTTTGTGATACAAATATGGAAGCATCACTTGTGGCAACATGAGCAATAGTACTGCTTATTGGTCTCCCTATTTCAGAAAGCCATCCCTTTGCATCCTCCATAAATCCATTGTGGCATTTTAGTACATTCACGAACCATTCATTTTGCTTTTCCTGCTCCTCTTCAGGACGTATGGGAATCACAGACTCATGTAACGCAGTAGTTTCATCCACCATTTGACTCATTTTCTCAAGATGAGATCGCACTTGTGGGGCATTGTCATCCTTTTGCATGAGATCCTTTATTGTCTGTATTAGACCTTTAATTTTATGAAAACATTTTCTACGTTCCTTTTGCAGTGTTTCAATTTTATTCACCAAGGCCTTGGAAGTGAGTTTGATTTCTCTCCTTTGTTCATCCATTTCTGAACCATTGACATATAAATTCGATATTGATCCACTTGTTGCCATTTCCCTATGCACCACAAATCATCCAAGAATCCAAGCCGTTCAATCAATCAATCCTTTTGTCAATCAATCCACCACTGCATCATAAACCACATCCAAAGACCAACAATAAACAACACCGGCAAGCAACAATACGTCCCATATGGACAAGCGGCAGTAACCTATTCACACTGTGTTCAAACAAACAACTTACACAGCACAAATTAACAAGTTACTACATACCGCTTCAGTTGCTGCGTTGACTGTGGCCGGGTCTTTATCCTTTGAGTGGTAATGAATGAACCGCCATCCAATACAGCAAAGCTCCAAACATTTCCGTGTTTCCTTTGATATCCATAGCGTTCCGTTGTAATCCGCGGAAACGTTTAAATCATACCTAGAGATCAACAGAATTTCAATGGTATTTCGATTACAATGGATATTGAAACAATGTTGAAATCCCAGCATATCAACAAAACTTCAATGGTGTTTTACAGGTTTAATCTGAAGGTCTGTAATTTTAATTTAGGCTATAATCCTGCTTTATCGACAGCCAGGATGGGCTAGCAAAATATAGAAAATAGAAACTATACCTTTAGGCTATAAGGCCTAGACTAGCACAAATGACACTCCATGCATTCTTTAAAATTTAATCCGCGGCTGTACCACAAACATATACTCACTATTTTTATTTCAAATCCAGAAGTTATGCAGCAACTTTTATTAAAAAAAAAGTTTTGTCAGCATTGCGATTCTCTTTGTCTGGCACCGCTCCATTGATAAGCGTTAACTGCCTTGTAGGCGGGAACTCTATTGAAGTCTAAAACTATTGGATCTGCTCAGAATCACTCTAGATCTCCCATAACCAATCACTAACGTTTGGTCGTGACGTATGTCTTTTCCCGAACCCCGTGGGGTATGGAGGGATTATTGGGTCAGATTGAAAACTAAAAGTCTAAAACTAAAAGTCTTAATCGAAAACCAAAAGTCTAAGTTTGAAACTAAAAGTCTAAGTCGAAAACTAAAAGTCGAAGTCGAAAACGAATTTGGTATTTAGGATAGGGCATTTCGTATTTAGGATTGGGCATTTGGTATTTAGGATAGGGCATTTGGTCATTTAGCCATTTAGGATTTAGGATTGGGCATTTAGGGATTTAGGATTGGGCATTTAATCATTTAGCCATTTAGTATTGAGCATTTGAGGATTGAGGAGTGTATGCAAATAAGGAGGCGTGGCCCAAATACTGGAGGATGGGTTTGAAATGGCTGGTGCGCAGATGCACCTTATGGACAGCAGAGGGAGCTCCAGTGCTAAGGAGCACACTGTAAACCAAACACAGCGAGTGAGCAGGTCTGCAGCGAGGACTGTACTTTATAATGTGATAACTTCAACTTAATGACAGCGTTGTATAGGGGTACTGGAACGGTACATGTATTCCTATTGAACCGAAATGGTAGCCTACGGGCGTCACGGTTCGGTGCACGAATTTACACGGAGAATACACGGTATAAAAATAAATAAAACTCTAAATAGCGATACATTTCGCTCTCGCGTCTGGTGTGAACGCAGCATAATAAACAGCGCAAAGTTCAAACTGCAAAGTGTGTATATTTGTGTACACTCGCAATAAAATACATGTGCTTTTGTCACACTCTAAAATCTTGTCAAACTGTAACCTACAACTGTCACCCAACCAAAATCACACACACACACACACACACCTAGTTCATCGTGCGCACCCCCCCCCCCCCTCCCTTCTCTCTCACCCAACCAAAATCACACACACACATAATAAACACGCTGCAATGTCAAGATTGCAATGCTGGAGTGTGTGTGTGTGCGAGAGAGAGAGAGAGAGAGGGGGGGGGGGGGTGGAGGTGCGAATGCGATCGAACTAGGTGTGTGTGTGAGAGAGAGAGAGAGAGAGAGAGAGAGAGAGAGAGAGAGAGAGAGAGAGAGTGTGTGTGTGTGTGTGTGTGTGTGTGTGTGTGTGTGTGTGTGTGTGTGTGTGTGTGTGTGTGTGTGTGTGTGTGTGTGTGTGTGTGTGTGTTTGGTTGGGTGACAAGTTACAGACTGCAGTCAAGCCAGCCTCCACCTCGAAATGAGCGGTCAAACTAGCCGCCCCTATATTTCTCTATGCGCTTATACACTAGGTATTACGGTAAGACCGTCAACCATTCTGAAACCATTCAGTCAACCATTCTATCTATCTATCTATCTATCTATCTATCTATCTATCTATCTATCTATCTATCTATCTATCTATCTATCTATCTATCTATCTATCTATCTGATGTTGTTTTACAAAATAAGAGCCCCCAAAACTCATATATTAGGCCTACCTGTTGTCTCCATACATTCAGAAAATCATAAAAATAAAAGTCCTAATTTCCACAGATGGAATTCAACCTCAGATGGAGAGGACACCTTCTCAAGGTTTCCCCTGCAAAGTTTCAGGACATTCTGATGTTGTTTTACAAGATAAGAGCCCCCAAAACTCATATATTAGGCCTACCTGTTGTCTCCATACATTCAGAAAATCATAAAAATAAAAGTCCTAATTTCCACAGATGGAATTCAACCTCAGATGGAGAGGACACCTTCTCAACGTGTCCCCTGCAAAGTTTCAGGACATTCTGATGTTGTTTTACAAAATAAGAGCCCCCAAAACTCATATATCACCTGTTGTCTGCATACATTCAGAAAATTATAAAAATAAAAGTCCTAATTTCCACAGACCAATTCCACCTCAGATGGAGAGGACACCTTCTCAAGGTGTCCCCTGCAAAGTTTCAGGACATTCTGATGTTGTTTTACAAAATAAGAGCCCCCAAAACTCATATATTAGGCCTACCTATTGTCTCCATACATTCAGAAAATCATAAAAATAAAAGTCCTAATTTCCACAGACCAATTCCACCTCAGATAGAGAGGACACCTTCTCAAGGTGTCCCCTGCAAAGTTTCAGGACATTCTGATGTTGTTTTACAAGATAAGAGCCCCCAAAACGCATATATTAGGCCTACCTGTTGTCTCTATACATTCAGAAAATCATAAAAATAAAAGTCCTAATTTCCACAGACCAATTCCACCTCATATGGAGAGGACACCTTCTCAATGTGTCCCCTGCAAAGTTTCAGGACATTCTGATGTTGTTTTACAAAATAAGAGCCCCAAAACTCATATATCACCTGTTGTCTGCATACATTCAGAAAATCATAACAATAAAAGTCCTAATTTCCACAGACCAATTCCACCTCAGATGGAGAGGACACCTTCTCAAGGTGTCCCCAGCAAAGATTCAGGACATTCTGGTGTTGTTTTACAAAATAAGAGCCCCCAAAACTCATATATTAGGCCTACCTGTTGTCTCCATACATTCAGAAAATCATAAAAATAAAAGTCCTAATTTCCACAGACCAATTCCACCTCAGATGGAGAGGAAACCTTCTCAAGGTGTCCCCTGCAAAGTTTCAGGACATTCTGATGTTGTTTTACAAAATAAGAGCCCCCAAAACTCATATATTAGGCCTACCTATTGTCTCCATACATTCAGAAAATCATAAAAATAAAAGTCCTAATTTCCACAGACAAATTCCACCTCAGATAGAGAGGACACCTTCTCAAGGTGTCCCCTGCAAAGTTTCAGGACATTCTGATGTTGTTTTACAAAATAAGAGCCCCCAAAACTCATATATCACCTGTTGTCTGCATACATTCAGAAAATCATAAAAATAAAAGTCCTAATTTCCACAGACCAATTCCACCTCAGATGGAGAGGACACCTTCTCAAGGTGTCCCCTGCAAAGTTTCAGGACATTCTGATGTTGTTTTACAAAATAAGAGCCCCCCAAATCTCATATATATGCTGTTTTGTCAACAGACAAATTTCACCTCAGATGGAGAGGACACAATCTCACAGTGTGACTAACAAAAATACAATATATTCTGTTATTGATTTTCACATTTACATTTTTATTTAATTATTTACAAAATATTTAAAACTCTTAACTCTTTTCTTTAGTGAATATGTGATTTTTTTTTTTAATGAACAATGTATTTAGCAATATTATTTTACCAAAAAATTTGACAGTAGCAAAATGTAAATAAAAAGATAAATAACATAAATGTAGTAATTCTGTTAACTTTTTAACAGATTTAACAGCACAAAATGCAGTCCCAATTATTGCGTCTGGCCCATTTCAGCTGCTTCTGAGTCATTCCCAGGCACTTTTCGTGGTACCATCTCTTGCAGCGGTCACACTGGATCTAAAATAAGTTAGAAATATTACTGAACTCCTACATACACATATGCATGTTTTAAATTGCTGCTCCTTATTACTTTCCAATTATCCTTTTAGAAATGAACCAAAAAACTTACCTACTTTGTCACACGTTGCCTACTTCCAATTACTTCTTTCTGTGCGCACATGGAACAGTGATTGGTCTCATCAAATACTAAAATATTATAAATAAATAAATGGGTAACACAGATATAATGTTTAATGTACATGTCCATTTTAAAGGAACCATCTTACATCATCATTACATACATCGAAGAATGCACTTATTTATATATTTAACCAGCAAGATATTTTTATATAACCAGCGAGATATTTAAGTACTGTAAATACTAAATGTTGCGTTTAAACCGAGTTTTAAATTAATGAAAATACAAATGTGTGTAACTTGTGTCAAGAAATTATTTTTACTATTATTATTACATTTATACCCCTTTCATTTTCGTGAACCTATTTATGTCACAGTATATCTATTGTGTTGCTGTTTATCGGTATGTATCCTTTTATTTATTGCATTATGTCTACTTGCTTGCAATATTTCCATGCCTTAATCCACAGCATAGTTATCTGGAATCTTTTTTTTTTATTTTTCCAGGCTTGTTAACTTGAATTACTGGCATGTATTACACGTGATCACATTTCCTTTGGCCTGCTCTGCGAATGTCATCTTTATTTGTAATTTCAGTTTATCCCCTGTGTGTTTATGATTGCATGTACTGCATTAGAAGGCATTGCCAACAAACTATAAACACCCTCCTGTGGCATCAGTATTACTGCTCTGCTTTGTGTTTTTTTTTTTTTTTTTTTTTTCTTGATAAATTAAACATAATGCTGTTAAATTACAACACTCTGGTGTTATGGGAAAATTTGATTTTCATTGATTTACAGTGTTGATTTTCATTCGCTTTCAGTAAGACATTGAAACGACCATTTATTGGACTGTGGTCTGACAACAATTGACTAATGTGTGTTTTAACACTGAGAAGCAGCTGAGACATCAGAAGGAGCCAGGTTGAAACAGAGGTCATTCAATTTAGAACTTGTGGGTTTGTAATGGCGCTTTTCCACTGCATGGTACGCTCGGTTCGGTTCGGTACGGTTCGATTCGGCGCGGAACGGTTCGGTTCTGCTTCGCTTTTCCACTGCGTGGTACGACTCGGCTCGGTACGGCACGGTTCGTTTCGCTAGCTCGGTTGCTTTTCCACTGCAGTTAGTACCCATTCAAAGTGGGTGGGACTGATCGTTACACTGTTTGTAGGTCCGGTGATAGCCGTGTGCGGCTAAGAGATGAGCTAGCTGCTACTTCTTGGAACACTTTTTCATTTTGTTTTGCCCCATCCAGCTCTCGGACCCGCTCCTAGGCAACCAACGAGAGGATTGTCTGCACCTCGACCACGATTCAGCCATTTCCTTTTTAAAGTGTTGATCTCTTCTTTTTTTTCAAGTAAGTAAAACACAGGTGCTACCGTGTTGGCTGTTGTCTACTGGTTATATGACTCTGTATAGCGGTCTCGTGTCGCAAATCCAATGACGCTGGTAGTGACAATTCTGTCTGTCTGACCAATCAGTGATCTGCAGTGTTTCACTTCACATTTTAGTACCGGTACGGTACGCTTGGAACCTCAACAGATCAGGTACCATTTAAAGCTCGCCGAAGCGCACCGTACCGTACCGTACCATGCAGTGGAAAAGCACCACAAGTGAGCCGTACCGAACCGAACCGTACCGTACCATGCAGTGGAAAAGCGCCAAAGCGTGCCGTACCGAACCGAACCGTACCGTACCATGCAGTGGAAAAGCGCCATAAGAATTAACTCAGCAGGATTAGATCACCAACCGATAAACCTTCCCTTGTTTAAATAAGAGCCTGCAAGCAGGTAAACTTGAGAGAAGGTATAAAGGCTGCTCAGCTCTGTCACACTTGCTTTGCAGATTGTACTTGACTTCTGTGTGGCAACTGGGCCTTCTTGCATTAATAAATACCTTTTAAAAGACAGCTTGACTCAGAAATGTCTCTTACGTTGTGACTTTTGTTTAATGAATATTTTTGCAACAACAATGGTGAAAAAGTATTTTAAGCAATAAAATATTTAATATATATATATATGAAATATTTTGGTTACTGTCCAAATCTTTATAGCTTTTTGTAGTAACCATATTATAACAGCAGTAAGCAGCTCTGTGTTGTAGCTCACCATACTGTATGTTGTTCTTAAATTACTGTGTAGCATGGCTTTACAGGTCGTATTCCATCTGTCTTAGCTGATACTACTCTGGTAACCCTACATTTTGTGGTAGCTTTAATTTAATAATTTACAAACTGGCTGTGAGTGTTGACCGTCAGAGGACATCTTAACTATTGTGAATTCTTTCTTTGAACTGTGAATTATTTTATTATTGTTATAACCATCTATTTTTCTCTGATGCTGCATTAACAGATAGTTTTATTCAAATTACAAATAAAATAATTTTTGTATTGCTGTTTTTATATTACACTACATTTTTATGTCCTCTCCATCTGAGGTGGAATTGGTCTGTGGAAATTAGGACTTTCATTTTTATGATTTTCTGAATGTATGGAGACAACAGGTAGGCCTAATACATGAGTTTTGGAGGCTCTTATTTTGTAAAACAACATCAGAATGTCCTGAAACTTTGCAGGTGACACCTTGATAAGGTGTCCTCTCCATCTGAGGTGGAATTGGTCTGTGGAAATTAGGACTTTTATTGTTATGATTTTCTGAATGTATGCAGACAACAGGTGATATATGAGTTTTGGGGGCTCTTATCTTGTAAAACAACATCAGAATGTCCTGAAACTTTGCAGGGGACACCTTGAGAAGGTGTCCTCTCCATCTGAGGTGGAATTGGTCTGTGGAAATTAGGA
>CM070825.1:44062613-44188534 GCA_036326025.1 Chrosomus eos
AATATACACACTTTGCAGTTTGAACTTTGCGCTGTTTATTATGCTGCGTTCACACCAGACGCGAGAGCGAAATGTATCGCTATTTAGAGTTTTATTTATTTTTATACCGTGTATTCTCCGTGTAAATTCGTGCACCGAACCGTGACGCCCGTAGGCTACCATTTCGGTTCAATAGGAATACATGTACCGTTCCAGTACCCCTATACAACGCTGTCATTAAGTTGAAGTTATCACATTATAAAGTACAGTCCTCGCTGCAGACCTGCTCACTCGCTGTGTTTGGTTTACAGTGTGCTCCTTAGCACTGGAGCTCCCTCTGCTGTCCATAAGGTGCATCTGCGCACCAGCCATTTTAAACCCATCCTCCAGTATTTGGGCCACGCCTCCTTATTTGCATACACTCCTCAATCCTCAAATGCTCAAAACTAAATGGCTAAATGATTAAATGCCCAATCCTAAATCCCTAAATGCCCAATCCTAAATCCTAAATGGCTAAATGACCAAATGCCCTATCCTAAATACCAAATGCCCAATCCTAAATACCAAATGCCCTATCCTAAATACCAAATTCGTTTTCGACTTAGACTTTTAGTTTTCGACTTAGACTTTTAGTTTCAAACTTAGACTTTTGGTTTTCGTTTAAGACTTTTAGTTTTAGACTTTTAGTTTTCAATCTGACCCAATAATCCCTCCATAGTGGGGAGGAGCGCCACAACATCATGGCCACCAACAATTTAAAACCATTTTTATTGTATTATTTCATTTTTTTCTTTTAACGTGCTAACTCCTGCTCCGTCTGTCTTCCAGCTCCTCCCGCTCGGTCTGGGGCGTAGCGCAGCCACTTCTGTACAGCTTGAGCGAAGTCATAGGTGTTTGTCGTTGTAGACGTTGAGTCAAGGCATCTAGAATACAAGTAAAAGTATGTTACTGTGATTTAGTCAATGATTTGTTCAATCAAACTGTCGTCAAGGATTGGGAGCAGAACATGGCACGAACACAGTACACATAGGAAAGTCAAATACACACACACACTACACACACAGATGAGGCTTATTATACTAAAGACTTGCTTGAAAAAAGATGTGGATTAATGATCTGAAAAAAAAGGACAAAAAGTAAATCACATTGTCAGTAAACAGCAATTTAATTCAGAATCATCCACTATTCGCGTCATCCACTGTGTTTATCTGTGCACCAGAAGTTGATGGACCTTCTCCTGCTGTTTTTCCACACTCTGGGGACAGGGAGAGATAAGAATATCCGTTTATGCTTAGATATAAACTTAGATTCTATAGACTACTCCACATAATGTGAAGAAATGTGAATGTGTAGATTGTTTGATGTGTAGACACATAATATTAACATTAGCCTACCTCTGTAGGCTCTCTGTGGCAGCAGAAACTGTTTCCTCATCCCCATCGTCCTGTGAAGATGAGCATTTGATTGAGCACATTTTATTATACTATTTGTCATAATTTCTGGTGTATTATGTAGGCTACTTACAACTGTCTGGGGTTCTGTTAAGACAGGTGGCTCATTGTATACATCAGAATCTGTAGGGAGCAACAAAAAACCCAACCCAAAGTAAAATATTTGGAAATATCAAAAACAGCCTATATAAAAAATAACACATATGTAGACCTCTTACATTTTATGAAGGCACTTGAATCCTCGGGAGTGACAGGCTCTGATGAAGTCCCTCCAGGAATTCTCTCAGCCATTGGCCTTCCAGCATTCAGGCTCAGGGCCATCTGCATCTCCATCTCCTCTGCATCTCCATCTCCTCCATCTCCATCTCCTCTGCATCTCCATCTCCTCCTTCATCTCCATCTCCTCCCTCATCTCCATCTCCTCCTGCATCTCCATCTCCTCCTGCATCTCCATCTCCTCTGCATCTCCATCTCCTCTGCATCTCCATCTCCTCTGCATCTCCATCTCCTCTGCATCTCCATCTCCATCTCCTCTGCATCTCCATCTCCTCTGCATCTCTCATCTCCTCCTTCATCTCCATCTCCTCTTTCATCTCCATCTCCTCTGCATCTCCATCTCCTCCTTCATCTCCATCTCCTCCTTCATCTCCATCTCCTCTGCATCTCCATCTCCATCTGCATCTCCTCTGCATCTCCATCTCCTCTGCATCTCCATCTCCTCTGCATCTCCATCTCCTCTGCATCTCCATCTCCTCTGCATCTCCTCTGCATCTCCATCTCCTCCTTCATCTCCATCTCCTCTGCATCTCCATCTCCTCTGCATCTCCATCTCCTCTGCATCTCCTCCTTCATCTCCATCTCCTCTGCATCTCCATCTCCATCTGCATCTCCTCTGCATCTCCATCTCCTCTGCATCTCCATCTCCTCTGCATCTCCATATTTGCGAGCCTCTTCCTTCTTTCTGTCAAATGAGAATGAACATTTAATTGTGTTAATTAGACCTATGTCAAAAATGCTGCTGCACTGCTAGACACTGGATGCTATTTAGTTATTTAATATGTCAAATGTTTGTAAAGTCAGGTAACCATGATATCCTCAAGCCTTACCTGATATTATAACATTTGGGTAAATTACTCTAAAATAGTTATTAATTACTAACTACACATGACATCTTCAACAGTGTAATAAGATTAATGTAATAATTACTATCTCTAGAAAGTATTGGTCTACTGATTACTTTATAAATCCCATATCAACCTCAGCCACTTGAAAAATACAAAAAGAGACATTAAACTGCACTATTAATGCTTTCAAAGTAACAATATACAATTGCTCGAATATTCTTGAATTGACCAAAGTGTGTAGAGAAGTGCATACTGCTGGTGAAAAATATGCAGACCTCTTTTTGTCTGGCGCTGTTACCATGGTGACTCATAATATCTGCGCTCCATTGATAATAACAGTGCGCGCGTGGCGCGCGCGCTTCCCCGCGCTCAGAAAAGGTGCAGAAGATCATCAAAGATCGTGATATCTCATAAGCACTAGACTAAAACGACTGTTATCATATCTGAAAACAAACACAATGGATTTACAAAACTGTATCGCACATCGCAGCCCTGCTCGAGGATTATTAATATTTTGGATTTGTAGGCTATTACGAGATGGTCTAATCTGCATTTCCAGTTAACGTTACAACTCGAGACAGTTCTGCATCGAATAAAGTAAAGGTAAACCATGTATTTTGTATAATTCTGGCCCGCCGCGGTCACTGCTGTGGGTAACGTTAGCACTAGCTAGCGCTAGATAGAGCACTACCCTTGTGAAAAAGAAGTGTGCTTAATTGTATTGAAAGCGTACTTTTTGTGTGCTTAAACTCATAAAAGTATACTTTTTGAAAAGTGTACTTGCAGATAATATAATATAATTAAAATTAAAGACCACTTAAGTGAACTTAAAGGGAATACACTTTAATGACAATATTTATTAACTCACTTAAGTGCACTTTTTACAAATGCACTTTGTAATAATATCTAATTAAGTTTAACTTAAAGTAAGTACACTATCATCACAATATTTATAAACACACTTAAGTGCACTTTTAAAAATGCACTTTGTAATAATATGTAATTAAGTTTAACTTAAAGTAAGTACACTTTCATGACAATATTTCTAAACACACTTAAGTGTACTTTTTAAAAATGCACTTTGTAATAATGTCTAATTAAGTTTTACTTAAAGAAAGTACACTTTCATGATCATATTTCTAAACACACTTAAGTGCACTTTTTTACAAATGCACTTTGTAATAATATCTAATTAAGCTTAACTTAAAGTAAGTAAACTTTCATCACAATATTTCTAAACACACTTAAGTGCATGTTTTAAAAAAAAACACTTTTTAATTGTGTCTACTTAAGTTTTACTTAAACATACATTTTAAATAATTATGATTTTATAGTGTTTTTTAAAGTTATTCAAGTTATAAGTTATTAAACGAAATTTATTTGGATGTATTGACTAATATACTAAATAAAATAATAATTTTAATGGAAAACATGGAAAGTAATTCACTTTAATTTCAACTCAAGTGTGTTGTCCAAAAATAATTTGTTCATGTATTTTAAATGTGTTTAGTCTATAATATATACTGTGTGCATTAATGCACTTGGAATGTATTTTTCCAATAAATTTGCAATACAGTATAATCCAGGACTTAATTGTTGACATTTTTGTCAGTTTTCTACATAATATTTGACAATAAAATGTAATCTATGAGAGGAGTCTTAGCATAACAGTAATGTGTTGTACTTTACATCTGTGAACAGAATACTTTCAATATCATTATTAGGTGAAAGAGTAAAGTTTTGTGAACTTACAGAGTCTAACAACACAATGAGTTAGAACAACTTAAACTTAATTAAACAGAAAAGCTGAAATAAAAATATACTCTATATACGAACATGGTGTTTAATGCGCATGCGCCAGATATACTACGTCACGATGACGCACTACTTCACTAGAGTTTGAAAAATGCGCTGTTATGTTTCTGTTGATGCATGAGGAAACTGAAGCTTCCCAAACAAGAGAACAAAAGGAGCGCCACGTTTGGCTGTTTGCAGATGAGCTGTTATACAGCAAATAATCAGTCAAGTAAGTAGCCTATATCTTGATGCTTTCTTTATTGAATTTTTTTCACCGCAGTTGATATTGCGATTAAGAGTGCTTTTTAATAGCAGATAGTAACGTTGCTATAGCCTACGCAATAGATTCGGGAGCTAAATTAATCATGTTTCCAATAATTTATCTATGATTGCATTCTAATAAGGTCTTACATCGTAATGTGCTCGCGTGTGTGGGCATGTTCGAGGAATTTGTCTACTGAAATGTGTTTTTTATAAATATATTTATTCATTTATTTATTTTTATTAAACCGACTTTTTAAATCATTTTAAACAAACTAAATGACTTAAAGTTAAATTTGCATGCTGAATGCTGATCCAATATTGTAACTCTCGAAGACATTTATATATTAATTAATCTTAACCACCATACATATTTAATCACCCACCTCTAGAAATAAGGCTTGTAATGTATTTAATTTCGTTTTGCATTTGAAGAGTGAGTTGTTCACTATTTGTTTTGTAATATGTAATATTGTTGTGCTTATCTGGATTAAACATTCATTTTGCAGGATCAGTTCACATTTGTTATTGGAGATACAGAGTAAGCGGTGTGGAATCACAGACCTGTATTGATGAGGTGATGTTACAAGATTTATTTTGAATTTTTGCCCAGCCAGCACACCAAGCTAAAACACTGCTATCAAGTCACCAAGTATCCCTATAACTTTTAATGCTTTGTATCTTTTCCATTTGCAAGTTATACATTCCCACCTGTGCATTTACATATGCCCCTATAATCATCATATATTTTACAGGTAACAAACCAAATGAAGAAGGCTGCCGCATTACTGTGTCAACCGTGGTAAATACAGTTACATCCTTCATGAAGATACCTGTGGCAAGCTTAACATTAAAGATTACCTTTCTCAATTTGCATGGGTCTTGGGTTTGCATGGGTCATTAACCTATATTTGTGTAATTTAAAAAGTTATGTTTAATTCCTTGTAAAGTAGCAAAATAAATGTTCTCTATTTTTAATGACTTTAAGCCCAGTGTCAGTGAAGATGGCGCGGTCAGTGCAATCCTGGTGTTTTTGGGGAATAGAGGAACCTTGCCCAGCTTTCTACTACGGTGTGACGCTGATGAGGTAATTCACCACATCACACATTCATCAACAGTTAGCAGTCAAAAGTTTACGTACACCTTGCAGAATAAACTGCTTCATCAGGGTAGTACTAAATAAAAAGACAACATATACATTTTTGTGTTCCCTCTTATGGCTAAAATTACTAATATTTTGCAGATACTGCAAGGTGTATTTAAACATTAAAGGGAAAATATCTATCACTTTCATTCATTTGAGCCAAATATAATAATGGACTGGATTCAATTCAATTTAAGTTTATTTGTATAGCGCTTTTCACAATACACATTGTCTCAAAGCAGCTTTACAGAAAGGTAAAGTTTTATACTGGATCTGTTTTATAAACAAATGTTTTCCTTCACTTTTTTTTTTCTCAAGGTATTTTTTTTCTGACTTTCCTGCCTCTTTGGAACAAATCCATTCACATTTACTTTGGAGAGCAACGGGACATTCAACATAAACAGCACTTTCCAACTACTTCAAAACATTTGGTGACAAATGATTTTGGTTTTCTTGTTTTTGTGCCTTTCGATTTTTTTTTTTTTTTAGACAGATTTATATTCACTGTAATGCTGGAGTAAGCATTTTGTCCTGTTTAATGTTTGTGCTATTAAAAGGTTTAAGAGCTAAAATTAACAAGGTTCGCTAACACTTTAATTAGGTTTCATTTGTTAATATTAGTTTATGTATTAGCCAACATGATCTAAAAAATGAGATTTTTTTTTTACAGTATTTATGAATCTTTGTTAATATTAGTTAATTAAAATATGTTAGTTAATACAATTTATAGTCATTGTTCATGCGAGTTCACAGTGCATTATAATTTTAATACACAACTTTTTGAATATAATAATGCATTATTAAATGTTGAAATTAATATTGTAAGACTAATAAATGCTTAAAGTATTATTCATTCTTAGTTCATGTTAACTGAAGGAGTTAACTAATAATACCTTTTTGTAAAGCATTACCCGTTTGAATCTTAGTGTTCACATTTTGCAGTATAATGTCACATCACATTTTGTTTGTATTAATTCATGGGTTGTGTGTTTGATGTACTGTGTGTTTGCTTCTAAAATGATGTTTGTACTGGTAATCCCTAGGTTATTGGGGACCAAATTACCCCAAAAGTATAGTAATACCAGTACATGGAAACAATCTTATAAATCATACAGAATGATGTTTTCTGAAAATGTAAAAACACAAAAATATTTTCTGTGATGATAGGTTTAGGTACCTTTGAGGGAGAAAATGATTGTGCATATAAGCATCATTGCCCTCCAGACTCTTTCTAAAAGAGAGTTAAAGGGATAGTTCACTTTAAAAAGAAAATTCTGTCATCATATACTTACCCTCAACTTACACTTAAGTTATCTTATGAATCACTGACAACTCTTAAATAACTGGTTTGTAAATAATGCTATACTTCATTTAGAAATTATTAATTGATCATTAACAAAGTATGAAAATATAATTATTAAACACATTATAGATATGCTTATAAATAAATAAAAAATCATATATAGCTGTATTTTGAAACTTATTAATGTCTATTAATGCTTTATAAATGATGAATTAACTGTTAACTCATGCTTAACTAATGAATAATAGTATGCAGTTGTTATAAAGTGTTACCGTTCTTTCTTCTGCTGAACACAAAGGAAGATATTTTGAAAAATGTCAGTAACCAAACAGTTAACTGGTCCCATTAACTTCCATAGTAGGAAACTTCCAATACCATGGAAGTCAATGGGACCAGTTAACTGTTTGGTTACTGGCATTTTTCCAAATATCTTCCTTGTGTTCAGCAGAAGAAAAATTCATACAGGTTTGAAACAACTTGAGGGTGCGTATATAATGACAGAATTTTCATTTTAAAGCGAACTATCCCTTTAAAGTTTTGTAACTGTTTATGTATAGTGTTTCTTTGTTTTTTTCTTGTGCATCAACTGAAAGGTTTTTATGTATTTATTTTAGAGATTGTTTTGTCAGTAAATGTAGAGGGTTTTAAATTGAATTTGTGTTGATTGTAGCTAGGTTATTAAGACTTATTTTGTCCAAATTTGAAATAAATTGCAACTTTATTATTATTACTTTTTTAATTACAAATGTATTTAATTTTATAACAGTGTACATGTATATTACATTGAAGTATATTTTAGTTCACATTAATTGCTTGTCAGTATATTTGGAAGTACACTTTTACCATATTTCAAAGTTCATATACAAATGTATTAAAATCCCACTTAATTTGTTCCAAAAAATCACTCTTAATATCAACTAATAGCATTTAATTTGAGCTTAATCTGTGATACATTTGAAATCAATTAAATATAATATACAATAAGTTTGTCGAAAACATTACACTTAATACACATTTAAGTGTATTGTTAACTGACATTAAAGTAAATTTTAGTTTACATTAATTGCTTGTCAGTGCATTGAGCAGTGCACTTTAAATACATTTTAAATACATTTTAAAGTAAATATAAAGTTGTATTAAAGTCCCACTTAAGTGGTACCAAAAAATCACTCTTAATGACAACTTATTGCATTTTATTTGAACTTAATATGTGATATATTTGAAATCAATTACACTTAATGTGCATTCAGTGCGTTGAAAACGTTGCATTTAATTCACACTAAAGTGTATTGTTAACTGACATTAAAGTATATTTTAAATCACATTAATTGCGTGTCATTATATTGTGTAGTGCACTTTAACTATATTTTAAATACACTCGAAGCAATTATGAAAGTAAATATAAAGTTGTATTAAAGTACCAATTAAGTTGTACCAAAAAATCACTCTTAATGACAACTTATTGCATTTTATTTGAACTTAATATATGATATATTTGAAATTAATTATACTTAATGTGCATTCAGACCGGTGAAAAAATTGCATTTGATTCACACTTAAGTGTATACCTTAAAAGTATATTATTTGTGTAATAAGTACACTTTATAAAAGTACACTAAAGTGCACTTTTTTTTCACAAGGGTATGCTAGTGTTGGTTCCGCGCGGTGTTCTCCGGCGGTCAGAAAAAATAGCGATGCTTTCACGACACTAGCAATGGGTACAGACATGTATTTTGAGCTAGCTGCCACAAAAATAGACTGGACCAATGAAGTTTTGCTAACGTTATAACCTAGAAGAGATGTACTTTTGGCAGATTCTGACACATTGGTAAAACAAAAATCTATTTCAGTGACTGCAGCACTGCGTCTGTTACTACATTAACCATCATGTTAACGATCAACTTAACAGTATTTGATTTGGTACAATTCATTCATATCGAACATTAAGCAAGCTTACCTGTACGTTTGTGCCAAGGTCCAGAAATGAGCTGTGTCCGGTGCAGTACGTTGGTGTTGATCTCCCGGTCAACCAAAAATCGATGCATTTTCAATCATATTTCCCGGTCAACTATATATCGATGCATTTTCAATCATATTTCCCGGTCAACTATATGCCGATGACTTTTCAAAAACAGCGTCTTTCCCGGTCAACTATATATCAATGACTTTTCAACACATTCAGCGATCGCCCGGTAAACCAAATATCAATGCTTAATCAATCATAAAGATAACTATAGATCAATGTTGTTCCAATATTGTTGCCATCAACATTAATAACATCAGGTTTTCATCGATATGGTAATGGTGATTCAACATTTATTAGGGCCCAAGCCCAAAGGGCGAAGGCCCTATTGTTTTCCTAAGGATTATTTATTAGGGCCCAAGCCCTAAGGGCGAAGGCCCTATTGTTTTCCTAAGGATTATTTATTATTAGGGCCCAAGCCCAAAGGGCGAAGGCCCTATTGTTTTCCTAAGGATTATTTATAATTCTTCTTCTTCTTCTTCTTCTTCTAATTCTTTTTTTACTACCTTTTGGACACTTTTGGAGGCCTTAACATGCTCAAAAACTCCTGAAACTTTGCACACATGTCAGAACCTGCGGCCATCAGGGCCGGGCTGAAGATGGTACCCGGGCGTGGCAGGGGGGCTCGACAGCGCCCCCTGGAACGGGGTCGGAAAACATGGTCCATAAATCAAACACGCTTGCATGTAATAATATGAAACTCGGTACACATGTAGATCTCATCGTTTCATATATACTTCGCACTCTAACTTTTTACCCCAGCCCAACAGGAAGTCGGCTATTTAGGCTTGTTTGGAAAACGCATGCAAAGGAATGTGAAACACTCCTCCTAGAGAATTCAAACACACGGCACGAAACTCGGTCAGCGTGAAGTCAAGACATTGAGGATGAAAGTTTGCGAGGGGATTTTTGATATCTCGAACGGTTTGGGCGTGGCGAGGAAACGAAATTATGGCGAGAAACGTGAAACGGGAAGTGTGTCATAACTACGGCATACATTAACTAATCTTGATGAAACTTCAGCAGTGTGTTCGTTGTAAGAGCCCGATCACATGGATGTGACTATTGTGAGTCAAAGTTATAGCGCCACCAACTGGCAGCAGGAAGTGTGTCACTTTCAAAATGCTTTGAAATCACCCTCTTATTTTTACCCGATTTGCTTCAAACTTCATCTGTATAATGTAAATACACGGCAGATGAAGACCTGTGAATGGATTCTTGATATCTTTGAAACTGTTGCTGTGGCAATCCATCAAACTTTAATATTCTTTTTGGATGCTTTTGAGACTCTTAGCATGCCTGAAATTGCTTAAAATTGCATGAAACTCGACAGACAGATCATATTTATTAGCCAGGTGACATGTGCATAGTTTCAGAAATGGGCGTGGTGCAGGGACTCAGTAGCGCCACCTTTTGACAAAAGTGGGCGGGTTAGTTTCATCTAGAGTTACAAAAATCTGTATTTATATAGTTCTCCTCCAGCCAGACAACTTTCTAATTTACAGTCATTAGCAATAACCAAGAGGAAGTCAGATATTTTGGTTTGAATATGGTCATTTCTCTCTGAGCCTACGTCTCTGTGACTGCTCTCTGTGTGTGTGTGTCTGTGAGTGTGGGGAGGGGGAGGGGGAGTGGGGCTATGTGCCTGCTCTCTGTGTGTGTGTGTCTGTGAGTGTGGGGAGGGGAGGGGGAGTGGGGTTTGGCCTTCATTAAAAAAGGAAATAAATGTCTTAAGCCTTGTATTTTTTAAATACGTTTTTTTAATAAAGTAAAGGCATATAACAGACATGCTGCATTTAAATTTTTTTAATAAAACATTGTTTTTTATGTTTTTCAAGCCATTTGATTTATGAGGACTTTTGAAATGTCCTCATAAACCACCCATAAGTTGTAATACCAGTGTAATACACGTCATTATACAAATTTGTGTCCTCATAAATCACATAAACCAACCCACACAAACCAACCCACACACATACACACACACACACACACACACACACACACACACACACACACACACACACACACACACACACACACACACACACACCAAATTGACGGTGGGTGGCAATGGTATATTTAAAAGTGCATAATTGTAATATCTGCAAGGCACCCCTAGTCCAGTCTTATTAAATGTATGCTTCATCTTTCATTTTAATTTGTAAATTTGATCAATAAATTCAATTATTTAGAATAATAAGATACTATATGGCTGTTACCCTAGGTAGGGCTGATCAAATTACATCATTTACATTGAAAAATAACAATGCATTAAAAGATGTTATGAGATTGTTTTAAATATGAGTCAATTAAAAATCGTTGGAAAGAATGATACTTTTAAACATAACACTGAACCGTCACTAGGTGTCGCCAGGCTACCGTCTTAATGAGCGAGTCATTGATTCATTCGTTCAAACGATTCGTTCGAACGACTGAGTCATTCATGAATGAGACAGGTATGGATTGGTCATTGAATCTAGGGTTTGCGATGTCTACCAATTTGGCATCAGACGATGTGTACAGTGAAACATCGCGATGGACGATGATATCGGGAGGAGGGGCGGGGCTAACGTTTTAATTTTTCACTTAAGCAATAAGCCCCGCAAAGCTGTGTTTTACAGTGGATTTAGAACAGCTAAGGGGCATAGGCACAACGCGGAGATATTTTCCTCTACATCTCATCAGCCATTTTGATTTCGGCACGCTCTGAGTCTGCAGCAGCTGACCACTAGGAGCGAATGTACATGATGTACAATGTACACGTGACAGAGCAGCCAGATCCAGACTGTGCTTTCGCGCTGTGGCTGGCGCTGAGCCAGAGACAGACGCGTTCAGTGCTTGTCATATTATATCACAACTATTCAGTGTTTTTAACCACATAATGTTTATTTTAGGTTTCAGACATTTAAATGCATATAATTTATAGCAAAACAATACATTTATAGTTTGTAAAATACACAATGGTGTCTATGGAAGCAGCAATAACAACCCATTCAAATATATTTGCCGACGGATTTTATTCATATCAGACACACAGTGTAAGGAACTATAAAGTTAACTCTATTCTTCTCCCAGTTCACCGGCCATGTATTTCGGGAGAAACTGTTTTTTTAAACGACAAAACAAACTCACTTACACACATTTGAGAATCAGAATAGAAGATAGTTGATGACATGGTAACCAGGTTTGTTAGTATTTATAAATAAAAGCGCTAACGTTACATGTCATACAGCGCTATTTTGGCTGTGGTGAATCACGTGCCAAGCATGACGCGTCACCATGGAAACATGGGGGGGGGGGGGGGGGGGTCGCGATGCTGGCTTAACTATGATATCGTCTATCGGCACAACCCTAATTGAATCTTTGAGTAAACCAATTTGTCCAAAATGCTGAATCATTCAGTAATGCGAAAACATGTTGCTGTGAGATGAGCAATGGTTCTGCTGTGATCTTTGTTTAACTATTTTCGCTGCTGAAACAGAAAAACCGTCAATATTGCATCTAAAATGTAAGTGACTTGACGTGTGTGTGTGTGTGTGTGTGTGTGTGTGTGTGTGTGTGGTGAGAGAGAGTGTGTCTGTTACAGTGAAAAGAGTTTAACCCTTTAAGGCAGTGGATCTCAATCCTGGTCCTAGGGAGCCACTGCTCTGCATAGTTTGTATGTCTCCCTCATTTAACACACCTGATTCAGATCATCAGCTCGTTAGGAAAGAGCTTTATTAACTGAAGTGGGTGTGTCAGATAAAGGAGACATATAAAATGTGCAGAGCAGTGGCACCCATAGGACCAAGATTGAGAACCACTGCTTTAAGGCCTTGTCTTTTTTGGATATATCTTCTTTTTTTTTTATGTGCATACAACCCATATATTTTAAATGTATTGTTTGCTTTAAATTAAATTAAGATTGTATGTTTGGTAATTGAACCTAAATAAATTTACAATTAATGTGCTATATTTCAGATCAATATAATTGTTTTCTTTCATTTTAATCAACACTAACTTTATTCTCTATCTGTATTATAAATAACTTATTTCTGCATAAATTAAAAAATCCCCAATAATCCAGACCAACCAGAGCGCACTAATTCTACAACATCATCAGTGCTGAAGCGGAACTACCAGAGCGGTTCGGCAGATAGCGAGCAGATATTTTGTGTCACGTCGTGCACAATTAACATGCTCAAAAACTCCTGAAACTTTGCACACATGTCAGAACCCGCGGCCATCAGGGCCGGGCTGAAGATGGTACCCGGGCGTGGCAGGGGGGCTCGACAGCGCCCCCTGGAACGGGGTCCGAAAACATGGTCCATAAATCAAACACGCTTGCATGTAATAATATGAAACTCGGTACACATGTAGATCTCATCGTTTCATATATACTTCGCACTCTAACTTTTTACCCCAGCCCAACAGGAAGTCGGCTATTTAGGCTTGTTTGGAAAACGCATGCAAAGGAATGTGAAACACTCCTCCTAGAGAATTCAAACACACGGCACGAAACTCGGTCAGCGTGAAGTCAAGACATTGAGGATGAAAGTTTGCGAGGGGATTTTTGATATCTCGAACGGTTTGGCCATGGCGAGGAAACGAAATTATGGCGAGAAACGTGAAACAGGAAGTGTGTCATAACTACTGCAAACATTAACTAATCTTGATGAAACTTCAGCAGTGTGTTCGTTGTAAGAGCCCGATCACATGGATGTGACTATTGTGAGTCAAAGTTATAGCGCCACCAACTGGCAGCAGGAAGTGTGTCACTTTCAAAATGCTTTTAAATCACCCTCTTATTTTTACCCGATTTGCTTCAAACTTCATGTGCATAATGTAGACACATGCCAGATGTAGACCTGTGAAAGGATTATTGATATCTTAGACACTGTTGCCATGGCAATGCATCAAACATTAATATTCCTTTTTTTAAGCTTTTTCATGCTTTTTTATGCTTTCGGGCACTTTTGGGGTTCTTAACGTGCTCGAAAACTCTTGAAACTTTTCACACAGGACAAAACCCGCGGCCATGAGGGCCAGGCTGAAGCTGGTACCCGGGCGTGGCAGGGGGGCTCGACAGCGCCCCCTTGAACGGGTCCGATAATTTGGTCCATATATCCAACACGCTTTACCCTATTTGCTTCAAACTTGATGTGTATAATGTAGACACAAGCCAGATGTAGACCTGTGAAAGGATTGTTGATATCTTAGATGCTGTTGCCGTGACAACGCATCAAACTTTAATATTCTTTTTGGATACTTTTGAGATTCTTAGCGCACTTTTGGGGCCCTTAACATGCTCAAAAACTCTTGAAACTTTGCACACGGGTCAGAAACCGCGGCCATCAGGGCTGGGCTGAAGCTGGTACCCGGGCGTGGCAGGGGGCTCGACAGCGCCCCCTGGAACGGGGTCCGAAAACTTGGTCCATAAATCAAACAGGCTTTACCCGATTTGCTTCAAACTTGATGTGTATAATGTAGACACATGCCAGATGTAGACCTGTGAAAGGATTGTTGATATCTTAGATGCTGTTGCCGTGACAACGCATCAAACTTTAATATTCTTTTTGGATACTTTTGAGATTCTTAGCACACTTTTGGGGCCCTTAACATGCTCAAAAACTCTTGAAACTTTGCACACGGGTCAGAAACCGCGGCCATCAGGGCCGGGCTGAAGCTGGTACCCGGGCGTGGCAGGGGGGCTCGACAGCGCCCCCTGGAACGGGGTCCGAAAACTTGGTCCATAAATCAAACACGCTTGCATGTAATAATATGAAACTTGGTACACATATAGATCTCATCGATTCATATATCCTTTGTACTTTTACTTTTTACCCAGCCCAACAGGAAGTCGGCTATTATGGTTTGTTTGAAAGCGTATGCCCCTGGAATTCGATATACTACTCCTAGAGAATTCAACCAATCGCCACGAAACTCAGTCAGCATGAAGTCAAGACATTGAGGATGAAAAATTGCCAGGGGATTTTTGTTATCTCGAACGGTTTGGCCGTGGCGAGGAAACGAATTTATGGCGAATAATGGAAACAGGAAGTGTGTTATAACTTCTGCATACATTAACTGATCTTGATGAAACTTCAGCAGTGTGTTCGCTGTAAGAGTCCGATCACATGGATGTGACTATTGTGAGTCAAAGTTATAGCGCCACCAACTGGCAGCAGGAAGTGTGTCACTTCCTAAAGGCTTTGAAATCACCCTCTTATTTTTACCCGATTTGCTTCAAACTTCATCTGTATAATGTAAATACACTGCAGATGAAGACCTGTGAAGGGATTCTTGATATCTTTGAAACTGTTGCTGTGGCAACGCATCAAACTTTAATATTCTTGTTTGATGCTTTTGATGCTCTGAGTCAATATGGCAAGCCGTTTTAACATTTAATCATTTTAACCTAGTAGTCTCTTTTCTCATGCTACTAGTACTTATTTTTTAGATACTAGTATCTATTCCATTAAGTAATAGTACTTATTCATTAGCGACTAGTGCTTATTCTTTAGTACTAGTGCCTATTCTTTAGATAGTAGTGCTTATTCTTTAGATATTCTTTTGAATACGTATTAGTAGCTAATGAATAAGTACTGGTATCTATTTAATAGGTACTAGTATGTAATGACTTAGAACTAGTATTTATTGAATAAATACTAGTATCTATTAATAGGTGCTATTATCTAAAATGTCATTTTCTCTCTCTCTCTCTCTGAGCCAATATGGCAAGCCGTTTTAAACATTTAATCATTTTAACATACTAGTCTCTATTTTCATGCTACTAGTACTTATTTTTTAGATATTAGTATCTATTCCATTAAGTACTAGTACTTATTCATTAGCAACTAATGCTTATTCTGTTTAGAATATTCAAAGTGCTTATTCAATTTGTATGCTTATTTATATTTTCAGAGCAGAAAATCAGATTTTTCTGCTTATTCAATATTGCATCTAAAATGTGACTTGACGTGTGTGTGTGTGTGTGTGTGTGTGTGTGTGTGTGTGTGTGTGTGTGTGTGTGTGTGTGTGTGTGTGTGTGTGTGTGTGTGGTGTGTGTGTGTGTGTGTGTGTGTGCGCGTGTGTGTGTGTTTGTGTGTGTGTGTGTGTGTGTGTGTGAGAGAGAGATTGTGTCTGTTACAGTGACAAGAGTTTTTAAGCCTTGTCTTTTTGGATATATATATATTTTTTATAAAAAAAAAATGTGCATACAACCCATGTATTTCAAATGTATTGTTTGCTTTAAATTAAATTAAGATTGTATGTTTGGTAATTGAACCTAAATAAATGTAAAATGAATGTGCTATATTTCAGATCAATATATTTGTTTTCCTTCATTTTAATCAACACTAACTTTATTCTCATCTGAATTATAAATAACTTATTTCTGTATAAAATAAAAAATCCCGAATAATCCAGACCAACCAGAGCACACTATTTCTACAACATCATCAGTGTTGAAGCGGGACTACCAGAGCCGTTCGGCAGATAGCGAGCAGATATTTTGTGTCACGTCGTGCACAATAACCCTAAAGGCACCAGGGTGGCGATGCCACCGGCTTTATTATATATATATATATAATATATATATATATATATATATATATATATATATATATATATATATATATATATATATATATATATAAATAAATATAGCTGCGAGCAGCGATGAAGGGCCAAAGCCGGCGGTACCGCCACCCTGGTGCACCAGGGTTGCGGTGCCACCGGCTTGGGCCCGTAATCGCTGCTCGCAGCTATATTTATTATTATTTTTCTTCTACCTTTTGGACACTTTTGGAGGCCTTAACATGCTCAAAAACTCCTGAAACTTTGCACACATGTCAGAACCCGCGGCCATCAGGGCCGGGCTGAAGATGGTACCCGGGCGTGGCAGGGGGGCTCGACAGCGCCCCCTGGAACGGGGTCCGAAAACATGGTCCATAAATCAAACACGCTTGCATGTAATAATATGAAACTCGGTACACATGTAGATCTCATCGTTTCATATATACTTCGCACTCTAACTTTTTACCCCAGCCCAACAGGAAGTCGGCTATTTAGGCTTGTTTGGAAAACGCATGCAAAGGAATGTGAAACACTCCTCCTAGAGAATTCAAACACACGGCACGAAACTCGGTCAGCGTGAAGTCAAGACACTGAGGATGAAAAATTGCCAGGGGATTTTTGATATCTCGAACGGTTTGGCCGTGGCGAGGAAACGAAATTATGGCGAGAAACGTGAAACAGGAAGTGTGTTATAACTACTGCATACATTAACTAATCTTGATGAAACTTCAGCAGTGTGTTCGTTGTAAGAGCCCGATCACATGGATGTGACTATTGTGAGTCAAAGTTATAGCGCCACCAACTGGCAGCAGGAAGTGTGTCACTTCCAAAATGCTTTTAAATCACCCTCTTATTTTTACCCGATTTGCTTCAAACTTCATGTGCATAATGTAGACACATGCCAGATGTAGACCTGTGAAAGGATTATTGATATCTTAGACACTGTTGCCATGGCAATGCATCAAAAATTAATATTCCTTTTTTTAAGCTTTTTCATGCTTTTTTATGCTTTCGGGCACTTTTGGGGTTCTTAACGTGCTCGAAAACTCTTGAAACTTTGCACACAGGACAAAACCCGCGGCCATCAGGGCCAGGCTGAAGCTGGTACCCGGGCGTGGCAGGGGGGCTCGACAGCGCCCCCTTGAACGGGTCCGACAATTTGGTCCATATATCCAACACGCTTTACCCTATTTGCTTCAAACTTGATGTGTATAATGTAGACACAAGCCAGATGTAGACCTGTGAAAGGATTGTTGATATCTTAGATGCTGTTGCCGTGACAACGCATCAAACTTTAATATTCTTTTGGGATACTTTTGAGATTCTTAGCGCACTTTTGGGGCCCTTAACATGCTCAAAAACTCTTGAAACTTTGCACACGGGTCAGAAACCGCGGCCATCAGGGCCGGGCTGAAGCTGGTACCCGGGCGTGGCAGGGGGGCTCGACAGCGCCCCCTGGAACGGGGTCCGAAAACTTGGTCCATAAATCAAACAGGCTTTACCCGATTTGCTTCAAACTTGATGTGTATAATGTAGACACACGCCAGATGTAGACCTGTGAAAGGATTGTTGATATCTTAGATGCTGTTGCGTGACAACGCATCAAACTTTAATATTCTTTTTGGATACTTTTGAGATTCTTAGCGCACTTTTGGGGCCCTTAACATGCTCAAAAACTCTTGAAACTTTGCACACGGGTCAAAAACGCGGCCATCAGGGCCGGGCTGAAGCTGGTACCCGGGCGTGGCAGGGGGGCTCGACAGCGCCCCCTGGAACGGGGTCCGAAAACTTGGTCCATAAATCAAACACGCTTGCATGTAATAATATGAAACTCGCTACACATATAGATCTCATCGGTTCATATATCCTTTGTACTTTTACTTTTTACCCCAGCCCAACAGGAAGTCGGCTATTATCGTTTGTTTGGAAAGCGTATGCCCCTGGAATTCGATATACTAATCCTAGAGAATTCAACCAATCGCCACGAAACTCGGTGTGCACGAAGTCAAGACATTGAGGATGAAAAATTGCCAGGGGATTTTTGATATCTCGAACGGTTTGGCCGTGGCGAGGAAACGAATTTATGGCGAATAATGGAAACAGGAAGTGTGTTATAACTTCAGCATACATTAACTGATCTTGATGAAACTTCAGCAGTGTGTTCGCTGTAAGAGTCCGATCACATGGATGTGACTATTGTGAGTCAAAGTTATAGCGCCACCAACTGGCAGCAGGAAGTGTGTCACTTCCTAAAGGCTTTGAAATCACCCTCTTATTTTTACCCGATTTGCTTCAAACTTCATCTGTATAATGTAAATACACTGCAGATGAAGACCTGTGAAGGGATTCTTGATATCTTTGAAACTGTTGCAGTGGCAACGCATCAAACTTTAATATTCTTGTTTGATGCTTTTGATGCTCTGAGTCAATATGGCAAGCCGTTTTAACATTTAATCATTTTAACCTACTAGTCTCTTTTTTCATGCTACTAGTACTTATTTTTTAGATACTAGTATCTATTCCATTAAGTAATAGTACTTATTCATTAGCGACTAGTGCTTATTCTTTAGTACTAGTGCCTATTCCTTAGATAGTAGTGCTTATTCTTTAGATATTCTTTTGAATACGTATTAGTAGCTAATGAATAAGTACTGGTATCTATTTAATAGGTACTAGTATGTAATGACTTAGAACTAGTATTTATTGAATAAATACTAGTATCTATTAATAGGTACTATTATCTAAAATGTCATTTTCTCTCTCTCTCTCTCTGAGCCAATATGGCAAGCCGTTTTAACATTTAATCATTTTAACATACTAGTCTCTATTTTCATGCTACTAGTACTTATTTTTTAGATATTAGTATCTATTCCATTAAGTACTAGTACTTATTCATTAGCGACTAATGCTTATTCTGTTTAGAATATTCAAAGTGCTTATTCAATTTGTATGCTTATTTATATTTTCAGAGCAGAAAATCAGATTTTTCTGCTTATTCAATATTGCATCTAAAAGTGACTTGACGTGTGTGTGTGTGTGTGTGTGTGTGTGTGTGTGTGTGTGTGTGTGTGTGTGTGTGTTGTGTGTGTGTGTGTGTGTGTGTGTGTGTGTGTGTGTGTGTGTGTGTGTGTGTGTGTGTGTGTGTGTGTGTGTTTGAGAGAGAGATTGTGTCTGTTACAGTGACAAGAGTTTTTAAGCCTTGTCTTTTTGGATATATATATATTTTTATAAAAAAAAAAATGTGCATACAACCCATGTATTTCAAATGTATTGTTTGCTTTAAATTAAATTAAGATTGTATGTTTGGTAATTGAACCTAAATAAATGTAAAATGAATGTGCTATATTTCAGATCAATATATTTGTTTTCCTTCATTTTAATCAACACTAACTTTATTCTCATCTGAATTATAAATAACTTATTTCTGTATAAAATAAAAAATCCCGAATAATCCAGACCAACCAGAGCACACTATTTCTACAACATCATCAGTGCTGAAGCGGGACTACCAGAGCCGTTCGGCAGATAGCGAGCAGATATTTTGTGTCACGTTGTGCACAATAACCCTAAAGGCACCAGGGTGGTGATGCCACCGGCTTTATATATATATATATATATATATATTATATATATATATAATATATATATATATATATATATATATATATATATATATATATATATATATAAAATAAATATAGCTGCGAGCAGCGATGAAGGGCCAAGCCGGCGGTACCGCCACCCTGGTGCACCAGGGTTGCGGTGCCACCGGCTTGGGCCCGTAATCGCTGCTCGCAGCTATATTTTTTTTAGGGCCCAAGCCCTAAGGGCGAAGGCCCTATTGTTTTCCTAAGGATTATTTATTTTCTTCTTCTTCTTCTTCTTCTTTATTATTTTTTTTACTACCTTTTGGACACTTTTGGAGGCCTTAACAATGCTCAAAAACTCCTGAAACTTTGCACACATGTCAGAACCCGCGGCCATCAGGGCCGGGCTGAAGATGGTACCCGGGCGTGGCAGGGGGGCTCGACAGCGCCCCCTGGAACGGGGTCCGAAAACATGGTCCATAAATCAAACACGCTTGCATGTAATAATATGAAACTCGGTACACATGTAGATCTCATCGTTTCATATATACTTCGCACTCTAACTTTTTACCCCAGCCCAACAGGAAGTCGGCTATTTAGGCTTGTTTTGGAAAACGCATGCAATGGAATGTGAAGTACTCCTCCTAGAGAATTCAAACACACGGCACGAAACTCGGTCAGTGTGAAGTCAAGAATTGAGGATGAAAGTTTGCGAGGGGATTTTTGATATCTCGAACGGTTTGGCCGTGGCGAGGAAACGAAATTATGGCGAGAAACGTGAAACGGGAAGTGTGTCATAACTACTGCATACATTAACTAATCTTGATGAAACTTCAGCAGTGTGTTCGTTGTAAGAGCCCGATCACATGGATGTGACTATTGTGAGTCAAAGTTATAGCGCCACCAACTGGCAGCAGGAAGTGTGTCACTTTCAAAATGCTTTGAAATCACCCTCTTATTTTTACCCGATTTGCTTCAAACTTCATCTGTATAATGTAAATACACGGCAGATGAAGACCTGTGAATGGATTCTTGATATCTTTGAAACTGTTGCTGTGGCAATCCATCAAACTTTAATATTCTTTTTGGATGCTTTTGAGACTCTTAGCATGCCTGAAATTGCTTAAAATTGCATGAAACTCGAAAGACAGATCACATTTATTAGCCAGGTGACATGTGCATAGTTTCAGAAACGGGCGTGGTGCAGGGACTCAGTAGCGCCACCTTTTGACAAAAGTGGGGGGGTTAGTTTCATCTAGAGTTACAAAAATCTGTATTTATATAGTTCTCCTCCAGCCAGACAACTTTCTAATTTACAGTCATTAGTAACAACCAAGAGGAAGTCAGATATTTTGGTTTGAATATGGTCATTTCTCTCTGAGCCTACGTCTCTGTGACTGCTGTCTGTGTGTGTGTCTGTGAGTGTGGGAAGGGGGAGGGGGAGTGGGGCTATGTGCCTGCTCTGTGTGTGTGTGTCTGTGAGTGTGGGAAGGGGGAGGGGGAGTGGGGCTAGATTAACCTTTTCACTGCTGTGTGGTTTGGCCTTCATTAAAAAAGAAAATAAATGTCTTAAGCCTTGTATTTTTTAAATACGTTTTTTTAATAAAGGCATATAACAGACATGCTGCATTTAAATTTTTTTAATAAAACATTGTTTTTTATGTTTTTCAAGCCATTTGATTTATGAGGACTTTTGAAATGTCCTCATAAACCACCCATAAGTTGTAATACCAGTGTAATACACGTCATTATACAAATTTGTGTCCTCATAGATCACATAAACCAACCCACACAAACCAACCCACACACACACACACACACACACCAAATTGACGGTGGGTGGCAATGGTATATTTAAAAGTGCATAATTGTAATATCTGCAAGGCACCCCTAGTCCAATCTTATTAAATGTATGCTTCATCTTTCATTTTAATTTGTAAATTTGATCAATAAATTCAATTATTTAGAATAATAAGATACTATATGGCTGTTACCCTAGGTAGGGCTGATCAAATTACATCATTTACATTGAAAAATAACAATGCATTAAATGATGTTATGAGATTGTTTTAAATATGAGTCAATTAAAAATCGTTGGAAAGAATGATACTTTTAAACATAACACTGAACCGTCACTAGGTGTCGCCAGGCTACCGTCTTAATGAGCGAGTCATTGATTCATTCGTTCAAACGATTCGTTCGAACGACTGAGTCATTCATGAATGAGACAGGTATGGATTGGTCATTGAATCTAGGGTTTGCGATGTCTACCAATTTGGCATCAGACGATGTGTACAGTGAAACATCGCGATGGACGATGATATCGGAGGAGGGTCGGGGCTAACGTTTTAATTTTTCACTTAAGCAATAAGCCCCGCAAAGCCGTGTTTTACAGTGGATTTAGAACAGCTAAGGGGCGTAGGCACAACGCGGAGATATTTTCCTCTAGGCTACATCTCATCAGCAATTTTGATTTCGGCACGCTCTGAGTCTGCAGCAGCTGACCACTAGGAGCGAATGTACATGATGTACAATGTACACGTGACAGAGCAGCCAGATCCAGACTGTGCTTTCGCGCTGTGGCTGGCGCTGAGCCAGAGACAGACGCGTTCAGTGCTTGTCATATTATATCACAACTATTCAGTGTTTTTAACCACATAATGTTTATTTTAGGTTTCAGACATTTAAATGCATATAACTTATAGCAAAACAATACATTTATAGTTTGTAAAATACACAATGGTGTCTATGGAAGCAGCCATAACAACCCATTCAAATATATTTGCCGACGGATTTTATTCATATCAGACACACAGTGTAAGTAACTATAAAGTTAACTCTATTCTTCTCCCAGTTCACCGGCCATGTATTTCGGGAGAAACTGTTTTTTAAACGACAAAACAAACTCACTTACACACATTTGAGAATCAGAATAGAAGATAGTTAATGACATGGTAACCAGGTTTGTTAATATTTATAAATAAAAGCGCTAACGTTACATGTCTATTTTGGCTGTGGTGAATCACGTGCCAAGCATGACGCGTCACCATGGAAACATGGGGGGGGGGGGGATCGCGATGCTGGCTTAAAGCAAAGAAGCACAAGAGGCGAAACTCTGATGCTTTTCTGGTAACAGCCACTAGGTGGCGCTTCGGGAGCGCGGCCGCCATTTTGGGATGAATATTCCAACGGGAGTTACTGGACAACAGCACAGATAACAGTTTTTTGAGGTAGTTTTTTCTTGCATTATAGAATATTTCCATTTTATGCAACTTTACACATTTACTACTATTATTAGTTACCAACTCCACTTGGCCTGAAATATATTTTGTACGTTTTAATCCCCTGGATCATGCTACAAACATGATGATCTTATGGAACATTATGCATTGCTGTGTCCGTTATCCTATAATTGCCACAATTTTGTACAGTGGCTGTGTGTTTTTGTTTACATAGTCTTGCTTTAACGGTCATTAATATACGATATAAGAAGTTTACTGTAAAGCTGTTTCTATTGCTGTTGTATAGGCCTAATAGTTGTACAAATAGAGAGTTTGTAGGCCTAATACTGTATACGTGTTGTTGTAGCCATTAAATAAGCGCATTTAGTTTCATATTTGTTCAAATATTATAATGTTTTTTTCCCCATATTGATTATGAAAAGTGAACAGCATGAGTATGATATCGGGAGACATGAAGTGGCTCATACATGATTTTGACTCATTAGCCTACGCTGTGTTTTGTAGAAAGCCTTTCTTTAAAATTAATTTCGTTTTGTATAAATTCTATCTTATTTTTATTTTTTTTAAATTTAATCGGCTGGATTTAATAAATGGCAAATATAGCAGACATAATCATGACATCCGGCGCCGGCGCTCGTCTTGAGCGAATCTCATCATAAATTAACCGAAATATGCCTCAGACATGAGAAATATAGAAAGCTTGCAACTAAATATTTAAACGAAACTATTCCAAACGAAAGAAATAGGCTACTCTCTGATTATGTTGCACACTCACATATGTTGAAATAACGAGATATTATGTTGAAATAACATTATAAATAATACATCTTTAAATATATTTGATTGAATGCTGAATGTTGTTCTTATTCAATTTAGTAAAATTAAAACTTTAGTTGTGATAATTAAAATGATTGAATATTAAATATCGAAGTTTTGCTCATTTAATAATAGTAGCACAATATAGGCTATAAGTGCGCAGGTCCCCCTGTCAATGATCTAGCACCCCCTCGGCACCTGCGTCAAAAAATCTGGCGCTGCCTCCTCTTTTTACATAATTATTTCAACCTAAAAATGACCTCTGCACTGGGCTAAATATATGGCTTTCACCCCAAAATGGCGGAAGCGTAGCGCTGCTGCTGGGCGCTGGTGTTGCAATGGAACGTTCTATTGGCTTTCACTTCTTGTAAATATACGTTCTTTGCTTAAAGTCCCCATGAACCGGAAGTTGCAAACGGCTTTTCTCCAGTGCTGTGACGTATTTCCGAGAGAAACGGAATACTTATGAGGCAAAATAGTGAGCGTGGCTTTTTTTTTCCAACTAGCACCTGATTGGATCTAGAAAAATGCACCTCCTCGCCATCTCTCCTTTCACACGCTGTGTGCCTGTCTACTGTCAGTTGGAGGGGCGTGATTACGGATGTTAAGCAGACACCCAAACCATCAAGCCTACGTCATCGGGCAAGGTCCTCCAGTGCAGAGGGGAGGGGCATTTTCAGAATTTGATTAAAGATTACGAAGCCAAAAAATTTTTTTGTGTGGATTGACTTGCACGGATGAATTGTTCACCACAAAACGATCAATTTAGGCAAACAAAGTAAGTATGGTCAATTTTGATTTCATGGGGACTTTAACATCGTGATGTCTGTCAGCCATCACGATGGACGATGATATCGTCAATCTTTGAGTAGGCCTAAACCAATTTGTCCAAAATGCTGAATCATTCAGTAATGAGAAAACATGTTGCTGTGAGATGCGCAATGGTTCTGCTGTGATCTTTGTTTAACTATTTTCGCTGCTGAAACAGAAAAACCGTCAATATTTCATCTAAAATGTAAGTGACTTGACGTGTGTGTGTGTGTGTGTGTGTGTGTGTGTGTTACAGTGAAAAGAATTTAACCCTTTAAGGCAGTGGATCTCAATCCTGGTCCTAGGGAGCCACTGCTCTGCATAGTTTGTATGTCTCCCTCATTTAACACACCTGATTCAGATCATCAGCTGGTTAGGAAAGAGCTTTATTAAAGTGTAAATTGCAGGTAAAAATTTTCACGAAGATAATGCAATGTGCTTACTAAATATAAAGATAAGAACCGCCCACCATTGTTTTTTTTTATATTTTTTATACCAAATGCTGAATATAATGAAAAGTTGGTTCGTTTTACAGTGTTTTTAACCACGCCCCCTCCTTCCACTAGGCTGGGCGTGATGTCATAACAGGGACACCAAGCTTTTACGGTCTATGCAACAAGCCTAGAGTTACGTTATATTGGAGTCCTAGCTAGCGAAAATGGTTAACTATTGTTCTTGTGCGGGATGTACGAATACATCAAAAACGGGGGAGAGGCTCCACAAGTTCCCCAAGGACAAACGGCTGATTCGTGCCTGTAAGTGTTCGCATAACTTACCCGAGGTAGAGCTTAGATCGGCCCAAAACATCAAGCAAGACCCTAACGTTACCCGAGCCCGCTGTGTCCGAGTCCGGCCCGACACATAAACTGTAATTATGAGCCCAAGCCCGGTTTAAACCCGGCTATTTTTGAATACGTGTGTCGTTATAACTGACGTGCTCAACTACTTTCTTATATTACTTTCTCCCGACCGCAACATTTATGTTTTGTCCCGCTCCCGCCCGCAAAAATACTTTTTTTCTGTACCTCCAAATACTTTCAAGTTAGCCTACGTGTTAGCCCACCATACACATCAGCATACATGCTCCTGATCAATTGTTTGTTGCATTAACACACAATCCCACTGTTATAACATAAAAGCAAGCGGGCTACTGCGTGCATGGTTTGGCATGACTGCGCTCAAAGTGCGATCCCATAATAATTCCTAAAGCTGACATCAGTTCACAGAGATCTCGCACATCTCTGTTATTATCAATGAAGCTTCCATAATATATAACGTTACACTATGTTTGTTATAATTAGAGGATTTGCCAGCATACAGAATTTAGCACTGAACAAAAAGTCTGTTTTGAGCGGTGAGGGGAATCTATCGTAAATGCTTCTGATTGGCCATTATTGCGTTCAAGAAATCAACACATATGTCTGTGATTGGCTACATCGCTCCTCGCTGCTGACATGTTAGAAATAGAAACTCTGCCTGTAAACCGTTTCTATTTTGTTTTAGATGTTCTTATTGATTTTCTGCAACAGATGAATAAAAATGTATTAGTTTTTACGTTTTATTCAGATATTTCTAGTTTGCGGGAGTCCCGCAAATCGTTTTATTCTCCCTCAAACAGCACACACAGAGTGAGTGCATTACTGCCCGCAGCTCCCTGTTATGACATCATCACCCAGTTACGGTAAAAAACACGCAACCTTTGAAGAAACCCCAATAAATGCTATTTTAACGCATTTTAAGACAGAAATTTTTAAATATATCCATATTGTGCACTTTAATGTACACATTAATCGGTTGTGGTGGTTAACCTGCAATTTACACTTTAACTGAAGTGGGTGTGTCAGATAAAGGAGACATATAAAATGTGCAGAGCAGTGGCACCCTAGGACCAAGATTGAGAACCACTGCTTTAAGGCCTTGTCTTTTTTGGATATATCTTCTTTTTTTTTTTATGTGCATACAACCCATATATTTTAAATGTATTGTTTGCTTTAAATTAAATTAAGATTGTATGTTTGGTAATTGAACCTAAATAAATTTAAAATTAATGTGCTATATTTCAGATCAATATAATTGTTTTCTTTCATTTTAATCAACACTAACTTTATTCTCTATCTGTATTATAAATAACTTATTTCTGCATAAATTAAAAAATCCCCAATAATCCAGACCAACCAGAGCACACTAATTCTACAACATCATCAGTGCTGAAGCGGAACTACCAGAGCCGTTCGGCAGATAGCGAGCAGATATTTTGTGTCACGTCGTGCACAATAACCCTAAAGGCACCAGGGTGGCGGTGCCACTGGCTTTATATATATATATATATATATATATATATATATATATATATAATATATATATATATATATATATATATATATATATATATATATAATATATATATATATATATATTAGGGATGCACCGATACCACTTTTTCCAGACCGAGTCCGATACCGATACTTTCATTTTTGGTACTCGCCGATACCGATACGGTAACCGATAACTGTATTTTTAATTTTCAGTTAATTTTCAATTCATGCATTTGTAATTTTTAAATGTATTGGTAGAGAAACCAAAATAATATCAATCATATTAGTTGTTTATTAAATTTAAACTTAATTAGTTCAACAAATATATATTTCATGCACTGCATATTTATTACTGCATAAATTAAATATATATGGATCTTTTTGTAAAGTTGATAGAGGTAGCCTATTTAGCCAAGAGCAGAGAGTAATTTATTTGTCCTTTGTTTGATTAACATTAAAACACAGCAGCAGATTTATTAAAGTGCCGCCCCTTTAAGGCCGAACGCACTGACGCCATTTGAATTATACTGTCTACGTTCACTTGAGATATATAACAGACTTTTACTAGGATACTCGCCAATGTGTTTTTACATAGTTTTGTGTGAATTCCTCCGTACAAGCGCAATGCGTGAAAGACTTCCATTCAGTATTCGCGCGCTGTCTGGTGGTTTTCGGGGCGCGCGCTGTGGATGTTTGAAGTTCATGGAAATTCTTGACCTGCAAATGTCCTGTAATAATGTAGGCAACCACTCGTTAAACATAAGTAAGGTAACAGTTCATGTTTTACTTACATATACGATTTAGTTTTAATCCAAATAACACGTGCTGAGTGAATGATCCGCAATCAACAGCATTCAACAGAAGTGCTCTCTCTCTCTCTCTTCTCTCTCTCTCTCTCTCTCTCTCTCTCTCCTCTCTCTCTCTCTCTCTCTCTCTCTCTCTCTCTCTCTCTCTCTCTCTCTCTCTCTCTCTATCTCTCGTCAGTTAACGTTATTAATAAGCTACATGCCTCGTTTTACTTGATTTGCCATTGACATCCGACTGAACTACAAACTTTCCACTGACGTCTGTGAAAAAGGGTTGCGCTCGACCAGCTCGCGCGTCTGTGTCGTAGCGCGCTCAATCCTCTCCGTGTTTTTCTCTTATCAGCTTGCGCACCATATAGTTAAATAGACGACGCGTTAATATATTCTGTTTAATATTCCACTGATAAGATACATTTATTTCATATACAGCCTTCTTTTTTTATCCCCATTATAATTTCTGACACTGTACACATGCTGCCTGGTATCGGTTGTTGGTATCGGGGCATTTTTACGAGTACGAGTACAAGTACATGAGCTCAGTATCGGGCCCGATACCGATACTGGTATATACTGGTATCGGTATCGGTGCATCCCTAATATATATATATATATATATATATATATATATATATATATATATATATATATATATATATAAATATAGCTGCGAGCAGCGATGAAGGGCCAAAGCCGACGGTAGCGCCACCCTGGTGCACCAGGGTTGCGGTGCCACCGGCTTGGGCCCGTAATCGCTGCTCGCAGCTATATTTTATTATTATTATTCTTCTTCTAATTATTTTTTTACTACCTTTTGGACACTTTTGGAGGCCTTAACATGCTCAAAAACTCCTGAAACTTTGCACACATGTCAGAACCGGCGGCCATCAGGGCCGGGCTGAAGATGGTACCCGGGCGTGGCAGGGGGGCTCGACAGCGCCCCCTGGAACGGGGTCCGAAAACATGGTCCATAAATCAAACACGCTTGCATGTAATAATATGAAACTCGGTACACATGTAGATCTCATCGTTTCATATATACTTCGCACTCTAACTTTTTACCCCAGCCCAACAGGAAGTCGGCTATTTAGGCTTGTTTGGAAAACGCATGCAATGGAATGTGAAACACTCCTCCTAGAGAATTCAAACACACGGCACGAAACTCGGTCAGCGTGAAGTCAAGACATTGAGGATGAAAGTTTGCGAGGGGATTTTTGATATCTTGAACGGTTTGGCCGTGGCGAGGAAACGAAATTATGGCGAGAAACGTGAAACAGGAAGTGTGTCATAACTACTGCATACATTAACTAATCTTGATGAAACTTCAGCAGTGTGTTCGTTGTAAGAGCCCGATCACATGGATGTGACTATTGTGAGTCAAAGTTATAGCGCCACCAACTGGCAGCAGGAAGTGTGTCACTTCCTAAAGGCTTTGAAATCACCCTCTTATTTTTACCCGATTTGCTTCAAACTTCATGTGCATAATGTAGACACATGCCAGATGTAGACCTGTGAAAGGATTATTGATATCTTAGACACTGTTGCCATGGCAATGCATCAAACATTAATATTCCTTTTTTTAAGCTTTTTCATGCTTTTTTATGCTTTCGGGCACTTTTGGGGTTCTTAACGTGCTCGAAAACTCTTGAAACTTTGCACACAGGACAAAACCCGCGGCCATCAGGGCCAGGCTGAAGCTGGTACCCGGGCGTGGCAGGGGGCTCGACAGCGCCCCATTGAACGGGTCCGACAATTTGGTCCATATATCCAACACGCTTTACCCTATTTGCTTCAAACTTGATATGTATAATGTAGACACAAGCCAGATGTAGACATGTGAAAGGATTGTTGATATCTTAGATGCTGTTGCTGTGACAACGCATCAAACTTTATATTCTTTTTGGATACTTTTGAGATTCTTAGCGCACGTTTGGGGCCCTTAACATGCTCAAAAACTCTTGAAACTTTGCACACGGGTCAGAAACCGCGGCCATCAGGGCCGGGCTGAAGCTGGTACCGGCGTGGCAGGGGGGCTCGACAGCGCCCCCTGGAACGGGGTCCGAAAACTTGGTCCATAAATCAAACAGGCTTTACCCGATTTGCTTCAAACTTGATGTGTATAATGTAGACACATGCCAGATGTAGACCTGTGAAAGATTGTTGATATCTTAGATGCTGTTGCCGTGACAACGCATCAAACTTTAATATTCTTTTTGGATACTTTTGAGATTCTTAGCACACTTTTGGGGCCCTTAACATGCTCAAAAACTCTTGAAACTTTGCACACGGGTCAGAAACTGCGGCCATCAGGGCCGGGCTGAAGCTGGTACCCGGGCGTGGCAGGGGGGCTCGACAGCGCCCCCTGGAACGGGGTCCGAAAACTTGGTCCATAAATCAAACACGCTTGCATGTAATAATATGAAACTTGGTACACATATAGATCTCGTCGATTCATATATCCTTTGTACTTTTACTTTTTACCCCAGCCCAACAGGAAGTCGGCTATTATGGTTTGTTTGAAAGCGTATGCCCCTGGAATTCGATATACTACTCCTAGAGAATTCAACCAATCGCCACGAAACTCAGTCAGCATGAAGTCAAGATATTGAGGATGAAAAATTGCCAGGGGATTTTTGATATCTCGAACGGTTTGGCCGTGGCGAGGAAACGAATTTATGGCGAATAATGGAAACAGGAAGTGTGTTATAACTTCTGCATACATTAACTGATCTTGATGAAACTTCAGCAGTATGTTCGCTGTAAGAGTCCGATCACATGGATGTGACTATTGTGAGTCAAAGTTATAGCGCCACCAACTGGCAGCAGGAAGTGTGTCACTTCCTAAAGGCTTTGAAATCACCCTCTTATTTTTACCCGATTTGCTTCAAACTTCATCTGTATAATGTAAATACACTGCAGATGAAGACCTGTGAAGGGATTCTTGATATCTTTGAAACTGTTGCTGTGGCAACGCATCAAACTTTAATATTCTTGTTTGATGCTTTTGATGCTCTGAGTCAATATGGCAAGCCGTTTTAACATTTAATCATTTTAACCTAGTAGTCTCTTTTTTCATGCTACTAGTACTTATTTTTTAGATACTAGTATCTATTCCATTAAGTAATAGTACTTATTCATTAGCGACTAGTGCTTATTCTTTAGTACTAGTGCCTATTCTTTAGATAGTAGTGCTTATTCTTTAGATATTCTTTTGAATACGTATTAGTAGCTAATGAATAAGTACTGGTATCTATTTAATAGGTACTAGTATGTAATGACTTAGAACTAGTATTTATTGAATAAATACTAGTATCTATTAATAGGTGCTATTATCTAAAATGTCATTTTCTCTCTCTCTCTCTCTGAGCCAATATGGCAAGCCGTTTTAACATTTAATCATTTTAACATACTAGTCTCTATTTTCATGCTACTAGTACTTATTTTTTAGATATTAGTATCTATTCCATTAAGTACTAGTACTTATTCATTAGCGACTAATGCTTATTCTGTTTAGAATATTCAAAGTGCTTATTCAATTTGTATGCTTATTTATATTTTCAGAGCAGAAAATCCGATTTTTCTGCTTATTCAATATTGCATCTAAAATGTGACTTGACGTGTGTGTGTGTGAGTGTGTGTGTGTGTGTGTGTGTGTGTGTGTGTGTGTGTGTGTGTGTGTGTGTGTGTGTGTGTGTGTGTGTGTGTGTGTGTGTGTGTGTGTGTGTGTGTGTGTGTGTGTGTGTGTGTGCGTGTGTGTGTGTTTGTGTGTGTGTGTGTGTGTGTGTGAGAGAGATTGTGTCTGTTACAGTGACAAGAGTTTTTAAGCCTTGTCTTTTTGGATATATATATATATTTTATATAAAAAAAAAATGTGCATACAACCCATGTATTTTTAATGTATAGTTTGCTTTAAATTAAATTAAGATTGTATGTTTGGTAATTGAACCTAAATAAATGTAAAATGAATGTGCTATATTTCAGATCACTATATATTTGTTTTCCTTCATTTTAATCAACACTAACTTTATTCTCATCTGAATTATAAATAACTTATTTCTATATAAAATAAAAAATCCCGAATAATCCAGACCAACCAGAGCACACTATTTCTACAACATCATCAGTGCTGAAGCGGGACTACCAGAGCCGTTCGGCAGATAGCGAGCAGATATTTTGTCACGTCGTGCACAATAACCCTAAAGGCACCAGGGTGGCGATGCCACCGGCTTTATATATATATATATATATATATATATATATTATATATATATATATATATATATATATATATATATATATATATATATATATATATATAATATATATATATATATATATAAATATAGCTGCGAGCAGCGATGAAGGGCCAAAGCCGGCGGTACCGCCACCCTGGTGCACCAGGGTTGCGGTGCCACCGGCTTGGGCCCGTAATCGCTGCTCGCAGCTATATTTTTGCATTGAAATTTCAACATCAACCATAATGATGATTCAGATGGAAAAACAATGTTTATTCAATGTTGGCTTGCTATCTGGGGAGGGGCTAAACCCAGATAGCAAACAGTCATTGAAACTATGTTAAATCAACATTCCGTTGTCAACCTTAAGTCATTGAATCAACATCGAACTCTGATGTTGATTCTACATCATTTTGCACCCTGTTTTAATATTGAAACAACATTGAAATCCAGCCCATAGATCAATGGAATTTCAATGGTATTTCAATTATCAGGAATATTGAAACAATTTTGAAATTTCAACTGAACTAAGGATCAACGTGATATCAATGGAATTTCAATCGTTTTTAAATGTTAATTTTAAATGTAATGCCATAAATTAAATAGCCTGCTTTATCTACAACCAGGATGTTTAAAACTAATGGACAATTTGAAATCATGTATAAAACACTGAACACACCACACAAACAAATTCATTTTTATTAGCCTTTTTATTTAATTATTTGTACACTTTATTTACACTTCAATGTCCTCTGACGCCTGAATAGTTTGTCGTCCAGTCCCTGCCCGGTCTGGCACATACTGGGTGACGGCGGCTGTCCCCGTCTGCTGAGTAACCTAAAACAGAAAACAAAATTACAATGCAAAAAATTAGCATTTAAGTTAAACAGTAGATGTTATATTTATTTGTATTGGTACATTCGTGCCGCGAGATGTTTCTATATGAAGTATGTGGGGCTAAGCCCCCCCAAGTTCCCCCTTGACGCCAGGCCTGGTTGCCAGGCGCTGTATAACAGTGCGCGCAAAAATCGTGATATTGCATACGCACTTATCATTTATGAAAACCAACACAACGGAGTTAACTGTATCGCACGCATATCGCAGCCCTGCTCGAGGATGGCCTAATCGGCATTTCCAGTTACAACTCGAGACAGTTCTGCATTGAATAAAGCAAAGTAAGTCATATCTTCTGTGTAATTCTGGCCCGCAGCGGTCACACTTCTGTGGGTAGCGCTAGGTGGAGCACTGCGTTCCACCGGTGTTCTCCGGCGGTCAGAAGAAATAACGGTGCTGTGTTAATAGATTTCACGACCCTAGCAATGGGTACAGACATGTATTTTGAGCTAAATATCACAAAAATAGACTGGACTCGGAGGTTTTGCTAACTTTATAACATAGAAGAGAACTACAAAGTAGGCCTCTATGCTATTTTTGGCAGATTTTGACACAATGGTAAAACAAAAATCTATTTCAGTGACTGCAGCACTGCGTCGGTTACGTTAACAATCGGCCTAAAAGTATTTGATTTGGTACAATTCATTCATATCAAACATTAAGCAAGCTTACCTTTATGCTTGTGCCAGAGTCCAGAAATGAGCTGTGTCCGGTGCAGACGTGCATTACGTTGGTATAACACCCGTTGATCTCCCGGTCAACCAAAAATCTATTGATTTTCAATCCTATTTCCAGGTCAACTATATATCGATGCATTTTCAATCATATTTCCCGGTCAACTATATGTCGATGACTTTTCAACAACAGCGTTGTTTCCCGGTCAACTATAAATCAATGACTTTTCAACACATTCATCGATCGCCCGGTAAACCAAATATCAATGATTAATCAATCATAAAAATAACTATAGATCAATGTTGTTCCAATATCGTTGCCATCAACATTAATAACATCAGGTTTTCATCGAAAGGGTAATGGTGATTCAACATTAATTTTGCATTGAAATTTCAATATCAACCATAATGATGATTCAGATGAAAAAACTATGTTTATTCAATGTTGGCTTGCTGTCTGGGAAAGTAAACACTGAGAGATTGAAACTGTGACGCGCTAAAACTCAGCTCCACTCGACGATCTCATTTCAATCCTTTATTTCACTTCAACACCTAAAGGTAGGCTACAACTGGCACTGCAGTTACCAAGTCATCATAAGGGTCCCGTGTAAGTGCGGAAGTGCGCGAGTGCGGGTGCTGTTGCGGGTGCGGTCAACAAAAAGTGTTCGCTCCCAGGCTTACCCCCTCTCTCTGTCAAAGCCATAACCCAGGTGAACCAGTGAAGCAAACATATAGACCACTATCATCACTTCCGCCCAAACTCCGGTGGACACGCCCACCACCTACAATACAAGTGTGGTGAATATTATGAATGAAACCAGATAGAACACGTGGGAGACTTACGCTGGCTCCTACACTGTGAAAGCAAAGGGACACAAGAAAATCATACTGCTTCATAACAGCTAAAAGGACATGTAATTAAAGAAGAGAACCAAATGTAAAATCTGGTCACTCATATTAGATACAGTATAGGCATGTTTAAAATGGATATTACAAAAATTCAGAATGTTATGTTATTATTTACTTGACAGGAACTGGTCTTTTAACATAATGATAAAAATTAAATACATTTTAATAAATATTTGTGTTCTAATTATTTTTTTATATTAAAGGGTTAGTTCACCCAAAAATTAAAATAGTTTTTAATGAAATCTGAGAGAAATCTTTTTGTTATGCAACAACCACTTTTAAGCCCCAGAATGGTAGTAAAGACATATGGTAGTAAAGTAATCCATGTGTAGCCTGGTCCCACCAGACTCTCGTACATTTTATTTTATTTGTACATAGAGTCTGGCACCGCTCCATTGATAAGCGTTAACTGCCTTTTAGGCGGGAACTCTATTGAAGTCTAAAACTATTGGATCTGCTCAGAATCACTCTAGATCTCCCATAACCAATCACTAACGTTTGGTCGTGACGTATGTCTTTTCCCGAACCCCGTGGGGAGGAGCGCCACAACATCATGGCCACCAACAATAAGCAAAGATTGTTCTTGCTCCGGCTTCTTGATATTCGGCAGCGTTGCCACAACGGACCGAATGGATTCGCTCGCATCTTTCTCCGCTGCCATAACTGAACTACAACTCAAATTAACGCATGAGTCGACATCAACGTCATCGTTCTCAGCCACTCCCTCTGTTCGCTGATTGGCCTGGTAAAAAATTGATCAGAGAAAACTAAAGTCTACAGGCTTGTTCGACTTGAACCAGCGCTGCACAGACCGATCGGTTTATGACATCAAAGTACCGCAAGAGCGATTGAAAAGCATAAAAAGCCGTTTGCTCTCTAATCACTCTCGCGGTATTTTGATGTCATTTCAAAATCGGTCTGCAATCGGTCTGTGCAGCGCTGGTTCAAGTCGAACAAGCCTTATGCCCGTTTCAAACATACTCCGTTTGCAGTGCGTATGCGGTGCGTATTTTTTTCCGTACCCATGTTAACAGGTTAGAGCTTTCACACTGCACGCGGATGCAGTCCGTCGATCCGTTGTAGTTGCGGTGCGTATACAGCAGTGCAGAGATCGTTTCCGCACCGAGTCTATTTTTGCTGTGCTGCAAACGCTGAATTATAGTGACAGCGCACGGTTCGTGGTCAAAATGAACACAGATTGACCTGAAAATGTAGTAATTTCACCATAAATGCATTTAATTCAATAAAATGTAGTAATCTCACCATAAATGTATTTAATTAAATATTACTTTTCATCTTTTTACTTTAAGACCGGGGTTTTAAGCCAGGAAAACGACAATTTACCTCAACAAAAGACATAATAATGAACGTGGAAAAACAAGTTCTTTGTGACATGCAAGATTTATTGTATTCAAATTTAAATGCAAAAGAAAAGGCATGAGAGTCGGCTGTTTTTGTCAATTTTAAGTTTTAATTTAAAATGTTTACGATTTTAATATAAGTACATGCACATATTTGATCACTTTCTTAAGCAACTTACTATATAGAAGTACATGGAATTATAGGTCTATGTTGTTTAAATTGTGTTTAAACGTACGTCCATTCAAGTTTGTATATGTGTACAAAGAGAATCACAATGCTGACAAAACTTTTTTTTTAATAAAAGTTGCTGCATAACTTCTGGATTTGAAATAAAAATAGTGAGTATATGTTTGTGGTACAGCCGCGGATCAGTTACGCACTGCAAACGCAGCATATGCGAAAGCACTATAGCGTGTGCTGCTCCTGTACCGTATACGCACCGCAACACGCACCGCATACGCACTGCACACAGAGTATGTGTGAAACGGGCGTTACAGCACAATCCCAGACGTAGTACTGAAGGAAAATGAAAATTAAGCGGAAGTACGTAGGAGGTCGGAGCCAGGCTTTAAACTTTATATTTTATGAAGCAATGTAAGTGCTTTGTGTGCACATAAAACCACCAACATAATTTATCACTTAAATATTAATGTTCAATGCGTGTTCATCCAACAACATTTGCTCTAACGTCACCACAGCACGCATGCGTCATTTAATTATTTATCTTAATACTTTCTTTATTTTGTTATATGTAAAACAAAGCAATCTCATTACTTCAGAAAAATTAGGTTAATGATGTCTTTGTTACCTTTCTGGGTCTTTAGATGCGAAGATAAACGAAAGTAGGTTTGGAACAACATGAGGGTGAGTAATTAATAACAGATTTTTCATTTTTAAACTAACCCGGGCCGTTAACCTTTATATTAGCTAGTTAGAGCATATTCAGGGTGCCTAGTCGTTTTTACAAACATCCAAAACACCATACCTTTTGCTGTTCCATAACTGTAATTGCTTCCTCAGAAATGCCTCGATTTCTCAGGAAACTGAAAACATCTGTATTTTCCTCCATCGCGTGTCTGCAAAGTAGAGTACAAAAGAGTTGTTTTCAAATAGGATAGATTAAAAAGGTATTTTACATTTTTTGACCTGTTGCATGTCAAAAAAGTCTCATAAACAGAATTAATGAAATAAAATTACATGTATTTATTCAAAGTTTGGTTTAGTATGGTCTTTATTGTTTCTGCAGTTATTGTACTGCAGTCACACCGTTTTCTCTTTATCTGAACATAGTTTTCAACCAAATTCATAAGGACAGACCAGTGTTGTTTTTGAACACAAAAGCTGAATGTAGTTTGATCAGCAGATCAGTCTCTCGACACAGGTTGGCATGTGTTATTTTAGTATATATTTAAATAGTTTTTTTAATTGAAATTAAACATTTCTTTATAGTTTCAGTTTTAGCTAACCAGGGGCGTAGCCATTATTTTAGAAGTGAAACAGACAGAAATGCCAAGTATAATACTTGACTACTTGTCTTGACAGTTTTTTTTTTTTTTTTTATCTCTTGCTTTTAATTAGCTAATAAATCTAATCATCTGCTGAACAATAACAAATTATTTATATTCTATTATTTATTATTATTATTGTCCAAATGAAAATGTTATGATTGGCTTATGTACTGCAAACTTTTGTGCATTAAGTCATCATGGATTTTATACAATTAAAAACATTATCACAGAATATGGTTTCTATACTGTAATAAAGGATGCCAATTAACACTGCAAGACCCCAAGAAGGTTTGAAAAACACACACAAACCATATATTATCACATCATGTGTTCATTTTCCTCATGTTTCATTAGTCAAAAGGTTTCTGCTTTTTATTCAACTTAGCTGGGTGATTTTTTCCATTTAAGCGATTTACTGGAACGTCATAAATCATTACTTCTACGAGACCGTTTTTGGTGTTCTGTTTGAGAGTGCTCTGAGGCTTCAACTGTTGAAGTTACACTACATGAGAGCTACATAAGGCAACACATGATCATCTCATTTTGAATAAGAATAATCCAAATCCGTTATAGGTCACGCATATCTGGTCTCTTTGAATTTAAATCTAGATTATTCACACTGCCCCAGGGGCGGATCTAGAAATAAAATCACGGGGTGGCATGGCAAGCAGGGTCAGGGATAATTTCTGGGGTGACGAATATGTTTATAGCGAGGATAGGCAAGTTTAGCTTGATCGCAAGGCAATTTTTTAATCTGCAGTTTGAAAACTCCCGTAGGCCTATCTGTTTCATCAACGTTAAGATAACCTGACAACTACGTTTTATATTTCAATTTTATCTCTTGTTTGGTGATGTTTAACGTTACCGTAAGGTATAGCTAGACCGCAGCATTAGTCCAATACGTTTTACCCGCAACGCCACCCTGTACCTTGTGCAACGCCATCAAATTACATTTACACAAATGTGTAAAGGTTTTCTAAAAGAGTTATAGTATAGGAGGCTAGCATACCTGATGGATGTTGCAAGTTTTCGGCCCCCTGTTCAACTGACACTGGCGGCTGGCGCACAGGCGCAGGGCTGTAGTGTGTTTACACGTGACGTTAATGAGGCTGCGTTTGTAATTTCGACTTTATTCTCGAAATATTTCGACTTTAATCTCGAAATGTTTCGACTTTAATCTCGAAACATTTCGACTTTAATCTTGAAACGTTTCGACTTTATTCTCGAAATGTTTTGACTTTAATCTCGAAACATTTCGACTTTAATCTCAAAACATTTCGACTTTAATCCCGAAACATTTCGACTTTAATCTCGAAATGCTAGATTTTTTTTTTTTTTTTTAATTTTTTTTTTTATGTTGCGGTTCAGGGCTTCCGTATATGTTAATATTAAAGTGTATTTGTTAATTTTTTAATAAAAACCCGTCTTAAAAAAGACGAATTTACAGTGTATCTTTCGGTAATTATAGTGTATCTATAAAGTACTTTCATGTAAGTATAAGGGAACAATGTGATTTTTGGGGAATAAAGGGGTAACAACCAGGAGAAATAACAAATTATTTATACTGTAAGTATTTTAGAACTAAGGGGTACTGTTACGTGGGTGTGCATGTAGAACTGTTCTGTGTGTGATTTTTTTTATTTTAGCTTGTAGGTGGAGTCGTGAGAAGGGATTTTCTCTGAACGCGGAAGTGGAGTGACATCGTCGGGGGTTTCTGCTGTAACTGCGACGGCGTTGATGGCGGTCGCCTCATGGCGAGTTCGCTCACCGCCTCTCCTCTTCGTACTGGAGCGATCCAGTATTTGATTATATATTGACTTCAGTTTTGTTTTTGTCTTTTTCAGTAACAGGTTCTGGATTTACTTTTCTTAGTTCACGTTTTGTTATTTAGGTAGATCAGCGAGGTAAGCAGTTGCACACAAGACTCACCTGTTTTATTCTTTCCAGGAGCTAGGTAAGATCTTTCCTGGTGATTAGGTGTAGTCAGGGGGTTCGATTTCTTTAGCTGCCCTACCTGTGCACTGTTATTATTTTTGTTAATCTTCGATGTTGTTTATTATCTTATGTGTAATTGTTGTTCGTTTGACTTTCCTATTAAAACTTTATGGCATGATTGGACGCCAGAAAAGCAATCAATCATCTGTGATTTTTGATATGTTTTCTCCTTACCTTTTGTCTGTTTTAAACGAGCTAAAGTTCGTTAAGGGCTTAACAGGTACTTCTTCTACTATGATAGAACACTCTTACATTGGGAGCAATTAAGCGAGAACATGCACTGCAAACCTTGCTGTTACATGTTACATGCTGTAAAGGCTTTTAAAAATTACAGGATTCATGAATGTGCATTTACACAGTAATTTATTTATTTTTGATAGCAAAAGTGCAGATGTTTTAGTTTATGCTTGCATGTTTCAAGGCAAATAAAAATATTTTTCAAATACTGGGTGGTATCAAATACTGGTAAAGTGGTGCTTGTTACCCTCTTGTTTCATGTAGTTACACGGTCCATCCATCCATCCGTCTTCATCCGCTTATCCGGGGTCGGGTCGGGGGCAGCAGCTCCAGTAGGGGACCAAAAACTTCTCTTTCCCAAGCCACATTAACCAACTCTGACTGCGGGATCCCGGGGCATTACCAGGCCAGTGTGGAGATATAATCTCTCCACCTAGTCCTGAGTCTTCCCCGAGATCTCCTCTCAGCTGGACGTGCCTGGCTGGAACATCTCCCTATGGAGATGTCACTTACCGGATGCCCAAACCACCTCAACTGGCTCCAACTGGCTCCGCTTGTTCCTGCGATCTCGTTCTTTCGATCATAACCCAGCCTTCATAACCATAGGTAAGGTTAGGAACGAAAATTGACCGATAGATCGAGATCTTTGCCTTACGGCTCAGCTCTCTTTTCGTCACAGCGGTGCGGTAAAGCGAATGCAATAGCGCCCCCGCAGCTCCGATTCTCCAGCCAATCTCCTGCTCCAGTCTCCCCTCATTCGTGAACAAGACCTCGAGGTACTTGAACTCCTTCACTTGGGGTAAGTACTCATTCCCTACCTGGAGTTGGCACTCCACCGTTTTCCTGCTGAGAGCCATGGCCTCAGATTTAGAGGTGCTAATCCTTATCCCAACCGCTTCACACTCTGTTGCGAACCGATACATTGAGAGTTGAAGGTCACGGACCGATGATGCCATCAGGATCACATCATCCGCAAAAAGCAGTGACGAGATCCCAAGCCCACCGAACCGCAACCCCTCCCCACCACGACTATGCCTTGATATCCTGTCCATGGATATCACAAACAGGATTGGTGACAAAGCGCAGCCCTGGTGAAGGCTAACCCTCACCTGGAAAGAAATCCGACTTACTGCCGAGTACTCAGACACAGCTCTCGCTTTTGGTGTACAGGGATTGGTAGGCCTGAGAAGGCACCCCCTCACCCCATACTCCCGCAGCACCTCCCACAGTATATCCCGGGGGACTCGGTAAAGAGCTGGTCCGTTGTTCCACGGCCAGAACAAAAACCGCATTGTTCCTCTTCAATCCGAGGTTCGACTATCGGCCGAACCCTCCTTTCCAGCACCTTGGAGTAGACTTTACCAGGGAGGCTGAGAAGTGTGATATCCAGGGCTTGATATTAACTTTTTTGCTCACTAGCCAATGTGGCTAGTGGTTTTTCAAAATTACTAGCCATGCAGCATTTTTACTAGCCACATTTTAGTTGTTGGAAAATTACGTTTTATATGATTAAAGTTGACAATGGGGCTAAAATGTACTAATATCATTAGCTCTGATAAGGTTGTGTGTACAGTTTTGCATCAGTTTTTTTATTAGTAAATACTGTAATACAGAGTAGTACAATTATCTGCATTAGAAACAACGAGCAAAGAATAAATTATTTTTTCTAAGAAAAAATCCACTAAGGCAACATGATTAAATCTTTATAGGCCTATGATCGTTTTGGAGACTTTGGATTGTTTGTTTTGCATCTGCATATCCTCAGAGCTCTGACTGGTTTGATAATTATCATCATGAAGCTCTGGCTCTGAGTAACTGGAGATATGTCCACCTGAAAGTATAGGCCTACAGGTCTTTATTTTCCAGATTATTCCCACAAACGCATCTCCTGCTTTCTTTCATGGCATATTAATTTATTAAAACATAGAATTAACTCTGGAAATATAGTTGTGATACGTGACATAAGGGCAGCCCTGCTAGTAGTTACACCGTGTCCCTTAATCATGAAGATAATTTTTTGTTTATCTCAGCTCTGCCTTTTCTCTTTATCTCGTTCTTCAGCGCATTTTTTTCTACGCACTGCTCGGCCACGCACACTCACGCAGGTCTGAGGGACTGTGGCTGCCCTGTGACAGATTCAACTTTATCGTTTGACAAAAGTCTGGATGTCATATTTGGTGCGCGCACCCTCGCGCACTGCAGGAGAGCGTGAGACGCGCCTGTGGTCTGGATTTTCCTGCTATTAAAAAAGATCGCTATATCATCGCTGCTGCTGGTTAAGTTGATAATTAAGGGCAGACTAAAACAGCCCTCAGTCCGACGGCCAATCCGCGTGTTTTGTTATTTCAGATGCCTTTTTGACAAGACTACAATTTTTTAAACACGCCAAAGTGGCTAGTGGGAGTGACTGTGTTACCCGCCACGGGTGAAATCCACCCCCATTTGGCGGGTTGGTGGGTGTTAATGTCAAGCCCTGGTGATACCCCTGTAATTGGCACAGGTTACAGGGTAAGCACAGTAAAAAAAATACATTATGAAAGTATGATTTATGATACACACAAGATTTACAACACTTATTTGTTTAAACTACTTTTTTTTTTTTTTTTTAATCAACCATTCATTTCAAATGCTTAAGTCTTGACCACTGGCAGCTGGTTGGTTTTAAAATAGAGGAGGCACACAAAACTACTTTAGACTACTTTAAAAGAGCTTTTTGATTGGTTCATATAGCCTCCCCTGCCATGTTACTTTTCTCCACACTCATTTATCGCTGAAAGTGAAATACTTTTTTTAACTTTTAACTTTTTTAAGTCTCTGTCTATGGATTTGCCTTACCTTCTTGATCCCCTCAGACTCGCGCTTCGCAGATTCGCAACATTCTGGGAAGAAGCAAGCAGTGGTTACACGTACAGAGGTGAAATTACAAACAAGAAATACACATTCTGAGACAAAAAAGGTTTGGGTAGGCTGTGCACAACTGCAAACATGGCTCTTTTATTAAGGTAATAACAGCAAATATGATAATGCATCACCCAGAAGAGCCGAACTGATCCTTGTGGCAGAGTGAAAAGGATTGTTCGATCTCTCTCAAATACTGGTAAAAAAAAGTATCGGTAGGTTGGTACACTTTCCATGTCAGGTGAACAGAGCCGGACAGTAACGGAGTACATTTACTTGAGTACAGTACTTAAGTACAATTTTGAGGTATCTGTACTTTACTCGAGTATCATTGGGGAGTACTCATGACTTTACTCAAGTACATTTGAGAGGCAAATATTGTACTCTTTACTCCACTACATTTCTATCCATAACCGTAAGTACCCGTTACTACTTCTAAAAACAAAAACAAAAAAAAGTAAAAAATAAAAATCTCGGAAACCCTCAATTTGTTGTTTCCCTCTCAAACGTGATTGGATTGTGCAGGCGCCACTGATTGGGACAGCCTATCAGCAATCACCTTCAGCTTTCCGCCAAAGTCAACTCCATGGTCAGATTTAGATAAGAGACGAAACAATGGACGAAACAATGGATGAAGACGCAGCAGGTCCATCCCGGGAATGTGCCGACACGTGGCCCCACTTCGCCAGACTATTTTAATTTTCTGAATTTTTCTTAAATGTTAAATAAAGCAACATGGTAAAAGGATGAAAATGACTTGATTCTCCTTTCAATTCCTTTTACATTCTCCAAGGTATTACCATTAACATTTTTCATAACTCCCCGTAGGACGATTCTGTACATAAATGTAAGCACTGTGGCAGTAGTAATGCAATATTTAGAAAAATTTACTCTTGATACTCGAGTACTTTTAAAAACAAGTACTTCAGTACTTTTACTTAAGTAGACATCTGACTGTAGTACTTTTACTTGAACTTGAGTAAAATTTAGCTAGGGGTCTCTGTACTTTTACTCAAGAAATGAAGCTGTGTACTCTGTCCGCCTCTGCAGGTGAACTTAAACACTTTGAAATGTTCACAACTAAAACTTGTTTAAATACATTGTTCATGACTGTAGAATCACAATGCCTAAAAAACTCCAACCATATGTTTTGCTTACTCAAATATGCATTCTAAAATAAGGATTGTTTTCCGCTATTGCACATTTACTAAGAAATGAAACCAATATTCTCAATTTACCACTTCCACCCATCACTATATTTATCACACATCCCAATGTTATATTTAACCCCCGTTTAGAAGCTTTTTCCTCCAATTACACAACGATGGATAAAACTGCACTTATGGAATGGGTTTAAACCAATAATAGGCTGTTTATGGTTTGTTATGTGTAACTGACTTTATCCAATGACCTATCTTAGCCTAATCTATTCACTGATAACATCCCTTAAAACTACTAATTTAGAGAGCAATATCAACTAGCATGCTTTAATATACAAGTTAATTTGATTCAGATGTACTGATAAAATGTTATATTTAACCCTCGTTTAAAAGCTTTTTCCTCTAATTACACAACATTGCTGTAAAAAAAAAAAAGTTCCATGAGTGAATGGAGTTGTCGCGACGGTCTCTCTATTTGTGGCTCTGGCCTTTATGCGGAACAGGCAGCTTTCTCGACCAATGAGAAACCGTTCATGTTGCATTTTTATTGGCTAGTCAGTAGATGTAGGTCGTAGCAGCAAACACTCTGTGAGATGATCATGACACTCTCAGAAAATTATCACAGGCTGTCTTTGATCGCAAGACCATGACAACGGCGTCTGTGAACCACTCTCACTGTACGACGTTTAGGAGCCATGACCACAGAAAGCACCACACATCACACAGTGTGTACCGGGCATTAGAAAGAATAAATGTTTTTGTAGGAGACTTTGAGCTTTGTAAGTTTGCAGATCTTACACATGCAAAAACAGCTACATAACAGACTAAAGAAAAAGGAAAACAAGAAAACACATCATATGAACCCTTTAATCCATTAATTTCAGCGTGAGCCGCTTTACAAACGGCGCCCCGTAAGCTGCTCCTGAAAAAAGGAATCGATACCAACTATTTGTGTTCCTGCACCTCCAGAAGAACTGAAGTGAGTGTAATGTTTTATTAACCTTTATATTAAAGGTGGGGTATGTGATTTTCTTTTTTGACCATTTTTTCAAAATCACTTGAAATCATAAGTGCTTTTTACTGGCTGTAAATTAGAAGCACTGAAATGAAAATTAAGCAATTTAATCATCTGTGGAACGGGCAGGACTCGAAAAACTCCAGCCAATCATTTTGCAGACCGTGTAGAATCATTGGACAGAAAATGCGTCACTCAAACGGTTGTACCATGCCAGCGTTGGAGGAGAGAGGGTAGGACCTTAAGAGTTGTGTATTTTCTAAATCTGCCGGCCGTTTTGCAAATCACATACCCCACCTTTAATATTTATATTAATCTTTGCAAATCGCTAGCTTCACGATGAATGTGGCTAAGGTTTACACTCAGGGTACATTATGGTATGTTTTCTATGTACGACGTTCTGAATATAATTCATAATCCCACGTTTATAATGAACAACACGTTATGGTTATTTTGTTACAAACGGTGTATGCACAGAACAGAGGGGTGGGGTGAGCGAAGCTCATTATCATTTAAAGGTACATACACTGAAATGGCATGCTGAAAACAGAGCTGTTTTTGACCAGGTAAAATAAGTGTTTTCTTACAATACTAATGAGAATTTTTAATTAAAGTATATAACAAACTTTTAAATTTAGACCCTAAAGAATTATATTATCTTGTACGAAAATGGCATTATATGACCCCTTTAAGGCTGAAATGTTGTATGTACATGTAACAAACAAAGCATTTATCATAACATAGTTTCGTCATGCTAGCATATGTGAAAGTATTTAAAACAAGTGTGTTATAACTAGCCCCGCATTAGGTTGTGACCCCTCACCCCCATACCTGAGATCAGACTATGTGTTTCCACTTTTAAACTTTAGTGGCGGCTTCATAGACCAGTGACTCTTCATTACTCTTCATAGACCAGTAACTCTTCATAGACCATTTCATTTAAATATATTTTTTTAATATTTCATGTTAGTTTAAAAAAAGGCTAAATAAGCACAAAAAAAATATTTTTTCTGTAAATGTTTATTTAAAGGGGTGATGAACTGAGAAATCAAATTTTCCTTGAGCTTTTGACATCTGAGAGGTCATTATATTATAAGAATATCCTGTAAGTTTCAGAACTGAAAACGTCCTTGTTAGTCCAATAAATGCTTTTATTGACACCAGCCTCAGCGAACGACTCGTTTTTCAAACTGGGGAACTCTGACGTCAAAGAGGATAAAACGCCACCCCCGCAGAAGAAGATCAACGCCTACTTCAACACGGCCGGTTTAGCCCCGCCCACCGATTCGCGCATTTACACGCATACATAGCTAAATAACAGGCTTACCTCGTGATGACAAACCGGATCGAGTTACCGAGCAATACAAAATATTGTGCAGTGCCTGGTTGTGGAAGTAGACAGTCGCTGCATAAGCTTCCTCTGGATTCCAATAGGAGTGCATGGATCAACTTTATTTTTAATGACGTTCCACTCCAGCTGATGAGGTAAAACATTGTCCGTCTGTTCGCTTCATTTCACTGAGGATTGTTTTGTAAACAAGACTGGATTTGCAGACCGATTAAGAGTAAAGAACGGTGCTGTGCCGTCTATATTGGATCTGACAGGAATTATGCAACACCTGGACTCTGGGTCGAACATGTATGGGCGAATCATTCCGGTTGCCATTTTACAACATTGGACGTTTTCAAAACAATTTCCCCCAAGTGCATCGACGGGTGGTGAGTTGAAACTCATTATAATATGCAAACTGTTATCCACTCATAGCAGTGGGCGTTTACTTCTAAGTCTTCAGTGCGAGACACCCATAAAAACCGAGCGTTTTTCAGCTAGGCTCAAAACTAGGTTAGAAAATAGCCTATTACTTATTCATTTTGATGTTTTTGAATGCAAAAACCAAGCGAACGTCATAAGTTTACCTCAGACAACAATATAATAAGATTTAAAAAGCCAGTTCATGACCCCTTTAATGTGTGTGTGTGTGTGTGTGTGTGTGTGTGTGTGTGTGTGTGTGTGTGTGTGTGTGTGTGTGTGTGTGTGTGTGTGTGTGTGTGTGTGTGTGTTTAACAGTGTTTGTTGAAATGACCTGCATCCAGTAGAAAACTCTCCATCTCTGGATCCTTGTGAATGAGCCATGATAAAGCTGCAGGAGAATCTGATGAGTGTGCTCTCCTCCACTGACTCTGAGTAAAGAAACATTCAGATACAAAATTAAATAATTTAATTTAACAACCTTCATAATTAACACCTAAACAGATGTGTTTTGAGTCTGGATTTGAATGTGACTAACTGTATGAGCACATCTGATCTCTTCTGGAATGTGGTTCCAGCTGAGGCCTAGGCATAGGCATATGCCTCAAGCGGACTCACCATGCTTAGAGTTAACCCTTGGTATTTTTTAGCTGATGTGATCCTAATGATCCTGAATGAAAGGCAAGAATGAAGCATTTCTCTCTCTTTCCAGACTGATCTCATGAAACTGCGTATGTATGACACGCCAATTCATATTTCCATTTTTGGCATGCTATCAACACGCAAAATCGCTTTTCAGCGTGTTTATGAATGCCGTTGACTTAACGTAACATTACTGTATATATAAATATATGACCTACCCCAACCCCGTCCCTAAACCTACCCGTCACTGGTTAATGCCATTTATAAGTCTTGCCCTACCATCCTAGTAAGAAAACTATCGCTCCCCAGATGTATATCAAAATTTGGCTTTATTTCGCTCGGATTTTTAACGGCGTGTACATACACGCGGAATCACTCGGACATAACGGCGTAGATATACACGCATACACGCGGATAGCTCAAAATGCGTATAAATAACACGCCACTTGACTTGAAAGTGGCGTGTATGTTTACGCAAAAGTCATGATGTCATGTTGCTCTTTCTCTACAATGAAAAGATCAAGTTAAACAAAGTGAGAAAAGAGAATCATGTCAAGAGAATGGCGAGTGCAGGCACTGTGAGTTGCTCTCCATTAAAGTGCTTCTCACTCGAGCTTCCGGTTTTGCCATGTAGTGGAGAGACGCGCGGTGTTAGTGCTCTGACTTAAATTTCATATTTATTCCTCTTAACAGTGGCGGCTTTATGCATCCGGGGGCCCGTTTCAATAACTAATATAGGGCCCTACCCATATAAACAAATAAAGAAGTGTGAAGTCCGCGCACTGAAAATTACTGCTCCAAAAGAATTTATTAAACGCAACGTTTCGAACCTCAGGTCTTCATCAGGCACAACGCCTGTTTTGGGGGCCCCCTTGGATTCACTGATCCAATTGAAACGGGTGAAATATAGGTAAGGCCGTCTGTGCCTCGTAACACTGCATTTGGGGCTTTTTCGCTCTTTTCGTGCTACTGTTTGTCTTGGTTAACGATATCTGTTCCTGATGAGTAAGGGTCCGCGAGCTGGTGGTAAAATCAACCCTCAAACCAAGGCGCCTGAGCAGGAAAGGGGCAAGATGTGGGACGACGCCTCAAACCCGCTAACGACTGACACACTGGTGAGCGAACTTGACAAACTAAGGAGATACATGACTGGTGAACTCACCATGCTGCTGAATTCGTCATTGGAGTCATTCACTCATCCATTGCTTCTATTGGGTCTACCTTGGAAACTGGCTTATCCGACCACAGCGACAGGATGACACATTTTGAACAGGACGTCTCTACTCTTCAGTCGAAGTTGGTGTTGGCAACGGAGGAGAATGTCGCTTTAAAAGCTAACGTGGAAGATCTCGTTTTGTGGTCCAAACGGCAGAATATTCGTGTGGTTGAGCTTCCAGAGGATATGGAAGGAAAACCATTAGGCAGTTTATGATGGATTTATTCACCAAGGCGACATTCTTCCCTCCCTACCGTAGCTTGATAGAGCCGATTGGAGCCTAAAGCCCAAACCCCGCCAAGGTCAAAATCCCTTTACGATTATAGTGAGATTTAATTCCTACATAGACAAGGAGGCCGTGCTCAAATGGGTGAAGTCGTCAAAAGAAATTACATTCAAAGGACACAGAATCAAATTCTATTAGGACTTCTGCATTTCGGTGGCTAATAGGAGAGCTTCGTTCAACAGCAGCAAGGGCCTGTTGTATAAACGTGGTGTTCGATTTGGCATGATCTACCCGGCCAGACTTTGTGTGTCACACAACAATATGGAGTACTATTTCGACTCTGAGGCTGCAGAAAAATTCTACCACCAAAACTTGGCTGAGTAACTTAAAGGGCGGTGTTGGCTAAGAAAAGACCTCTCTCTCTCTCTCTCTCTCTCTCTCTCTCTCTCTCTCTCTCTCTCTCTCCTCTCTCTCTCTCTCTCTCTCTCTCTCTCTCTCTCTCTCTCTCTCTCTCTCTCTCTCTCTCTCTCTCTCTCTCTCTGTGTGTGTGAGTCAGAGATGGGGACTCGAGTTTGAGACTCAGACTCGAGTGCGACTTAAGTCGCACACACAGTGACTTCAGACTCGACTTGAGACTCGTCCTCAAAAGACTTCAGACTCGACTCGGACTCGAGCTGCGGGACTCATGAACAATGTTTATTTTTAGGAAATGTCTGATGAGCTCGCTGTTATGCCTCCTCCGTTACCTATAACCTGCCTACGTAACACGTAGGCTACTATCGGCTGCGGCGCGCGACTACACATGAGATGACAAGTGAAAACTAAACAAACATGTCGACTGCACCGGTCGCTGCTGTGCCATTCATTTTGCGTTTGTAGATTTCTCATAAATTCAACAGAAGCTGGCATTGTAAATCTTCCCGCTGCTCCGCGATCGCTGTCTGCACCCTGTCATCACATACACTGCTGGAAAGCTCTCTCCCTCTACCGTACAATGTTGTTTAAACCAAATATGGTAATTTCCTTTTAATCAGCAACCAATCGCAAAAGTAAAACGGGAGTTCCCCTTCAGTCGCTCACGTTCGACGTGACGTCGACGTGACGACGTTAGGGGATCACTTCAGGGAGCCCTATCAACTTCGAGTATCTAAAGAACAAGCCAATGAACGTTGGCGTGCGTGAAACGCGTCACGCGCCCCGCCCCGCAGCGCGGGTATAAAACAGGAAGCGGACGCCGCACTCATTGTCTTTCGCTTCGGAGCCGAGCTTTCATTGACTCTGAGTTCTACAGACTGCTGCAAATGTTTCTCAACGAGAACTAGAGGGAGAAGGAAACTCTACTTCAGTGCTGGTGTGACGGCGCGATCAGTGGTGGCCGCGAGCATTCTAAACACAACTGCCGTTTTCACGGCATTATCTGTGTGTGTGTGTGTGTCGGTCTCGTGGGCGTTCCTTAACTGAGAGTGTACCCGATTACACCGCGGCTATCCCTGGGTGCTTCAGCACTAAAGAGTTTTATTTCTTTCCTCTGTTTGTTATTTTTACTAAAAGAGCAACACAAGCGTGACCCTGCGTCCTTTTCAGGATGTCATTCCGCTTGTGCGTTTCTGGGTGCGGTCGTTCCCTGGCGCCAGCAGATGGCCACAAGAGTTGTCTCTCGTGTTTGGGCATTCAGCACGCTGAGGCAGCTTTTGTGAATAGTTCATGTTCCCATTGCGGGAATATGACTATGGCAGCGCTTAGATCGAGACTCGCTTACCTCACGGGAGGTGCAGTCCCCTCGCCTATGCCCCGATCTAGTGTTTATTCTGCCCTGCAGAATAGACCTACTTCAGCGCATGACCAGGGTGATCTGAGGATTACCGTGAGGGCTTCCCCGTCGAGGCAATCTCCGCGGGCCCCTCACGCCTCTCATGCGCTGTTGCCATCCACGCCCCTTGGCGAACGGCTCGGTCCTTCTCCGGAACGGCCAGTCGTTTCCTTTGGGGCGCCAGCTGACGATCAGATGTCGATCGCAGCATCGGAAGGGGAGCCTTTCTCCTCTGGAGATGACGACTCGGCTGCGTTGCCCCCTTCGGGGTGTGTAGCGTTGTCCGAGCCGGATCCAGAGTGGGCGGCTATGCTTTCCCGGGCCGCCGAGAAGGTCGGGCTTGCGTGGAATCCTCCACCACGTCCCGAACCTTCTCGGTTGGACGATTGGTTTCTCGGGGCGGGCCGTGCTGGTTCTCAGTGCGCCGCCCCGGTACCTTTCTTTCCGGAAGTGCATGAGGAGCTCTCTAGGACGTGGAAGGCACCGTATAGTGCCCGAAGCCGTTCTAGTGGCTCCTCCCCCCTCGCCACCCTCGACGGCGGGGCAGCTAAGGGGTATGTGGAGATCCCCCCGGTGGAGCGGGCCGTCGCGATGCAACTGTGTCCGGCGTCCGCCTCCTCCTGGCGGGGTGATCCACGCCTCCCGTCCAAGGCCTGTAAGTTTTCGTCCGGTCTTACGGCGAGGGCTTATAAGGCCTGTGGACAGGCTGCTTCCGCCCTCCATGCCATGGCGCTCTTGCAGGTCCACCAGGCCCAGGCGCTCATGGACATGAACGAGGGTGGTTCTGACCCAGAGCTCCTCCGGGAGCTCCGTGTGGCTACTGACCTCGCCCTCCGGGCGACGAAGGAAACCGCACGTTCAGTCGGTCAGGCGATGTCCACCTTGGTGGTCCAGGAGCGCCACCTTTGGCTCAACCTGGCGGATATGAGGGACACCGATAAATATCGGTTCCTGGATGCCCCTCTTTCCCAGGTTGGGTTATTCGGCGATGCGGTCGAGAGCTTCGCCCAACAGTTCTCGGCCGCCCAGAAGCAGACGGAGGCTATCCGACACATCCTGCCCCGGCGGGCCGCTGCTGTTTCCACCCGTCCGCCGGCTGCAGATCCTCCGTCTACTCGTCGCCGAGGCCGTCCTCCTGCGGCGTCCTCCGCTCCCGCCAAGCCTCAGCAGCAACCTCCATCCAGGCCTCGGCGTGGAGCAAACCGCAGGAAGTCGGCCACGCCCGTCCAGGCCGCTGCCAAACCAGGTGGTAAGCGCGCGTGCAAACGACCCTGAGACGGGCGACCCAGAGGTGGATCAAGTTGCTCTTCAGGAGACGGTGAAGGCACCGCTCCTTCCCCCGGTAGAGGGCCGGGTGGAGAATCTTTTGTTTCCTTTTGTTCCTTTTCCGCCACTGCCTTCAGTGGTACCCACATATTCAATGAAAGAGCAATTTCTGAAACCTCTGGGTCCCAAGAGAGCGCGCTTGGCGGTCGACGACGCTATGCCTTGTCACCCTCGAGCCCCTCTCTCCTCGCCAGCGAGCAGCAGTGGCTGTGCTCCGGACGCACTGACGCCTCCACACACTCACTCTGCCCTTCAACGGAAGCAGGTATGTGTTGCACCACACACTCAGACCCCACTCCGGGCCGCTATGCCGTCCGAGTCGGGTCCCTGCATTCCGCCGCGCTGCCCCACCCCGGGTATGTCTGTGGTGCCGTTGATCCCGCTTGCGCGGTGTCTGGGAGCCTGGCTAGCGCTTCCCAGCCCGTCTCGCTGGCTCATCCGTACTGTCAGACTCGGCTATGCGATTCAGTTCGCCCGGCGTCCCCCTGTATTCAGGGGCATTCTGTTTACCCGCGTTCTGCCGGACAGTGCCCCTGTGCTCAGGGCGGAGATCGCAGTCCTACTGGCGAAGGACGCGATCGAGCCGGTCCCTCCAGCCGATATGAAGACCGGCTTCTACAGCCCGTACTTCATTGTACCCAAGAAAGGCGGTGGGTTACGGCCAATCTTGGACCTGCGTGTCTTGAACCGGTCCCTTCACAAGCTGCCGTTCAAGATGCTTACGCAGAAACGCATTTTCAAATGCATCCGTCCCCAAGATTGGTTTGCAGCGATCGACCTGAAGGACGCGTACTTTCATGTCTCGATTCTCCCTCGACACAGACCGTTTCTTCGCTTTGCGTTCGAGGGGCGGGCATATCAGTACAAAGTCTTACCCTTCGGGCTGGCCCTGTCGCCCCGTGTCTTCACGAAAGTCGCGGAGGCGGCCATTGCTCCCATGTGCGAGCGTGGTGTTCGCATTCTCAACTACCTCGACGACTGGCTCATTCTCGCCCAGTCGAGAGAACAGTTGTGCGAACACAGGGACATGGTGCTCAGTCACCTCAGCCACCTAGGGCTTCGGGTCAACTGGGAAAAGAGCAAACTCACCCCCGGGCAGAGGATCTCTTTTCTCGGTATGGAGTTGGACTCGGTCAACATGACAGCGCGCCTCACCGAGGCCCGCGTCCAGTCAGTGTTGAACTGCGTGAGCACGCTCAGACGCAGAACAGCGGCTCCACTGAAACTGTTTCAGAGGCTCCTGGGGCATATGGCATCTGCAGCCGCGGTAACGCCGCTCGGATTGCTTCATATGAGGCCGCTCCAACACTGGCTCCACGATCGAGTCCCGAGATGGGCGTGGCAGAGCGGCTCGTGCCGGGTCCAAGTGACCCCGCACTGTCGCCAAACTCTCAGCCTGTGGTCAGACCCTTCGTTCCTGCGGGCAGGTGTCCCCCTGGAACAAGTGTCCAGGCACTCTGTGGTCACCACGGATGCCTCTGCCACCGGCTGGGGGGCCACGTACAACGGGCATGCAGCTTCAGGTCTGTGGACGGGGCCTCAACTGCATTGGCACATCAACTGCCTCGAGTTGTTAGCAGTACATCTTGCGCTGGGCCGCTTCAAAACGCCGCTTCGAGGCAAGCATGTACTGGTCCGTACGGACAGCACTGCGACCGTTGCGTACATCAACCGCCAGGGTGGTCTACGCTCCCGCCGCATGTCACAACTCGCCCGCCATCTCCTCCTTTGGAGTCAGAAGCATCTGAGGTCGCTTCGTGCCGTTCATATTCCTGGCCTGCTCAACCGTGCAGCCGACGAGCTCTCACGGCAGCAGGTGCTACCGGGAGAATGGCGACTCCATCCCCAGGTGGTCCAGCTGATTTTCAGGCGCTTCGGGACCGCACAGGTAGATCTGTTTGCCGCCCCGGACACGTCTCACTGCCAGTTGTTCTATTCCCTGACCGAGGGTACCCTCGGCACGGATGCTCTGGCACACAGCTGGCCCCCGGGCCTACGCAAGTATGCGTTTCCCCCAGTGAGCCTTCTTGCACAGACCTTGTGCAAAGTCAGGGAGGACGAGGAGCAGGTCTTGTTAGTTGCGCCGTATTGGCCCAACCGGACCTGGTTCCCGGAACTAGTGCTCCTCGCGACAGCCCCTCCCTGGCCCATTCCTCTGAGAGAGGACCTGCTCTCTCAGAGACGGGGCACCCTATGGCACCCGCGTCCAGACCTCTGGAAACTCCATGTCTGGTCCCTGGACGGGACGCGGAGGTTCTAGGTGACCTACCCCCAGCGGTAGTTGACACCATCACTTCAGCTAGAGCCCCCTCTACGAGGCGCCTCTATGCTTTGAAGTGGAACCTATTCGTTGAATGGTGTTCTTCTCACGAGGAGAACCCCCGAACTTGCTCGGTCAGAGCCGTGCTTTCCTTCCTGCAGGACGGGTTGGAGCGAAGGCTGTCTCCCTCCACCCTTAAAGTGTATGTTGCCGCTATCGCCGCACATCACGATGCAGTTGATGGTAAGTCTTTGGGAAAGCATGACCTGGTCGTCAGGTTCCTGAGGGGAGCAAGGAGACTAAATCCTCCTCGCCCACTCTCTATACCCTCTTGGGACTTGTCTCTGGTCCTTTCGGCACTTCAGAGACCACCCTTTGAGCCTTTGCAGTCAGCTGAGTTAAAAATTCTCTCCTGTAAGACAGTTCTCCTGGTTGCATTGGCCTCCATCAAGAGGGTAGGGGACCTGCATGCATTTTCGGTCGACGAATCGTGCCTGTAATTCGGCCCGGCTAACTCTCACGTGATCCTGAGACCCCGGCCCGGATACGTGCCCAAGGTTCCTACCACTCCCTTCCGGGACCAGGTGGTGAACCTGCAAGCGCTGCCTTCGGAGGAGGCAGACCCAGCCCTGGCTTTTCTCTGTCCCGTCCGCGCTCTGCGTCTGTACGTGGACAGAACGCAAAGCCTCAGGACCTCAGATCAGCTCTTCGTCTGTTACGGAGGCCAGCAGAAGGGAAAGGCTGTCTCCAAGCAGAGGATGGCCCACTGGATAGTGGATGCCATCGCCTTGGCTTACGAAGCCCAAGGCGTGCCTTGCCCGCCCGGGTTGAGAGCCCACTCCACTAGGGGTGTCGCTTCTTCTTGGGCGCTGGCACACGGCGCCTCGCTGACAGATATCTGTAGAGCTGCGGGCTGGGCGACACCTAACACGTTCGCTAGGTTTTATAGCCTACGTGTCGAGCCGGTTTCTTCCTGTGTGCTCGCTTCAACCAGCCGGTAACACCGAAGTTCCCGCTCTTGTGTCGGCTTGCTGCGCCACTCCCCTCCACATGGAGCGGATACGTGCGCTTTTTTGCTCCAGTCGAGTTCCCCACTCTGGCGAACCCTGTGAGTTCCTCCGCACCCCTCCGGCAGTCGGACGTTGCGGAGCGTCCGACGCCAGGCCTAGTGCTCGTATGCTTGTGTAACTTGTGCTAGGCTGGGTTCCATATGTGGTGATCCCTGCGGCGATCCCATATGAGTATTCTTCCACGACCAGCTCCCTGCGGTGAGCCCGTGTCTTTCCCTTGGCAGAGTCCGCTCTGCCGTCACTGTCTGGTGTAGCCTCCCCCTTCTCAGGCTGGAGCCACCCCAGTGACATTCCATATGTTGCACTGCCCCTCTGGCCAGTCCATATGTGTATTCTCCACATGTTACCTCCCTTCGGGCAGGATGTGGCTTCCGCAGCGTACCTCTCCCCTGGAAAGGCACGCTTTCCCAGTGTTATCCAAGAGTTCCACTGTGTGGGTTAATGGAACAACAGTGAACTCCCTCTACGCAGGTCTTCCGCCCCAGCCAGTTGGGGGTCTGAGAGTCTTCCGTAGGGCGCTGGATGTGGCAGCAACCGTTGGCGTTTTCCATGGGATCCCCTAACGTCGTCACGTCGACGTCACGTCGAACGTGAGCGACTGAAGGGGAACGTCTCGGTTACTAGTGTAACCCTCGTTCCCCGAAGGAGGGAACGGGAGACGTGACGTCCCGCTGCCACAGTTGCTGACCATCGCTGTACGGCCGACTCAATCTCGGCTCCTCAGCGAAAAACAATGAGTGCGGCGTCCGCTTCCTGTTTTATACCGCGCTGCGGGGCGGGGCGCGTGACGCGTTTCACGCACGCCAACGTTCATTGGCTTGTTCTTTAGATACTCGAAGTTGATAGGGCTCCCTGAAGTGATCCCCTAACGTCGTCACGTCGACGTCACGTCTCCCGTTCCCTCCTTCGGGGAACGAGGGTTACACTAGTAACCGAGACGATTTAACTCTAAATGCGCAATCTCATTGGCTGATGCAAATCTTTAAAGCCCTTTTTCTCAAAATGACTTTTTTCTCATACTCCAAGTCTGAAATTATGAAAAAAGGGGAAAATTTGAGTGCTTGACAGTCATAGATAGTCTCTAATTATTCATTAGACTCACCTCTTACCATTAGCCTGACTACGTCAGACTTCCTACTTCCGCTAATTTCATTTCACTCCTGTAGTCAGTCTGAGATGGCAGCCTATCTTTCTGTTTTCCACCGGCCTGAAAACAGCCGGGCCAATCAGCGAACAGAAGGCGGGCTGAGAGCCGTGACGTAGTCGCCAAGCGCCGAGTTTAAGATTAGGTCAGAGAAATCGATAACGACCGCTGATATGGAGACGCGGATGCAATTCGCTCTGTTGTGGAGAATATTCCCGGCATTAGCAAACTGAAGCCCGAACAAGAAGAGTGTGTATTAAACATTTTGAATGGAGGTGATGTTGTGGCCCTACTCCCTTTGGGAAAAGTTTAATTTATCAACTATTACCGATCGTCAGCGAGAAACTGGGGAGCCTTTTGACAGGTCAGTGTCTCCTTTCTTTTCCAGGTCTTAAATACTGTAAAACTTCATATAATAGCCCGGGCTTTTATTTGCCCAAATCGTCTAACTGCACTGGCTTGTATTTAAGACAGGCGTCTATATGAGACAGGCCTTTATAATTTAGTGTTGAGATGTTGTTCATTGAGATATTGTTCCTAGAGTCTCTAATCTTTAAAAATCTCCAAATGCTCCACGTGAAACTGCGGTCTTCCGACCTTTTACTAGTCGATTGATTTTGATTAATATTTATTTGCGAGGGAGAGAGAACAAGACAGCGCTCGTGTTGTTTGTTTGAAGACGTGATAGTGCGCGCGCGGCCGGGGCTCGCTCGCTCTCTCTCTCTCTCTCTGCTTGTTTGCGCCCTGTCAAGTGCAGCAGTCATTCTATTACATCAATCACCGATCAAAAAAGTCGTTTACAGCCATGTTCCCTACGGTATTTCGCTCGCATCATTAAGTGTTTACAGTGGAAGTTCGATCATAGATTTGAGTTCGATGCATGATGTCTGTGGTTCGATACGGCTGTGTCGCCGCATAACATACGTCATAAATAAACTTATCTGATTGGCTTACGGGTAACCAATGATTTTAAACTTCAGAAATCGCCCCCTAGCGAGAGAGAAAACACTTCTCTATTATGCTATGCCAGACTCTGTCTACGAAGCAAAGTGAAGTAGCAGAGTCTGGTATTACCAGGCTATCTTACCATACCCCCGTTACCTATACACAGTCCTCAGGGCTCTTAAAGGTCCTCCGTTCGAGCCGCTGCAGTCGGCCGAACTACGACCACTATCCCTCAAGACAGCATTACTGCTAGCATTAGCATCGGTCAAATGAGTGGGTGACCTGCAAGTGCTTTCTTTCAGCACTTTGAGGCATGTCTATGTTCCCAGAGTGCTCTCCTCTCATTCACACAAATGATTATGCTGTCCGCTCTTTCTGTTTGGGCCTTAAAAGTATACTTTCTGCACTCTGACAACTTTAGTCAGTTAGAGCAGCTCTTTGTATGCTTCAGTGGCCACAGCAAAGGTCTTCTGGTCACAAAGCAGAGACTATCCCATTGGCTGAGTCAGGCAAAGGCATGCAGTGCAAGCAGTCCTAGGGTCGTAGTCTGATGTGCGTAGGTAGGAGGACTGCAGGTTATAAATTAATATAGTTTGCAAAGCTATATTAAACAATGATGAATCAAAAAATAATATTTTTTCTTTTGTTTTTGACAAACCTTTTCTTGTGTTTGTAGATTTGTTCCATACAGTAACACATGTAGTTTTCTCATAGTTAAGCTCTTTTCTCATAGTTAAGTGTGTGTGTGTGTGTGTGTGTGTGTGTGTGTGTGTGTGTGTGTGTGTGTGTGTGTGTGTGTTGGTTTATGTGATTTATGAGGACACAAATTTGTATTATGACATGTGTATTACACTGGTATTACAACTTATGGGTGGTTTATGAGGACATGTCAAAAGTCCTCATAAATCAAATGGCTTAAAAAACATAAAAAACAATGTTTTATAAAAAAAATAAAAAATGCAGCATGTCTCCTGTGATGGGTAGGTTTAAGGATAGGGGCAGTGTAGGGGGATAGAATATACAGTTTGTCCAGTATAAAAACCATTACGCCTATGGAGAGTCCTCATAATGCTGTTGCACCAACATGTGTGGTGTGTGTGTGTGTGTGTGTGTGTGTGTGTGTGTGTGTGTGTGTGTGTGTGTGTGTGTGTGTGTGTGTGTGTGTGTGTGTGTGTGTGTGTGTGTGTGTGTGTGTGTGTGTGTGTGTGTGTGTGTGAAAAAAAATGACCTCTTTTTATTTAAATAGTTTTATAAAATGTTTTTTATTCATCTTATGGAACCTGGGTATAAATAAAAAATCATGCACACTGAACCCGCCACATCAGTCAAGTCCGAAGCAAGGCACATGCAAGCAAGACCCATAGCAACGCATTACGGAAACAACGCCTCAGACTGACAGATATGTAAAAATAGGCTATCTCAGTTTTGTTCACATTGTCATGTTAATTATAATCGAATGTATTTTGTTTTCATTAACCACAATATTATCATTGATATTTGTTTGAGAGTCTATTGATTAATTTTGAAAAAGGGGCAGGGGCTCTAGCACCCAAAATCTTTTTGTAGGAGACTTTGAGCTTTGTAAGTTTGTAGATCTTATACATGCACAAACAACTACATAACACACTAAAGACAAAGGTAAACATGAAAACGCGCATAAAAATGCAGATTTCATTAGTCTTGTACTCCCTCTGCTGGTACAACACAAGCAAAAAGATATTCAGGCTCTTTAATTACTCTGTAACAAAACTCAAAGCTTTTTGAGTTACCGTGCACTTATAAAAAAAAAATAGTTAATCTATGAATGAGAAACTGTAATTTACTGCTGTGAAACAAAAGGTGTTTCACTGCCGCCTCATCAGGTCTGTCAGAGGATCGTTGAAATCTAAATGAAGTCTTAATTTATAACAGTGAAGTCACTGTATCTCAGTCTCTGTTGAATACCTTAAAAAACCCCAGTCACATATACAGTATGAGACATTACTTTTGTCACAGCTTTTCATAAGCAAACCAACTAGATAATCTATATTAATTCATTCTTAAACATGATAATAGCATCTATCTGATGCTCAAAGTCACTTTACAAAATCAAAAGGTCACTTTCACACAACGGACAGCTAAAACAGAACCAGCAGAAATGATCATTACACTCACTACAAATTTAATATCAGTTAATAACAAACAACCCATATCTCAGATTATCACACATAAAGCATCTTTACACAGAAAAAGTGGCACAGAAATCAAATCTGAAGCGGCATAAAATCACTAAATGTGCATTTACACAGAATGTTTATTGCTTCTCTGACGCGGCATAAGTGCATTTACTCAGGAATTAAAATCGTGTTTTAGCAAAGTTTTAACAAAGTGTTATAAAATGAATTAAAAAGTAATTAAATAGTAAACAAAGAAATAAAATTCAATATAAATAAAAATGGAGAATTAAAAATTTCCTCTGCGTGGTATAGCTATCTTACGCTTTGATGTTTGTCATAATTCTGTGGTACTGATACCTATTTTCTATTTCTTCATAAAATTTTTCCAGATTGAACAAATGCTACAAATATATTATGAATTATTACACCGGGTAGATCACCGCAGGATTTTTCTTCAAAGAGCCAGAAAGAACAATTATGCTATCATTAGCGTTTCAGGCAGGTCCTGTGTGTGTGAAATATCGTCCTCGAGAAGATGATTTTTGGAATATATTATAACACAGTGAGCCCAAAAAGCATTTATTGTATCTGAGAGAAATGTAGCAGCGCGTGATCTGCTAATCTCTCCAAAGGAAGATTACAAACGGCCAAAGCCAATTGATTACACACGTCGACGACTCTGTAATAAATTTTGTTATTTTGGTTTGTTTCATGATTTGAGTACAGGACACTTTTACTTTATTGTCCCTTGTTGGCTGACATGTTTTAATTTGACGTAGTTTAGAGCGGCACAAGTTCGAGTTCGTTTACACTGAACAAAAACAATATCAGTGTCATCTTTGATACTAGCGGCTGAGGCGGGTCAGAGCGTCATATTTTCAGTTTGCTTTTATGTGGCATTGTGTCTTTACACAGAACTTTGAGCAGACACAGAGCCGCTTTAGAGCAGCCTGAACTCGGCTGTGTAAAGATAACTATAGAGACAGTTAAAGGGGAAACGCTGAAAATAACATTCATATTATTCTCACAATCAGTCACAACAGTATGAGCAGAATTACACTCATATTAAACAGTTTAAAGTTCAGAGACCTACAGAAACTGAAGCTGAATTTAAGACATTTATCTGATGATCTCAGACAAAATATTCACACACACGTGATGTTACTGAACCTGGTACAATTTCCTTTTATTTCAACAGCCATTTCAACTTTAAATGAAAATATGCCGATTAAAATCCTTAACATCTATACTTTAGTATCTCCAGTTGATAATGTGGATCATCCCTCAGATCCTCCAGCAGCTTCACTCCTGAGTCTCCTAGTTTATTCCCAAACAGATACAGTTCTCTCAGGTGTGAGGGGTTTGATCTCAGAGCTGAAGCCAGAGCAGTACAACCTTTATCTGTGACACCACAATCAACCAATCTGTAGAGAACAATGACACACATAAAGTCTATATCCAAAGATAAACATAACACTTAAAAAAAAATAACATAATGCTGTCAATATGAAATATATAAAAATACTCAGTTCAAATTGTTAAAATACATCATTTAGGATTAGGGGATAGAATATACAGTTTGTACAGTATAAAAATCATTACTTCTATGGAAATTCCACATAAAACATGGAAACCCAACGTGTGTGTGCTTAATGTATTTGTAAACATTTTAAGGAACGTGTGTGTGTGTTAGGGCTGGGAGAAATAAATTGATTCACCAAACTATAGTGATTTTTTACAAAAAATTCTAATTAATTTGCTTTATTTTTGCCCTTGCTTAGTTCTAACAGAGGATGAAATGTGTCGGTGTAACGCTTAGGTTCTCAAAAGGACGATGAAGACCACTAAGGAGGATACAAATAACAAGAGGATTTATTCCAAAGACGAGATACAAGGTGCTCATAACACAAACAATAGCCGACACAGAACACTGACACGAGGAACTTAAATACACAGATGAATTAGTGAAGACAAGGTGACAACAGCTGAAGACAGTTAGAGAAGACGATAATGGCTGGCAGGTGTGGGTAATTGTGAAGGAGGATGCTGTGAAATGTAGTGCAGACGGTGACTATTAGCTGGTGACTGTGACGGTCGCGTTATCTATGAGTGTCGTAATATACATTTTAAGTGGACGTGTGGAAGCGGCGTGAGACTTATTCACTAAAAGAAAGCCCTGGCGCTGCTCATATGCTGAGAGAGATATAAGACAGTAGAGCTGCACGATTCATCTTTAAAATACTCTGATCTCCATTCAAACACACACACAATCTTTTTCAAATTCATCTGTATATTAAACCTTTGACAAAATCACATCGCAACATTTTAAATCTGTCTTGGCGCTGCTGCTGACCCAGAGAGAGTTGTCATGAAGCATCTTCACAAAATGTCTTTTTAACCTCATAATAGTATCATTATTTTTGTGATACAATAGCTAAAATCATCATAGAAGTACTGGGATACAATTTTAAAGTTCAAATATAAACACTGACGGTAAACACCTACAATAACGCATTTATCGATTATATTTTTTTTACCACTAGGTGTCGACAAGTTACTTAATTTTTTTTTATTTGTTATTGAATTATTTATTCCAGAGAATGTAGTACTGTATGATGCTCTAAAATAAAAATGAACATCACTAGTGTTTTTGTAAATATGATTAATTTTATACATCATGTACAGTCTGTAAAAGTGTAATTTAACTTTTCCCCACAGTCTAGTGTTAAACATTTCTTTTGCAATACATTGAAATATCGAATCACAATATTGTAGAATCGCAATTCTTAAAAATCGAAATACATATCGTATCGGCACCCATGTATATAATTAGGAGATTGCATTGTCCCAGCCCCAGTGTGTGTGTGTCTGTTAATACGTTGTTAACAAAGCATTATCTAACCCTTTAAATAAGAGCTTATTAAACAATACTAGAACTAAGAACTCACTATTTGAATATAGTCTCATACTATATTAAATACAGCTTATATACTATTATATACTATTCATTAACTATAATAGTGTGTAAATGATTTATAAGCACTGTGTTACTGTTACTTGTGATAAAGTGTTACTATTATTTCAAACTGTTAAATGTTAACTGTTTAAAAATAAACAAAATAATGATGAATTTGACTGATAGCATTATTATTATTTTTTTCAAGATTTCCAGAGTTATGGTGATATACTCAGATATAATGTTTTTTTTTTTTTTTTAGTGCATCTACTTGATATTGTTCCTGCTGCTTTTGTGAATTTTCTTTTTTTTTTTATGTAAAGTGTCTTTGAGTACTCAGAAAAGCGCTTTCAAATAAAATGAATTATTATTATATATTGTTATTGTGTGTTATTTTGGCCATTGTAATCATTTAGTGATAAATCTGATATGGTGACAGTCCTGATTCAGGGGATACACACACATCTTCCCTATTTTCAGCTGCAGAAACACATTTTGAGGTAATGCTCAAGCTTTTGAAAAAAAAAAAAAAACGCTTCACTTGTATCCTGCAACTGTTTTCTGGTGTGACAGCAGGAAGAGGCACGAGGCCAGTGGCGTGATTACTGATGAGTGCTACTTGCGCGACGCACACGGTCTCGTATCTCTCACAGAGGAGCGGAAGCATAAAAGGAGCGACGACAGTGGAGATCGAGACCAGTGAGTCACGCAGGTGGCGCTCATCAGTAATCACGCCACCGGCCTCGTGCCACTCTCTCACGGTCCTACTCACCACATCTGGTTTGTAGTTTATTTAACTGTTAGTTTTACTTTCTTCTGGGAGATAATAACATATTAAGATGTAAATGTTCCTCTTCAGGGAGACTCCTCAGCGCTGCCTTCTACCGCCGGCAGGATCTGACGGTTCAAGCAGGAATCTGTTGCTGAACAACCAGATGGGGCTTACGCCGAACATATATTGTATACACTTATCTATATATTAATCCTTATTCACTCCGAGTCTTCATGGTAGAGATGATCTTACCCCAGTATCTCCAGTTTACAGTGAGGATTCTCCAGTACAGCAGAGAGCAGCTTCACTCCTGAGTCTCCTAGTTTATTATATGACAGATTCAGTTCTCTCAGGTGTGAGGGGTTTGATCTCAGAGCTGAAGCAAGAGCAACACAACCTTCATCTGTGACACCACAATCAACCAATCTGTAGAGAACAATGACACACTCTTCAGACTCTCAGATGAGACACACAGATCGAATCAACAGACTTCATTATTTAAAATAAAAGCACAGATCACAATGTTTGATGTAAGTGAGATTCCCCATGTTATTTGTGTGTGTTTGTGTGAGAGGGAAAGCTTATATAAAATCGTATATAAATTATTTATATCGTATTAAATCATGTGTGATGATTTTCACAGAAAAAGATGGATGAATTCATCATGTTCTTCATGTACTGAAGTCCTGACTGTGCTGATATTGTGTTTAAAGTAAAGAGTGTTAAATGTTGATCGTTTCAGGTTACTGAGGAGCCCCTCATGTGTTTAATCATTTACAGATCAATCACTCAATCACCTCAACTCAAGAAAGAGAGCTTGAACCCTTGAACACAGAAAAATATAATTTCTTACAATTCATTTACACAGATGTGATATTAAAATAAGTAATGAATGGTAACCATGTCGACTCCGAATTGTTTTAATGAATGTAATTAGGAATGTCACGATTCCTAAATAATATTCAAGCACTCTGTGGCGAGCAGGACAAGGCCGAGAGCCGCACGAGGCCGGTGGCGTGATTACTGATGAGCACCTCCTGCGCAACACACCAGTCTCGTATCTCTCACGGAAAGCAAAAGCATAAAAGGAAGAGCAAAGACAGTGGGATCGAGAGAGGAACAGGCCTGAACCTGTGTTTTGTTTTGTTTTGTTTGAGTTTCATTATGTGACAGCAGTCGTCCTTGAGGGGCTACTGTCTTTTACTTTCATTTTGTATTTGTTTACGTGTTATTAAATTATTGAATGTTCGCCAGTTCCCACCTCCTCCTTCCCACAACTACGAACCTTGTTATATACTTGTTTAAAAAAAAAAAAAATGTTGATAGTAGGGATGCTCCTATTGACCGTTTAACCGTTAACCGAGAGTAAAATTTTTGACCGATTAATACTATCAGTTAAACGGTAAAAAAATATAAAATATAATTTTTTAATATATTTTTGCTTCATGGTTAAATAAAAAACATACTATATATAGCCAATATTTGTTAACTCACTGGGTGCGTCGATATGCGCAACCACACGCACCAACAGACATATTCTCCACTGAGCAAGCAAAATGAAGCGAGCGAAAAGTAGTAGCTACTATGTGGACAGAAAGGACGACAAAGTTAATTGCAAATTATGCTACGGGGTATTAAAATAAAGCAATAGTGCAAGTAGCCTACAATGCAATATTACTTGCTTAGCAAACACCCACAAGCAAATGAAAGGCGCTGCCCGAAGCTGGCCATTCCAGCGAGACGTTATCACTGTGTTCCCGAACATCTGTGCCATCGGAGACGGTGTTTTCTGCCGCGGGTCTAACAGTCCACAGGCTGTGCTCCAGACCAGACTTACACAACAACAGCATGTAGACTGTAATGCTACTTTTTAAAATAAAAACTAGACAAGCTGTGGATTGAGGTAGGCCTGCTATTTTATTTGACGGAAAAACGTAGTCTGATGGAGAAAAACAAAAGCCGTTTTTTCAACACTTCAAACTGATTCAGTGTTTTCTTTTTGTCATCGTAATTTGTTAATTATTTAAGCTAAAAATAAATACATTTATTGTAGGCTTATTGTATGTTTTTTATTTATATTATTTTATTCTGTTTTTCTCTGTTGCCACTGTGTAAAGTATCCTCTGGAAGCAAGTTGTAGCGAACCCAAGTGCAGTTTATTCAAAAATTAACATAAGATCAAAACATAACATGAAACAAAAGCATGACGTGGCATGCAACAAAACCGTGGACAGACTTACAAAACAGAGGTTACAGGAAACAATACTTGACAAAGACACATGGCAAACATGAGGGCTTAAATACACAAGACTAATGACAAGACAAGGGACACCTGTGAACAATGAACAGACGATTATCCAATGACAAGACACATGGCAGAATCACATGACAAACAGGGAATCACATGACAGACATGGGACATGACATGAAAAAACCAAAACGTGACAGAGACAAGACCAAATCGTGACAGATTCCCCCCCTCTAAGGGCGACTCCCGGCGCCCAGCAAAACCAACACAAAACATAATAACAGGAGGGTGGTGGAGTGGAGGAGGTCTAGGGGGAGGGATGGTGGGCCAGGCCCGTGCAGTGGTACAGTACACGGGACGGAGCATGGCGTGGACGGGCCTGGGTCGTGGCATGGCGTGGGCGGACCTGGGCCGTGGCATGGCGTGGGCGGACCTGGGCCGTGGCATGGCGTGGGCGGACCTGGGCCGTGGCATGGCGTGGGCGGACCTGGCAGTTCAGACGGCCAGGGCGGAGCAGGAGGTGCAGATGGCCAGGGCGGAGCAGGATGTGCAGACGGCCAGGGCGGAGCAGGATGTGCACACGGCCAGGGCGGAGCAGACCCTTCGGGCGGCCAGGGCGGTGAGGACCCTTCGGGCGGCCAGGGCGGTGAGGACCCTTCGGGCGGTCAGGGCGGTGAGGACCCTTCGGGCGGCCAGGGCGGTGAGGACCCTTGGGGCGGCCAGGGCGGTGAGGACCCTTCGGGCGGCCAGGGCGGTGAGGACCCTTCGGGCGGCCAGGGCGGTGAGGACCCCTCGGGCGGCCATGGTGGTGCGGCTTTCATGGTTCCATCAAGGGCCCTACTGCCCCCCCCCCCAAAAAAGTTATTGGGGGCAGCTATGGTGTTATGGGCAGGAACAGACACTGGAACAGCAGGCGTGACGTGAGGCTCTGGCTCGGCAGGCGTGACGTGAGGCTCTGGCTCGGCAGGCGTGACGTGAGGCTCTGGCTCGGCAGGCGTGACGTGAGGCTCTAGGCTGGGCCGGACCAGCGGCGAAGGAAGCTCTGGGCTGGATTCCTGGGCTGTAGCTGATGTGTGTGCTGCCCATACACACAAAACAGCCATGGACCCCACAATGATCACAGTATCTTCCAGACCTGGCTGGACGTGAAGCTCTGGCTGGACGTGAAGCTCTGGCTGGACGTGAAGCTCTGGCTGGACGTGGCTGACGTGAAGCTCAGGCTGGACGTGGCTGACGTGAAGCTCAGGCTGGACGTGGCTGACGTGAAGCTCAGGCTGGACGTGGCTGACGTGAAGCTCAGGCTGGACGTGGCTGACGTGAAGCTTTGGCTGGACGTGGCTGACGTGAAGCGGCTCTGGCTGGACGTGGCTGACGTGAAGCGGCTCTGGCATGACGTGGCTGACGTGAAGCTGCTCTGGCATGACGTGAAGTGCAGGCACAGGTTGGGCAGGCATGACATGAAGTGGCTCATGCTTGGCAGGTACTGTAGGTTTGCGGGGCTCCTTGTCCACCAAACCCACAGTAAAATTCGAGCCGCTTAATAAAAGGGCATAGTCAATATACTGGGCCAGGGAAAAGTGAATCTTCCCACCTGGCATACATGACCGTATAGGCTCTTTTAAACCTACCCTAAATATGTCCTTAAGTGCCACATCATTGAAGTCCAGATGGTGAGAGAGTTCGCAAAACTCTCCTACATATTCCTCTATGGTGAGGTCTCCTTGACGCAGGTTTAGGAGAACAACTGCTGGGTTCATGGTGATGGTCAAGTATTCTGTAAAGTATCCTCTGGAAGCAAGTTGTAGCGAACCCAAGTGCAGTTTATTCCAAAATTAACATAAAAAGATCAAAACATAACATGAAACAAAAGCATGACGTGGCATGAAACAAAACCGTGGACAGACTTACAAAACAGAGGTTACAGGAAACAATACTTGACAAAGACACATGGCAAACATGAGGGCTTAAATACACAAGACTAATGACAAGACAAGGGACACCTGTGAACAATGAACAGACGATTATCCAATGACAAGACACATGGCAGGATCACATGACAAACAGGGAATCACATGACAGACATGGGACATGACATGAACAAACCAAAACGTGACAGAGACAAGACCAAATCGTGACACACTGTCAGAAATGCGGCAGGTGCATGGAAATTTGATCTGAATCCAGGTTCTGTTGTTGATCTGTTCTGTATGTTGCTGTTTGCACTTTGCACGTAAAATAAACCCTTTGATAAAAACATTTTTTTTTGGTATTTTTAATGGGTCACAGATACGCGTCAATTTATTTTTTATTTAATTTATTTTATATTTTTACTTAATGCCAATTATATAATCTTATCAGTTAACGGTTAACAATCGATTAACGAGTGGCGGTTGTCGGTCGGGAAAATTAAACGAAATGAGCATCCCTAGTTGATAGCAATTTACCAAAACCAAACAATAACCAGTGTTGTGCTAGTTACTAAGAAATAGTAACTAGTTACAGTTACTAGTTACTTCATTCAAAAAGTAACTCAATTACTTTATTGATTACTTACACCAAAAAGTAATGCATTACTGTTAAAAGTAACTTTTTAGTTACTTTTTTTAAAGAAAGTTCTTTATGTTCCCATTAATGGCCTTTTATGCACTATGGTCTATACAAACACAAAACTGACTTAAACAGGAAGTAATGTTTAAACACTATTTTATTTAAGTCAGACCAGCACAAACTGAATAAATCACAAGGATTTCTGAAATAAATAACAAAACAAGCATTTTTAAAGCTAGTGACGTGATTGCTTTCTCAACATTGATATGTTCATGCAGCTGACAGTATATATGTGACCGAACACGGAACCCAGGGACACAAGTCGGCAGCACAACTTGTGAGGAAAATGAGAAAGAAGCGTTTTTTTTTCCAAAATTTGTGATTTCCGCTTTTTTGCAGAATCTGTTAGTTGAGATAACAGTATTAGTATCTTTAAAAGCGTACATTTTGAGGTTGAAATCGGCTTGTTTTTGTAGATTCTAGCACGCAGTAGGGGCGTGGTGTGTTATTGTCTGTGTGTACTTCCATACTGAATATAGCGCTTTTGTCCCCGCCCTCCAAGTGGGCTCGTTCTATGTGTGTGTGCAATGCATTTTCCCCTCGGGGCTTGCCTTAGATAGGCAATAAGGTCATGCATTTCGTGCTTGGGGTGTCACAGTCTTCGGGTTTTCCTTTCAAATGTGTGTGAGACGTTTAATAGACGAAAGTCACGAACAGTTAAGACAGTTCTCGTTTATTGTTATCTTATTCATAAAGTGTATAGGCGAACCCTGCACGAACGCTCAGTCACATAATCATCATTCAGATCACCGCAAGGGGGGGGGCTTGAGATCATCTTAGGGGGGCTTAGCCCCCCCCAAGCCCCCCCTTGACGCCGGGCCTGTACGCACATAAGTGATGTAAAGAGATTTGCAACAGTAATTTGAGGAGTTGAAATGATTATTTGGAAAATCCCTGTCATGACTCCTTAAAGAAAAATGCCAGCAGGCATTTGCCTCCTGCATAAACTTTAATATTGTTGACATTTTGGGCACACGCGCGTTGCGCACTATTATATGTTATATGTATGCCTTTGGCATATTGGCCTTTGTGTGTTGTTGCTGGTTTTGCGTTATATCATGGCATATTGGTATTTGTGTGTTGTTGCTGGTTTTGCGTTATATCTATTTTCGCCTAGAGCGGCAAAAGTGCATTCACCGTCTGGAGGTGAGTTTCCGTAAACATTAAAGTTTGTCGTTTTGTGTTCATTCTAAGAACACGTACACGTTATCTCATGTTTAGTCTGTTTAGACCTTCCCAATACCCTCTCGCTCTGTGTATATAATGCTAGTAGTCTCTTCAGTGCTCTCGTAATGACAGCGCACACTTCTCAGTCGCTCCTGCAACTAATTAATTTAAAAAAGTAACGGACAACGCACCATATGGTAACGGTTAAGGAGTTAATTTATTTTTAAAAGTAATGCGTTACAGTATTAGTTACTGTCAAAAGTAACTGCGTTACAGTAACGCTTTACTAGTAACGCATTACTGCCCAACACTGACAATAACATAGTGCTACTGTGAATTCACAAAGGCTGCGATTCAATTAAATAAATACACTATATGCCCTGCAGGTTTAATATTTCTCATTTCTGTTTTTATTTCTCAGAGCTGACATATACCTTACAGCTTTCTTGGGGCTCTCTCTCTCTCTCTTTCTCTCAGGTAACATTTTACATATATGCTGGGTACAATTAATGATACAAGTTATTATCTCATACATCTATTTTGTAACTATTTTAAGTGTAACCATAACCATATTTTGTCATTAAACCTTTTTAATTACAAATAATGTGCTAACTAGTTTTGATTTGGTATTAACGCTGAAGTACTACCTATTGCAATACAATATTGTCACTCTATATAGCAGCGCTCTCCCACATATTAAGCTATTGTAACTGTGCTTATTTCCGTCGTTGGTATAAGTAGCAGTGGGTGGTAATAGACAATAAATGTACAGTTTTCTACTATCATGCTAATAACGTTTCTTTAGACATTCGGCAGTCTTGCAGCCTGAACCCCTGCAGGAAATCCACCCTTACACAGACGTGAAATTAATTTGATGAATTTGATCATGTTGTTTCAATAGCTTTTGTAATTAAGGTAATAGTTATTTCCCCTGCATGCATGTTATTCCATTTTGATTATACTCTATGAATTCACAGTGACAGTTTCATGTGAGAGTCACGTATGATCTTACCCCAGTATCTGCAGTTTACAGTGAGGATCCTCCAGTCCAGCAGAGAACAGTTTCACTCCTGGGTCTCCTAGTTTATTATATGAAAGATACAGATTTCTCAGGTGTGAAGGGCTTGATCTCAGAGCTGAAGCCAGAGCTGCACAACCTTCATCTGTGACACCACAATTTATCAACCTGTAGAGAACAATGACACACTCTTCACTCTCTCAGATCAAAACAGAAATATTAGTTTTTCTTAATTGTTTACAATTTGTGCAATATCTCTTTTTTTAAACAATTAATTCAATATATCAGTATGTTTAATTGTTATTCTAAGAGATCATGTCTCTATGTGAGGGACAAAGTGTTACTGATCAATGAGGGAGGACTCAGATGCAGAAATGAGTGATCAGGGGTTTATTTGAAAGACAGCAGACAAGACAGGATATTGTGAGGGAGAGGAGGTGAACAGTATAGGCAGGGATGAGGCACAAAGACAGGCTGAGAAAGCGCCCGCTGAATCCAACCCAGGATGACAGTAGGAGGGAGGGTAGACACAGAAAGGCAGCAAGAGACTGGAAGAGAACAGTAAGTGCCAGGCAGGATCGCACAGTACAAGGGGATCGACTCTCAGGGTACGAACACTTACTGCACCGGTCTTGCTGCTTGGCTGATGGTGTAAGCGACCAGGGAAGCTCAACTTGGAGGACAAACGAGGGAAGACAAAAGACACAGCAAGCACAAGACACAACGAGACTAGACAAGGTGAGACTAAAGTAAGCTCTTACTAGAAACTACAGTAGACTGTTAAACAAACAATGTAGCGCACAAAATAAATGGCATACAGAAAGTATATAACAAACTGACAAAACATGAGGGAAAGAGAACATATATAAAGGGGGCTGAGAACAAGAGGAACAGGTGAGTACACTCAGAAAAGGAACAGGTAAACATAATCAGTAAAAAACAAGGACTCAACTAGACAAGAGGGAGTGGTACTGGGAAACAAGGAGGCAGGAAGAGAGGAGCACATGGCCAATACAAACAAAGACAGAGCCATATGTTAAAGCACAACACAAACATAGAGACATGCAACAAAGACAACACAGACAAAGCTGCCATGGCAGAACCCTGACAGGAAGATCATATAAAACTGATCAAATGGAATACATTGAATACATCTGTTTTCCCTGAATATAAATGTATTAACATTTCAATTAAATTAAAATTAATATTAATATAAAAAGTCTAAATATAAATGTTTCTATACATACATTAATAAATGCATTTATTTTAAATTAAATTTAAATTAAAAAAATGATTAAGTAGATCACAAATCAGGTCAGATAGGTTGAGGGTATAAAAGCTGAAGTTTGACACTCATATTTTTTGTTAAACCATTCATTTATAATGTTTAGGTAAGAAATGTTATAATGTTTTAACAGTTCTGCTTGTTCTCAGTGTTACTTACTGAGCTGATCTAGTTGCTGTAACCACAGGCATCAGCTTCTGAAGAACTTCATCTCCAGTGTTTTGTGTGACACTAATTGAAAATAAAAAATAAATAAGTAAATTATTGGTAACGCTTCCTTTTACAGTACAGTACTTACAGTATACGTACAGTGTACTTACCTAGAAAGTACTGGCTAATATAAGGTAAGTACATGGAACAGGGGTAGGTTTAGGGGTAGGTTCAGGGTTAGTACTAGTTATTACCTAGTAATTGTAGTTACTAAAATAAGTACATAGTATTTACATGGGTAACTGGACTGTAAAAGGAAGCGTTACCCAATTATTAATGCTAATAATAATAATAATTCATATCACAAGTAAATGGTAAATGGACTGCATTTATATAGCGCTTTCACAGACCCAATGGCCACCAAAACGCTTTACATATCTTCCTCTCATTCACCCATTCATACACACATTTATACACCGACGGCGGTGTCAGCCATACAAGGCGCCATCCAGCTTGTCGGGAGCAGCTGGGGTTAGGTGTCTTGCTCATGGACACCTCGACACTTGGTCAAGTGGAACCGAGGATTGAACCACCAACCTTTCGGTTTGTAGACAACCTACATGAACCACTGAACCACTGCTGCCACAATGATACAAGTAAATAATACATTATACCTTCCTAAATACCCTCAATTGTTTTAATTAAACACTACTTTATAAAGGACATGTGAAAAAAGTTGTTTTAGTATCAGCCATTTTGCAAGCAACTGGTGATACAGAAAAATGATGATGATACATTAATCTAATCTATTTTCTTAATACTGCTCTTGTGGCCCGTAGTGAAAAAATGTGTATTTTCATGAATTAAGAAGTATTTTGTGTTAAAAAAGTTGTCTTTGAAAAGAGAAGTAAGCTAATCTGATCTTTTATCCTCACAGTTATGTGGTGATGCGCTATGAAATTTTTGCGGGGCAAATTAACAACCTGGGGTCGGCGGTATCGCCGGCGTGACCAGCTTGCTTTTTTCAGTGCAAAAGAGACTCAAAATACTCTGTTGATTTTAATCATACATATAAGTATTATACATCATTCGATTCTGTTAAGTGTCTATTTTTTTGTATATACTCACAATTAAAAACGTCTCGGTTATGGATGTAACCCTCGTTCCCTGAGTGAGGGAACGGAGACGTTCCGTCAGATGACGACGAATGGGGTTTCGCTTAGAACACCTGTCGACTTCGAGTATACAAAACGAGCCAATGGCAAAGAAATGCCATGGGTCTGCGGAATTTGCATGACGTAACTCCACCCCACCTCGTGGGTATAAAAGGAGGACGTCCTGCAATATGCAGATATGTTTCTTCGCTGAGGAGCCGAGACTGTACTCAGGCGATCCCCGCGGTATACAGCTGAAGTGGCAAGAAGACGGAACGTCTCGGTTACGGATGTAACCCTCGTTCCCTTTCGTTCGTCACTCTGAGTTCCGTCGGATGATGACGAATGGGGTTACCAGTCTAATCACGCCACCTTCACAGCTGTCTTCCAGTGCCCTGCGTAAATCTGAGATCCCCGTCATGAGACAAGTAGGACTCCTATTTAACACAGGAATACCAAGGTACACTGGGGAGCATATCTCATAGTTTAGAGGAAATATGCAAAATATTGCCAGCCCAAACGGGGGGGACTTAGAGAATACACATATGACCCGAAGGATGCATATGGGGAATACACTGGGGTATCCAGCCGCAGGTGGAAAAGTTTTCAACCCCAGGGGTGGCAAGGTGGCTTGCCAAGGGAAAGACACATGCTCAGAGAGGTTTACAGTGGGAATACACATGTGGGGGTAGCTCCGGAGAGGGACCATGCACACGGGAGGCACCTAGCCGACGCTCAGGCAAGAGACACTGGGTCGACGTTAGGAGTGCAGGAGGAACTCAGGGCTTTCGGAGAAGCTCACCTGAGGAGAATATCGCACGCATCCAGTGCGTGGAGTGGAATGGCGAGCAAGCGAAGACACCTAACGGACTCCCATGTTAGCTTGAAAAAGCCAGTACACGGGAGGAGACTGGCTCCACTCGGAGATAGTAAAATCGGGCGAATGTGTTAGGTGTGGCCCAGCCTGCAGCTCTGCAGATGTCTGTTAGCAAGGCGCCATGCGCTAGAGCCCAAGAGGACGCCACACTCCGGGTGGAGTGGGCGGTCACACCAAGGGGGCACGGTCGGCCTTGCTGCTGGTATGCCAAAGCAATGGTGTCCACTATCCAGTGAGACAACCTCTGCTTGGAGAAAGCCTTTCCCTTCAGCTTCCCACCATAACAGACAAAGAGCTGGTCTGAGGTCCTGAACACTGCGTCCTGTCTACATAGGTGCGGAGAGCACGTACTGGACAGAGCAGTGCCAAGGCTGGGTCTGCCTCCTCCGGGGGCAGCGCTTGCAGGTTCACCACCTGGTCCCAAAAGGCAGTGGTAGGAACCTTGGGCACATATCCAGGCCGGGGTCTCAGGAACACGTGTGAGTAAGCCGGCCCGAATTCCAGGCACACTTCGTCAACGGAGAATGCGTGCAGGTCCCCTACCCTCTTGATAGAGGCCAATGCAACCAGGAGCACTGTCTTCATTGACAGGATTTTTCTTAAGCTCCACTGATTGCAAAGGTTCAAAGGGAGCACACTGCAGGGCAGTTAAGACCACCACAAGGTCCCAAGAGGGAACGAGAGGAGGGCGAGGAGGATGTAATCTCCTGGCTCCTCTAAGGAACCTGATGACCAGGTCGTGCTTTCCCACAGACTTACCTTCTACCAAGTCATGGTGTGCGGTGATAGCGGCAACATAGACCTTGAGGGTGGAGGGAGACAGCCTTCGCTCCAACCCGTCTTGAAGGAAGGAAAGCACAACGCTGATCGGGCATTTCCGGGGGTCTTCTCGGTGAGAAGAGCACCAGCTGACGAAGAGGTTCCACTTCAACGCATAGACGTGTCTCGTGGACGACGCTCTAGCGGAAGTGATGGTAGCCACCACCGTAGGTGGTAGGGTACTCAAACCTACCTGGTCCCGTCCAGAAGCCACACGTGGAGGCTCCAAGATCGGGACGAGGGTGCCACAGGGTGCCCCGTCCCTGAGAAAGAAGGTCCTTCCTCAGAGGTATGGGCCAAGGAGGTGCTGTCGCGAGGAGTATGAGTTCGGAGAACCAGGTCCGGGTGGGCCAGTAGGGCGCAACCAGAAGGACCTGCTCCTCGTCCTCCTTGACTTTGCGCAAGAAATGCGCAAGAAGGCTCACTTGGGGAAACGCATACTTGCGGCCCTGCGGCCAGCTGTGCGCCAGTGCGTCCGTGCCGAGCGTGCCCTCGGTCAGGGAATAATACAGGGCGCAGTGGGTCGAGTCGTGGGAGGCAAACAGATCTAACTGTGCGTCGCCGAACTGGTCCCAAATCAGCTGGACCGCTGGGGATGGAGTCGCCATTCACCAGGGAGGGGCTGAAACCGTGAGAGCTCGTCGGCTGCACAGTTCAGGACTCCGGTAATGTAAATTGCTCGAAGCAACCTCAGATGCTTCTGACTCCATAAGAGGAGGTGGCGAGCGAGTTGCGACATACGGCGCGAGCGTAGACCACCTTGATGGTTGATGTACGCTACTGGCGGTATTGTCTGATTGGACTAGTACGTGTTGACCCCTGAACAGCACTCGAAAGCGATGCGGGGCAAGGCGTACGGCCAGCAACTCGAGGCAATTGACATGCCATACTGCAACACTACATGCGAGTATCACCAAGCTTCTGGAGCAACCTTGCTCAACACCTAAGTGTGAAGAAATTCACTGAACTTTCAGGGGCATTTCTGCTCAACACCTGAGTGTGATAATCTCACTGAATTTTTCAGGAGCATTTCTGCTCAACATGAGAGTGTGACAGCACGTCCATTGCACATGGCGCCCCAGCCCGTGGTGGCATCTGTTGAGACAACAACATACCGGGAAGCTCGTTCCAGGAGCACTTGGGCCCGTAGAAACTGAGGTTCGACCACGGGGTGAGTACTGACGGCAGGTCGGAGTAAGTGGAACTCGGAGGTGCCGCGTTGCCATGCCCACCTCGGGACTCGGTCGCGAAGCCAAAGCTGAAGCAGTCTCATATGAAGCAATCCGAGCGGCGTTGCCGCGGCTACAGATGCCATATGCCCCAGGAGCCTCTGAAAAAGTTCAGTGGAACCGCACTCTTGTCTTGGATTTGTCTCAGACAAGTCAGCAGTGACTGCGCGCACTCGCTCATAAGCTGCGCGGACATGGAGACCGAGTCGATGTCCATACCGAGAATAGAGATCCTCTGCTCGGGGCAAAGTTTGCTCTCTTCCCAGTTGACCTGAAGGCCCAAGCGAGCTAGGTGCCGGAGCACGAGGTCCCTGTGTTCGTAAACCTGGTCTCGAGAGTGAGCTAGGATCAGCCAGTCGTCGAGATAGTTCAGGATGTGAACCCCGTGAACCCGAAGGGGAACAAGGGCTGCCTCGACGACCTTCGTGAAGACGCGTACTGGTATGCCCGCCCCTCGAAAGCAAACCAGATGAACGGTCTGTGTCGAGGAATAATGGAGACATGAAAGTAGGCGTCCTTCAGGTCGATCGCTGCAAACCAATCCAGGGGCCGCACACATTTGAAAATGCGTTTGGCAGTGAGCAACTTCAACGGCATCCTGTGTAAGTAGCGATTCAGCACGCGCAAGTCCAGGATTGGTTGTAACCCACCGGTTTCTTTGGGGACAATGAAGTAAGGGCTGTAGAAGCCGGACCTTATCTCGGCTGGAGGGACAGTCTCGATTGCACCGTTCGCCAGCAGGGTGGCAATCTCGGCTCTCATTGCCACCGACCAGAGTGGAGCGGACTCCCCTGAAGCGGGGAGGAGACCGTGCGAACTGAATCGCATAGCCGAACCTGATGGTGCAGTCGACCCAGCGGGACAGACGGGGAAGCTCTACCACAGGCGTCCCCCCGGACAGAGGAGGCCAGGGAAGGACCAGCGTTCCACGGGGGCCTGCTCTGTCGGGGGTCTGGCGACAGAGGGGGACAGGGCGAAGCGGTCCGTGGACGGCACGTCGTGTCAACCACCTCTGGGACAGAGGGGGACGAGGAGAGCACGGCTTGTGGGCGGCGCTCTGTGTCGTCCGAGAACTCTGTGGGCTCAGAGACGAGAGAGTCAGTTCTTTCTGAATAAGGAAACTTCCCCAGCCCTCCACCGGGGAAGTAGTGGTCCTGCTGGGATCTGAGCGGACGGCGGGGCCGTCGGGCAGAATAACGTCAGTCTGCTCACGGGCGGTTGAGAACTGTTGGGCAGAAGCACTCAACCGCACCGCCGAAGAGGCCGACCTGGGATATGTGGGTGTCGAGCAGACGGGTCCGTCGGATATCCTGCACATCAGACCGGTCAGCCTCAGACTGGTGAACATCACCTGACTCCGGGAGCGTACGGCCACTTTCGTCGCTCGGAGAGCAAGGTCAGTGGCGGCGCGCAGCTCACTGAAGAGCCTCGGGTCAGTCCCGCCCTCGTGCACGTCCATGAGCATCTGGGTCAGGAGACCAGCAGAACGCTCATGGGAAGCAGTGAGGCGGCTGCCTGTCCTATGGCACTATAGGATTTCGCCACAGATTAGTGTAGACGAAAAGAACTACAGGCTTCGGACGGGTGCTTAGGATTGCGCCGGGAAGCACTCTGAGGACACAGTAGCATCGCAACAGAGCGTTCAACCGGGGGGACCCCAGTGTACCCATGGGCAGCGGCCGTGAGCGGAGGAAAGGTGAATGAGACCAACGAGCGGTCCCGAGAAGACAAGGGGTCTTTCAGGACTTCGAGATCTCATCATGCACGTCCGGGAAGAAGATATTGGGGATTGCCGTGGACGCGGGTCGGCGGCCTCACCCAAAAATCAATCGTCCCAGGAAAGCATGGCCGTCATCTCCGGATCAGACTCAGGCCCAGCCATATGCAGACCAGAAGGTGGCAGCTGTGACGAGTCGTCATTTCCAGAAGAATAAGCCCACCTAGTGATGCTGCTACAGACACAGCATCATCCTCTGTAGCTTCAAATGAAAACACACGGGCCACCCAATTTTTTTTTTATTTTTTTTTTATTTTTTATTTTTTTGGGTAGACTCGTGGAATCATCCGTTCGCTAGCGGGCACCATCATGCAGGGGGGTTTGGCGCGTGGACAAATAGTCGGCGCCTATGGCCTGGCCACCAGCCGAAGTAGCACCCCTCGGGGGGGCATTAGATCGGGGTGTGGCAGAGGGGACTCTCACTCTTGCGAGTTCACTGAGTCTCGACCGTAATGACGCGATGATCGCGTTCCCAAAGAGAACACGAGTCACCCACGAGCGCTGTTTAAGCATGATCAAAGCCCAAACACACTAGACAGCGTGCCCATCAGAGTCCGATACTAGTCCGCTGCAACCAGAAATGCACGGGCGAGCCATCTTTAAAAAGACGTGCCGCGTGCGAGCTCTTTTACGAGAGGAGAGAAAAAACTCTTTTATGTTGAAGCGCGCGGGGAGACACACACACACACACTGGCAGATCACTGCACAGAACTGTGAGCTCGCCGCAGATCGCCGTCACACCAACACCGGAGAGAAAGGCTCGTCTCGTAGAGTGAAGTCAGAGATGACTGTGGAGTGAAGAAATACTCTTGGCTCCGAAGCGAAAACATATCTGCATATTGCAGGACGTCCTCCTTTTATACCCACGAGGTGGGGTGGAGTTACGTCATGCAAATTCCGCAGACCCATGGCATTTCTTTGCAAATTGACGTTGCTCGTCGGAAATATTCCCTTCATAAACAAAACTCAGTCACTGTGTCTTCAGCGGTTCGGATTTAGGAACATTAAAATGACTGCCGTGTTCCTTATTAAACCCAAGAGCAGAAAACCACAATCGCTTAGACGGCTGCCATTCTGCTCCAGTGTAAACAATGACGAACTATGATTGACATCTCACGAGCGAGCGAGGGCGGGTCTGTGTTGAAACGCTGCTGTCAATCAACAATCGTGGGAGGGGCGTGCGAGCTTGTGACGTCACACGGTCGAACGGCTCAATTTGAGGCAGGGGAAAACATATAAGGAGATTAAAACAAAACCACTGGATGGATTTTTATCATTATATGATGATTGTGTACAGGCACTGCCAACACACATTTCAGTACAATCAACTTGTAAAAGTGCATGTACCATTATATGACCCCTTTAAAACTAATTTTCTTCCATGTTATAATTTTAACGGTAAAAAGTTTAACAGTGTTGTAAAGCACTTGTCTGCCGAAAAATGAAAGAGCTTGTTTAATTTTAATTAAAGATAAATAAATGTTTTATGCCTACATTTGATTACCAGATTTTTTTTTTAAATACACACACAACATAAAAAAAAAAAAAAACATTTCATAGGGCTCTATTATTGTATACAAATCATAGGGCCCTATTATTGTATACAAATTAATAAATTAAGTTGTTTTTATGAATTCAGTTAATTGTGTACAAAGGATTGTGGGAGATTGAAGAACACGAAGGATATACTTGATGCATCCTTCAAAATGATCTGAATTAAAGACACAAAATTAAGTCTGTCTTCAAAAGATCCTTCAAACTGAGACGGCCTTCAGAGGCGCTTGATGACGTGGCAGTCGAGATATGGAGCCTTACTAGGACACAGCCACGGTTTGAGACACACCCGCAAATTATCTAAAATATCCCAGAAATCAGCCTGTCCCCCATGATTTAAACACCTCTGATCTCTGAGTTTCTCTTTGTTCATAATGTATGTAATGTTGTAATGTAATGTTCAGACTGTAATGATTGCACTCAGTGTTACTTACTGATCATTTCTGACTCCAATTAAGCTGTACAGGTTAAACTTCTCCAGTGTCTCCTCTGAGGACAACAACACAAACACTAAAGCTGACCACTGAGACGAGGAGAGTTTCACATCACGTAATCCTCCACGGCCCATATGAGGTTGAGCTTTGTTCACTAGAGAAAGATCACCCAGTTCATTCAGACAGTGAAACAGATTGATGTATTTATCTGGAGAGGGATTCTCACTGATCTTCTCTTTAATATAGTCAACTGTTTCCTCATTGTTGTGAGAGCTGTTTGCTGTCTGTGTCTTTAGTTCTTGTAAGAGACTCTGATTAGACTTCACTGACAGACCCAGAAGGAAACGAAGGAAAAGGTCCAGATGGCCATTTTTACTGTGTAAAGCCTCATCCACAGCTCTCTGATGGAGATCAGATAGTGACACTGTGTCTCCATTAGTTGGTTTGGTAATCTGGTCAAACACATTGATGTTATTGTTGATAAAGGAGAGATGCACATATAGAGCTGCTAGATGTTCCTGAATGCTCAGATGAACAAAGCAGAAGACTTTCCCCTGATACAAGCCCAACTCCTCTCTGAAGATCTGAGTGCACAATCCTGAGTAAACTGATGCTTCTGCCACATCAATGCCACACTCGCTCAGGTCTTCCTCATAGAAGATCAGGTGGCCTTTCACAAGCTGCCGATACGCCAGTTTCCCCAGTTTGACAATCATTTCTTCATCTTTCACTTTCTTCTCATAGTCCTTCTCATGTTTGATGTTGGTCTGAATGAGCAGGAAGTGTGTGTACATTTGAGTGAGAGTCTTGGGAATCTCTCCTCTCTCTGCTTCACTCCACATCTTCTCTAGAACAGTGGCTGAGATCCAGCAGAACACTGGGATGTGGCACATAATAAAGAGGCTCCTTGAGGACTTCAGGTGTGAGATGATCCCGTGGGCCAGACTCTGATCACTGATTCTCTTCCTGAAGTATTCCTGCTTCTGTCTGTCACTGAAGCCTCGTACCTCTGTCACTCGATGGACACACTCAGAGGGGACGAGATCCGCTGCTGCTGGTCTGGAGGTGATCCAGATGAAAGACGAGGGAAGCAGATTCCCCACAATGAGGTTCGTCAGCAGCTCGTCCACTGAGGCTGATTCAGTCACATCACACAACCTCACATCACTCTGAAAATCCAGAGACAGACGACACTCATCCAGACCATCAAAGATGAACAGCACTTTATACTCATCACTGGTTATGGCCATTTCTTTGGTTTCAGGGAAAAAGAGATGAAGAAGATCTGAAAGACTGAGTGTTTTGTCCTTCATCAAGTTGAGCTCTCTGAAAGCGAGTGGAAATATGAGCTGGACGTCCTGATTCTCTTTCCCTTCAGCCCAGTCCAGGATGAACTTCTGCACAGAGACTGTTTTTCCAATGCCAGCGACTCCCTTTGTCAGCACAGTTCTGATGGGTTTGTCTTGTCCAGGTAAAGGTCTAAAGATGTCACTGCATTTGATCGGTGTGTCCTCTGTTTCTGCTCTCCTGGACTGTGTCTCAAACTGTCTCACCTCATGCTCATTATTGATCTCTCCACTTCCACTCTCTGTGATGTAGAGCTCTGTGTAGATCTCATTCAGGAGTGTTGAGTTTCCCTGCTTTGATATTCCCTCATACAAACACTCAAACTTCTGTCTCAGATTTGATCTCAATGTGTTGAGGACTTCAGCAGGTTTAGAGTCATGGCTGTAAGATTAAAATACCACATTATGTTAGTCTTAGTCCCATGTTAAATGTCCCTGTTAGTTTTTATCATATTTAGTCAACCTTATCCTATTTTGTTTAGTCACATTTTATACGAATAAAGGTCTCAGCATTTTAGTCTAGTTTTAGTCAAAGAAAACCAATTATTTTAGTCTAGTTTTAGTCATTGAAAACTTGACAATTTAGCAATAAAATTATTGTGTAAAGTTCATGCATTATGAAATATGTTGGTGGTAGGTGGTATTACACTTACAAAATAATAATTGCTTTATGGAGGTTTATCCTGTTTTTTATAACATTAATATATTGGTTTTTATAACATTAATGATGCCAAATCCAGTTAATCTGAACTATAGACTGAGACACTAGGTTGTGCTCTTGGGTAAATTTGCTGCTCAACTGCTGCATGGTAAAGACGGTTTAAATCTAAAGTTAAAATTAATTTATTTAACAGTTCATATGAAACTTTAAAAAAAAAAATAAGGGAAATACAATTATGAATTTGCACACTTGGACTGTTGTATGGATAGTTAGCTCCTACTACTACGGGTCACAATCAACGGTTAACTGTTTCAGTTTAGCTATAAAAATATATCCAATAGAATAATTCACTAAATAAATAACAACAATGTTGTAAACCTATCTTTATGATTAGCCTGGATGTGCAGCTTAAGGTTTGTTGTGTTTTTTCCTGCAATTCTGAATCCACTTCCCCATCTTAAGTTAGAATCAGACATTTGATTTTTTCTGTTTCAATATACAGAAAATGGGCCCACACATCAGGTCTTCTATTTTGCACTAGCCCTGTTGCTGTCATAGCGAATTAAAGATGACAGTGTTTGAAATATGGCAAGTAAAATATGCTGTCGCAACTCTCACCTACCCCGCAAAAAAAAAAAAAAAAAACTACAGACTACTACATAAAAAACTTCCACTCATGCCATAGATGAATGAACAGCTTATTGCAGCGGATTGAAATAAAAATAAATGTTAACGTGACGAAAATAAAGAGATTTGATTGGTTTATTTTTTTTACTACATTTTAGTCTTGTATTTTTCGTCAACGATATGCATGTTGATTTTAGTCACAGATATCATTTAATGATATTGGTGCCTTCTCGTTTTCGTCTCGTCGTAGAAAAAAAGGTCTTCAACGAATTTTTTTTGTAATTTTTTCGTCAACGAAATTAACACTAATGTGTGATGTGAATTGCAGCACCCAAAATTAAACAACAACAACAACAAAAACAACAGCAAAAGTCCTGCATTTTACCTGAAACCAGGATACATGCTTTCATTAAAATCTTGTGGTTGAATCACAGGCATGAACACAGTTTTGTTTTTAACTGGTCTGGATAGAAGATTTGACCTTAAATCAGAATGAAGAGGGTAAATAATCAGACACACTGATATTGATGTAATTGTCATTAACTGAGTAACAGGCCAACAGCTTTTCCAGTGTGTGAATGTATTAACAATACAATACATAGAGCTTTACACAAGAGCTGATAATCATTAATAGACTGAAACTTAAAGGATTTGAATTTAGAATTATCGGTTCAAATCCAGATCATTAAACTGCTGTAAAAAAAAACTGTTCATAAAAATCAAATAAGTATAACTTTTATAGAAATGATATACCTGAGATCAGGCCGTGTGTTGCTCTTCATAGACACACAGCTGGACTCTGGTTTTAATCTCTTCTGCTGGACTGAACTGGTTTCAAAACTAAGTAAAATAAAAAGCAGACAGACTTATAAATTTTGTGCACTTTTACAGGAATCTTCTGTCTTAGGAAAGACTAGGTATTGTTAAACTTTTGCTTTAACATCTGTAACTCAGTGTGTTTTGCACTGTTTCAAACTTTGATTATAATTATTTTGAGAAATAAACTTACTGGTTTGCAAATATTAAGCATGATTCAAAATTTTTACAAAGCGGCAGAGAAAACCACTAATATTAGGAATTATGAATTCAAATCAAACCAATTGAAACCAACTATAGAATTATAGAATGATTAAACAAAGGTGAACATCAACCATGATGAAATGACTCTTCTCAAAGACACAATGGCGACTAAAGAGAACAATGTGTTGCTGAGCTTTAACCCTCTGGGGACCAAAAACGCACCTGTGCGTTTTACTCGTTTTCTTTTTTAGCAATGCAAAATAAACTCAAACTGCTTTGTTAATTTTGATCTTTCATTTTCGTGTTATACATCAATCGATCCTGTTCAGTTTCAATTTTATTTCTGTATACTCAGAATAAAAATAAAGTTAACCAGATGCGAGTTCTGCACTCTCTCTGTCAGCGAACTCCAATTTCAACTCCATTTTTTGTATGACCAGCGTTCGGAAATTATCTGTAACTCCACGAAAATTCAGTCAAAAAGGAAAAAATACACACGGGCATAAAATTTGAGATCGCATCTTTTAAATAAAGTAATTTATATTAAAAACAAATATTCTCAGCTTCTGTAATCTGTATGAAAATAGGGCGATTCCAGTCGAGCTCATTACAAGCTCATTTACTTTAATTTGTTTACGAATACTCACGGAGCGCGCTATTCACAAGATAATGTGTTAAGCCATCTATGTAAAACAGGTAAACGCCCCCAAGTAAATGCATTAACCCTCTGGGGACCAAGGGGTTTTTGGGGCCATTGGGATGTTTTGACATGCACTGACATTTGTGCTTTTTTCAGTTACTTATAAACATGTTAATGGCAAAGGTGTAAATTCACTCTATATAGCACAAACGGCGCTACCATAATATGTGAGCAACATGTATTTACATGTTTGTATTTTTGAGAGAATATTATTTATGCATGGTTATTGAAAAAACTAAAAATAAAAGTTACTGAAATAAGGCCACAAAACACATACTAAATGTGTGTCCACAAGACTTTTGACTAATGGAAGTTGTCGCCTAGAGTTTTTGCTTCAAAATGATCTGAAAATCTTCCTGCCTAATCATTCACATAACACAATAGATTGATTAAAATTGTGAAAAAAAAAAATTTGTTTGCCAATATGCAAATGGGCGTCAACTGCCCAACCCCCTTGTGAATAATTAGTTGGTTCACATCTGAGTAGACAAAGACCTGCATAATAATGAGCCTTTCATTCAGGTGTGAGAAAGAATGCAAGGACCCCAAAGAATGCAAGGACAATATATATATATATGAGTTTCCGCTAGAAAAAAATGGTATGATATGCCGGTCAAATATCGCCTCTTAATTAGTCAAGTTGAGGAAAACTGGAGGCAGGCTATGTAACTTAAAAAATGACATAATCAGGCCGTATAGAATGCAACATGTTATTATTAGCCTAACTTTCAAATAAACGGAAAAAAACATGAACGTCCGATTGGCGCCAATCAACACTAATTGTTTTTTACTATGGTTTCACACACATTTACTGGGAAGCACAGGCGAAGCACTGCTACTTGGGCGCAAAGTTATCACACAACACCTGAAATAAAGCTTGCCACAAAGAACCGGCGAAAGTAATGTTTATGCATGAAACATTTGAATTGTTGATAAATTCATAGAGTTGACGACGCAGACTCGCCATCTTCGCAATAGCCTAGTGAACGCGCCTATAGAGGCATGCGCTAGCGCCTCCGTGTCCTGATTATATTGTCCACTATATTTGCTGCTTATTTATTAATCCAGGCAAATTTGTTGATGAAACATTGATTAAAATGAAGATACAATTTATACAAAACGAAATAAACTTTAAAGAAAGGCTTTCTACAAAACAAAACTAAATAAGTGGTCAAAATCTGACCCATTCCAAATGTTTTCTGATATATTGGTCATCTTATGATCCTATCTTAATCATCTCATGCGGTTCCCTTTTCATATAATCAACATAGATGAAATAAAAAAACAATAACATTATATTATTTATAAATATGAAACGTATGTTTAAGTTTAACTTATAATAAGCGTCACACCGCTCCGCTTTGCTCATGCTCTGGTGTGTAGCCTAATGCATGTGTGCGTGCATGTGGTGGAGGGGTGCGATTTTCGAATAATAATAAAATAATACCCAGCGATCTTCGAATATTATTTTTGCTTGAAAATTTTGTTTTGTATAAATTGTATCTTAATTTTAATCAATGTTTCATCAACAAATTTGCCTGGATTAATAAATAAGAAGCAAATATAGTGGACAATATAATCAGGACATGGAAGCGCCGGCGCATGCACATTTTCTCTCTCTAGGCGCGTTCACTACTGCGAAGATGGCGAGTCTGCATCGTCAACTTTATCAATTTATCAACTTTATCAATAATTCAAATATTTCATGCATAATCATTACTTTCGCCGGTTATTTGTGGCAAGTTTTATTTCAGGTGTTGCGTGATATCTCTGCGCCCAAGTAGCAGTACTTCGCCTGTTCTTCCAAAAATGCATTTGCCCACCTATCTAAATGTAGGGGAGACCGTGAATAACCCCAATTTAAAAAAAAACGGTGGAGTGTTCCTTTAAGGCTAGTCTGCCTGGGCCTGGCCATATTTAAAAGGTCTCATTCAATCGTTCGTTGTTTAGGTCTATATTACAGCCGTTCTAGGCGTGCACTTTATTTGAAATGCAGCATGAAATGTTGTTTAATAACTTTCAAACGGTAGAGCCTGTTCCTTTATAACATAGCTAAAGGTCGGTGTATTTTCGATTTATACATTTTAGGCTTATTCTCAAATTCATATTGTGTTAGGGGGGCGGGATTATTACGCAATTTTAATCGGACAATTTGACCGGAGAGATTTAATTTTGTCAGACATTTCATTTTTAATTACCGGACAACGGAAACCCTGATATATATATATATATATATATATATATATATATATATATATATATATATATATATATATATATATATATACATATACACACACACATACATACACACACACATATATATAAAATTTAAATCTAAATGAATGTCAAAAGCACATTTTTAGTCATACCTAGAAACAAATCCTGTTCAAATAGGTTATATGGGCCATTCTACAGAATTGGTTCAAAGTTAAAGTTGGAAACATCTTGAAAAGAAAAGTGTCTTTTTCAATAAATGTCATAGTTGGCCAATACATTTAATCATACATATTTCAAAGTTAAGGATTCATTATTTGGATATAGCTTGCATTGGAACAAACACTATAACATCTTACTTGATTGGTTTATTGACAAAACATACTATATATTTAACATATGAGCAGAAACTGCTAACAAAAGCTTATTTGATGTCTATTTTAGAGTAAAAAATGTATACTCTATCCAAAACTAGTCAACGAAATGTCTTTTATTTCGTCTATAACAGTGCGTATCTGTGCGTTCATTCATTCATTCATTCATTCACACACACACACACACACACACACACAGACACACACACACACACACACACACAGACACAGACACACACACACACACACACACACACACACACACACACACACACACACACACACACACACACACACACACACACACACACACACACACACACACACACACAACACACACACACAGAGACACAGACACAGACACAGTTCTTAACTCTGTACGACCAGAAATGATGCGAGTACTTTAAGTCTATTTTTCTGCTATGTGAAAAAATTCTGCCAAAACGCGCCGGTGCTTTTTTCGTCCCCAGAGGGTTAAAGGCTTCAAGTTTCATCATTCAGTCACCTGCGCGTTGGGAAGATGGCACGATACACCGGTATAAAAGCTCTTCAGCTCGTCCTGGATACTAGCGACGAAGAATGTACATTTTCATCAGAAGAAGAGCGACTCTGATGACGACCGTTTGTATTTTGAAGAGCGACTTGATCCAGCCATGGATAGAATTTCGGATGAGTAAGTATTTAGTCTTACTTCCATTAGTTGACAAGCTATTCAATATAAACATGTAGCTTACATATTATACTGGGTGGACTATTTTCCACTTGCCATCCAGAGTATTGACATTTGATATATTCAACACGATCTAATAAAAGTGCATATCTATACCATGAATTTAATATCTCGTACCATTTCAAAGTAAAAAATGTTTTTTTTTTCTTTTCTTTTTTTTTTGTGTGCATATGCTACGCACTGTAAACCCCAGTTAGGAAATTTGTATGTGTAAATGATATGTTTAGATCATTATGTATGAAAGCTAGAATTTAGAAGTTATTTTAGAAAATAGGCCTACATGTTTAGATTATATTTTGACTAGTTTAAATGCTGCCTCATTATTATCATTGACGATGCATGCTTGCATATATCAGTTGTAAATGTGTGTAAATGTGCTGAAATGTGTAAATATACCCAGTTAATGAATTGCGCAAATGTGTTTTGTCTGCGGTGTGCCTCTCCGGTAATGGCCCATTGACATGCATATAGGCTTATTGCACGCTTCTAAAATTATTTACATCAGTTATTCATTAAAGACTAATGCTACTATGGTTATATTTATGTAATAATATTCCTCAACTTTTTTTAAAGGAATGTAGCTTCATCACTACCTCCACCTGCAACTCGGAGTGCGCTTAGCAACACAGTCAGAAATCAGAAACAGTAAGTACATATTTACCTACAATTTTACAGATGTTAGTTCAATTTTATTTATACTTAGTGTTAATACAATATGAGCCTGTATGACTTTATTGTTTATTTTTTGAGATTGGTTGATGATGTTACATATGTTTTGTGTTATCAGCATTGCTAAATGCATGTGCATGTGCTGGAATAGTACTCTGTAAAATATATGATAATAATAGTTTTTTACTTTTTTTTAAAAGGAATGTAGCTTGTTCACTCTCGCCTTCCACTGCAACGAGGAAACGCAGCAACAAAAATCAAAAAGAGTAAGTACATATTTACCTACTATTTTACAGATGTTAGTTAAGTTTTGTTTATATACTTGATGTGATGATAAAAATTTATATGTGCCCTTTGCAAAAAATGTGTTGTTATGCATGCACAATATAACATTTATTGATTGGTAATGTTAATATAAAAGAGCTTATATTGTGTTGCTTTATCAGCATTGCTAAATGTCCATCAGTTATGTCCATCTGGAATAGTACTCTGTAAAATATATGATAATAATAGTTTTCAACTTTTTTAAAATGAATGTAGCTTTTTCACTCTCACCTTCCACTGCAACTCGCATGACACGCAGCAATGTAAATCAAAAATAGTAAGTACATATTTATCTACTATTTTTTACCTACTACTGTGGCTTTGCAAAAAATGTGTTATGCATGCACAATATTACAATTATTGATTGGTAATGTTAATATAAAAGTGCTTATATTTTTTTGTTTTATCAACATGCTGATTGCCCTGATAGCCCTGACATGCTGATAGTACTTTGATCAACCTTTATTAACCTTTATTAATATTATTATTTTTATAGGAATGTGGCAAAGAGGGCCAAATCAAGCATTCAGAGGAGCAACAAGGAGTCCACTCTGTCATGGAAAACAGGAATTTGGCCCGTTTAAAAAAGCATTTACTGTGAGATACCTGCCTTTACTTTTGTTTATTTATCGCTCACAATTACTTTGTTTATAGCCGACTGATTATTTATTTATTTTACTCACATTTGATTTGCTTAGAGCAAATTTAGAACATTTAGTTTCTCCACATAGAGGAATTACAATAAAACAGATTGAAAAACCTTTAAATCTCCTCTCATTCTTTGTTCAGGCTGCCTCACTTGATGGGCTATTAGCCATTGGGGGAGTGTCTGTCAGACCCCTGGTCTGAATCTCATTAATATTGATAGGCCATTACCACTCCCACGCATAAACCTCTTCTGACAAAAAAACTGTCACACAAAGTATAAATTAATGTTTTGCTTTATGTGAACAATTAGGCAGGATGATTTTCACATAATTTTGAAGCCATAACTCGAAGCGACAACATCCATTAGTCAAAAGTCTTGTGGACACAAATTTATTATGTGTTTAGTGGTCTTATTTCAGCAACTTTCATTTTTATTTTTTTCAATAACGACACATAAACATTATTCTCTTAAACCTACAAACATACATGTTGCTCACATATTATGGTAGCCCCGTTTGTGCTATATAGAGGGAATTTACACCTTTACCATTAACATGTTTATAAATAACTGAAAAAAGCACAAATGTCAGTGCATGTCAAAAGATCCCAAGGGCCCCAAAAACACCTTGGTCCCCAGAGGGTTAAAGATAAACCAGCTTACTGTACTCTATTAACGGTGCTCTTGCTGTGAAACATCACTGTTCTGACCAGACACTGTTGAAGCTTTCAAAAAATCTGAACCAGTGGTTAGAAAAATCTACTCATTATATAAAGTAGGGTTGTGCAACATCACGATTTTTAAAATGTCTCCATGATCTGCTTTTGAAAAAATATCGTAGTATCGTGTTTAGGCATGTGCCGGTATCAAATTTTCATGCTGCGATTAATTGATTGAGCTTTTATCACGGTATACGGTATTATCACGATATTTTATTTACATAAGAGAAACAGATGGATTGGGGGGATCTAAAAAAAACAATTTGCATCACAATAGGTGTAATTGTGATTATCAAAACATTTGGTAACTAAACAGAATTTTATTAAGTTTAGTGACAACATGTTACAATGTTTACATGGTACAGTGACTGGTAGGCTACTGTTTGTATTATTGCTTAACACAATTTTCACGATTTCAGTTCAATTCTTGATTTGATTTCAATCTTGATTCAATCTTAACTCATTTGGATAAATATTAGGTAGGCTACTACAGTAGATAGCCTATATGTACATTTTTCTCAAGAAAAAATATATCTCACATAATTCTGTAAACATACAGAAAGCCCTATCAACTGTTATTATTAAAGGTTAAAATTAACAAATTAAATATAATGTGGTTTTCATTATAATAACAATTATGTAGCCTAATGACATAAGTAAAAATATAATAAATATGTAATATAGTGCACATATTTAGCGAAAAATTCCCCTCTCTATTTTTTCTAGTCAACTAACGTGCTGGTAATTAAATGGCCTGAGGTAAAATGTAACGTTCTGTGACGATTGTTCTCCTGCAGTTTTATTGACCTCTTTCCGTGATTGAAAAACACTGATTGATCTATTATGTATGAGGCATATATATCTTTCGGGAAGTTGTACTATATCTTTAAATAAAAAGTAACAGATGATCGGTTCACTTGAACTAAGGTGCTACAGTGATCTGTCACGTCACATTTACAAGCGCCAAAACGGTATTTATTGTCTGCATTTCGTAATAAAATGGACAGATCCTGAGAGCTGAGAATTTGTTTCATATAAAAAGTAACCTGCTCTCTCTAGTCTGTCGGTGTCAGTGATCTTTGCTCCGCGATTTTTCTCTGCGTGAGAGCCTGTGAAAATTGTTGATTGCGTGAGTCTCAAGCTGAATGCTATGAAGTTCTCAATTTCACATCTATGTGTTTTCGAGTTTAGCTACTCTTTTACCTTCATAGTTGGCAACTTTGCAGTTCTGCTTTTAGAAAGGAGATAAATCGTCGGCAGCGTTCCTCTTTCCGCCATGCTTCTTCTCCATGCGGCGATTGTTTACATTAGACTAGAGCGCGCACTGCGCCGCATGAACACAGTGCTTATGTAGGGATTGTTTACATCAGAGTGCGCACGTGTTTTGCGCAGCATATACGCAGTTGGGTTTTATTAACGGTTGATGGAAAATAAGCTAATGCGCATTCTAAAACTCTAAATTCGGATCTATTATTTTCGGATCTATTATTCACGGTATTTTGAAGTGCCCGCGATAACAATATCGTGCATATTCATTACCGCGATTTATCGCATTACCGAATACCGGCACATGTCTAATCGTGTTGCAGTGTATTCTATCAGTTCAGTGCTGACACATCCGTCTCAACAACATGACGTACATTCACTTCACATGCTAATTAAGGCGGAGGTATAGTTACACTCAGGGGACACTGCAATTCACAAAAGTTCATTATTTGCATGTGCTTTAAAGCCTTGCCTTGAGCCTTGAGAGTAAATTACAATTTTCATTTTTGGGGGAACTATCCCTTTAATGTTAATAAAACAACAAAAAACAAAGAGAAAATATTTCACTGCTCTTGACTGAGAACTTAGCTTTAATAAGAATCAGTGTATAATTTTTACTGTGAAGTCTATGTAATGTTTTATTTTTATACAGTGAAATCTATTAAGTGTTTTGTTTATATTTGATAATTTACCTTCTGGGTTCTAATGTGTTTTGGGGTCCTTGAGATGTTTTGACATACCCTGACATTTGTGCTTTTTCAGTTCCTTGTAACATATTAATGGCACAGGTGTAATTACACTCTATTTAGCACAAACAGGGCTACCATAATATGTGAGCACAAACACAGTCTTCCAAACAGTCTTCCAACCTCAATGAAAAGCAGAGGAGTACTGAAGTCTCTGATTCTTTGTTTAGAGGTAATGGGCGTTTACAGGTCTGCTCCTTCACGTGGAAGATTTGCATGTCAATTGCTCGTGCGCGTGTGGATGTGGTCACATTAGAGCTAATGAGGACACATTTGAGAAACTGTACCTCTTGTTGCTTTCATACGGATTACTTAAACAGAGAATATTTGTTTTTGATATGATTTACATCATTTACAAATAGACATCAAGAGACGTCAAGCTTTGTAAAGACACGTCTCATGTCAGTGTGACCAGCATTCGCAGAGTTACAGGATTATTTTTGTCATGTTTCAGAATGAACTTCACATTAAAAGAGACAGCAGAACGCACATCATGTTTATTTCCTTTATTTTACGAAGAACGTGAACCTTACGAATCTTGTTTTTATTATAAGTGTACATAAATAAAAGAAGACATTTAACAGTTTTGAATGATGTATAACACTTGCCTGTGTGACAAAAATTTGACAAAGTTAGTTGAGTCTCTTTTGCACTGATAAGAAAAAAATCGAGCTGGACGTAGCCTACTGACGCGACAACCGACCCCAGAGGGTTAAATTTCTTTCTTGCTACTGTTAAATATATCTTCTGTAGCTAAAATACTCAGTTACTTGCAAAATAGTAAAACCAACATGAAAAACAATCGAAAAAAAAAAAGTTATATGATATTTCTGCCATATCTCCCGCCCCTAATATACAGATGGAAAAAATCTCAGCTTACATTTACTTGATATCAAGTCAAGTCATTTATATAGTGCTTTTAACAATATAGATTGTTTCAAAGCAGCTTTAAAAAGATAATAGGAAATTAAAGAAATGTATTTATAGAATTTAATTATTGTCCAGCTAAAGTTAGTTTTGATTGATTCACTTCCATTGCAAAGATCATTAGTTATTAACTTAGGGGCCGCTTACATGACACCGTTCTAAAAGAAAACCTTTGTGCATTTATGGTAATTTAAGGTAAACTGTGAACTGCGCATGTGCACAGAGAGTAAGTAATTGATTGGACAGGTGAGGAGAAGAGATAACCGCTCCATTGACTTTTGTACACTTTTTTTTTATTTCCCTTTATATTTTTGACCAGAGTTGAATGTTTTTATATACTTTTGCTCACTAAATCCCCATGTATACGGACGAGTGTGATGTTTAAGTCATTTTATTAAACCCGAGGAAAACCCGCCATCTCTTTTCTCTCGTGCATCTCTTCCTCCGACACCACATATTGTTTTTCCCTCTGGGCAACAACATCTCCGTGTGAATTTTAAAAAACCTGAATCTGTGAAAACGCTGATGGCGTGCAGCCGTGCACATGCATACCCTTAGACGGTCCTCTGTCATTTCTGACCGAAAAAAATTCTGTCTTGAATTTCTAAAAATCACAGCTTCATCGGAATGTTTTGAAACTTGGTGACTTTTATGGCATTATGTATGTGTGAATACAAAAAAAATTGAGGTCATGATCCGAGCATGCTAAGTGGTCGTAAAAAAAATAGTGACGATTTTGGTCTTTCGGTCAAAAATGAGCGACCCATAGGAAATGAAATGAATTCTCCGAATTTTTGTGTGTACAATCTACAAATCGGCCACAATGCTAAAAAAAAGTACACAGCAGTGAAGGGGTGACACTCTACAACATCAAGAGTGCAAAACAGACACACCCACACATACATACAAACACACTTTTATACACATATACAGCAATAAATTTTGATTACAAAAAATCTGTTTTGAATTTTTAAAAATCACAGCTTTATCGGAATGTTACGAAACTTGGTGACTTTTATGGCATTGGGAATGTGAACACTCAAAAAAATTGAGGTCATGGTCCGAGCATGCTAAGTGGTCGTAAAAAAAAATAGTGACAATTTTGGTCTTCGGTCAAAAATTACCCCCATAGGAAATGAATGGGAAATTGACAAAACACAAAAACACTATTTCTAAAAAATATATATATATAAAACTTGATAAGAAATACCTTTTGAGATTGTTTAAATATGTATTCAAATCCACCGGGGGAAAAAAAGAAGTAAATGTGTCCATAAACAGCTGGGGAATTCACATTCATATCTCCATAGAGAGCTGTAGATGCCATCTAGTGGTTACACCATGGTCCTACTCTTTCTCTCCATACTCCCACCAGATGGTGCTAATCTGCTTAAAACATTTTTTGAAGGCCTAGACTCTATATTAAACTAAAATACTGCATACATTTTTTTTTATTAATTTAAATATATAATTTTTTTTATTAATTTCAATGGCAAAAATAGACCATAAATATTGCATAAATATTAATAAATTCAATCAAATTCTCTCAAAATGCAAAATTAAAAAGAATAAATATTATAGAACAAAAATAAATTGCATTGATTTTACTGGGATGGAAGTTTCATTTTTAGGCCTCCGGTCACTTAGGAAGACCGTCTGAGGGTTAAGTGTGTAGTCTATAGGTATGCGCGTTTGAATATGTGCGCAGGCGTGTAGTCTCTCTCTACAAATTTACCTCACCCAATTACTTGTCTTTAATATCATTTATAGCAGGGGTCGGCAACTGGCGGCCCACGGGCCAAAACTGGCCCGCCAACAATATTTTCTGGCCCGCCGAATTATTTTGTAAGTCCGTTTTTTTTGTTTTTTTTTTAACTGATAAAAAATATTTGCAAAATGCTGCACAAAACTCTTCCACTACGTTACTTGAGAAAAGCTGTGGCCGCGCGGCGATTTCACCACCGCATAGACTAGCCTAGGCTACTGTGTGAAACAGTATACAATTTTAAAGTATAAAGACGGAAGCGGTCGGAACTCTGCTGTACACAATGGCGTAATTTTGTTTTAAAAAGTGGGTAGGACAGGTGTGTGTATGTGCGTATGTGTGTATAAATGAATGAATCACGTGAATAAATACATAGATCCGAGTGTTTGACATGTGTCCTTTAATGGTCGAGTGGTAGAACTTTTGCCGAGCATGTCAGAGGTTCTGGGTTCTAATCCGCACTCGTATAGGTTTTTTTCCCCTCATCAAAACCGAATATGTTCATCAGTGGTTTTATTATATCAAGCAGGGAATACTTTGTGTGCATTTTTGTTACGTGATTTCACCGGAACGAACAAAGAGTCTCCGAAACGGATTGAAGAGCGCGTGCATGTGAAGATTGCGTGAGCCACGAGATACACTGTAACCTGAAAATAGAACCTTGTGGAAGCGGGACGGGGAAAAAACAGTCCCGCGCAGACCTCCTTAAACCTTAGGTGTGTATGTGTGTGTCCCGAATAAATAATAATAATAAAAAAGGAATAAAGGTCAAAAGTCGGACTGCAAGCGAATGAGGCATGGTTGCTATTCACACCTTTATTAAAATGGCTGTAATTTGTTACCACAATATTACTTGATCTGTTTAAAAAGATTTCATTGATATACGCCTACTAAGGTGTTATATTCAAATTTGTCTAATCCAGTAATTTTTTAAAATATTTTTGATTGAGCACACAATCAGAAAATCAGAAAAAACACGTCATTATTCGTTTTTTTCATTTTAGTTCAGGAAATAAATAATGGAAAAACAAGCCGTTTTAATTTTTTTTAATTTTTGGTTTTAATTTAAAAAAAGGATTGAACGAATGATACACTTTGTTAATTGTAAAGCCCGGACACGCCACACAAATGTGGCTTTTTGTTAATGACTGTCCTACTACAGGATTTAACAGAGAGTAACAGCTCAATAGTTACAAAAGACACTGTAACAGTCTGTCATAGGCAATTCCAGTTGCAGTTTTCATCAATTAATTTCTTAAATTATACTTTGACTATGTTCTGGCCCGCCATCTAGTGGCAAACATTTTTTTTGCCGACCCCTGATTTATAGTATTAAACTGACAGACTTTGATAAATGATGCTTCTAATTCAATAGTATCATACTATAAGCCTAACTTTTCTAGAAATGATATACCTGTGATCAGGCCGTTTGTCTCCACTCTTAAGCGTTATTGGTATATTCATAGAGTGGTTACTCTTCATAGACACACAGCTGGACTCTGGGTTTGAGCTCTTCTGCTGGACTGAACTGCAACAGAGAACAGATTCAGTTTAATCCTTTAGATTACTGTGTTCATTTTTAATGATAGGAACCATATTAATATAAACACATTCATCTTGCATCAAAAGTACTTTGAAGAAACAATGATCTTTTTATTTAATATTTCATGTTAGTTTCAAAACAAAAACACAGGCAAAAATGTCTGTTCACTTTCTTTGATCTGTGTGTCTGTGGGTGGGTAACTCTTTTTCTGTGATGTAACACAATATTTAACAGTGTTTGTTGAAAGTACCTGCATCCTGGAGGAAAATCTACATCTCTGGATGCTTGTGAATCAGCCATGATGAAGATGCAGGAGAATCTGATGAGTTTGATCTCCTCCACTGACTCTGAATGAAGAAACATTCACACACTAAATTAAATGATTAAATTAAACAACATTCACAATTTAGCTGATCATATCTGGAGTGTGTGAGAAAAAGGAGCATGTGACTGCTTTAACTCAAGCTTTTCACACACAAACAAGGCGTCTTTTGGATTAGTTGTTATCTGTTGGGGGGAGGGGGAGGGCATCAACCCTCATCGACAGATACTGATGATCCGATAAAAAAAAAAACCTGTTTGTTGGCGTTTGTGTGAATTGGCCTATGTTTAGGCCTACTCATAAACTAAACTTCTGAAGAATCACAAACATCACGAAACACAAAGGACACATTGAAGTGAAAGAAACACTTTATTAGGGTTTCATATCAAACAATCAACTCAACTCAACTTTATTTATCACGTAGCCTATATGAGAAATATATATCCTCCCTATATGAGAAAGTCACATATGAACACTTACCTTTTACATGATAGGCCTACAGAATCTCAAATCCTCCAGCTTTAACATCATACAACTACACGTAAATTCCTTCTTAAACTTGATGAACACTTTGATGCGCAATGCGTATTTTTTCTACTCAAAATGGCGGCAGGATAACTTACTTTCACTTTCTAGTGAGAGAGAGAGAGAGACGCGCGTTCACGAGAGCACCATGACGCAGGTGTGAGCAGGGCCGTGCAGAGACCTTTGGAGGGGCTCAAAGTATAAGGGGCACATGGAACAAGGCGTTAAATAGCGCGGTGCTCAAAATATCAATAGAGTAATATATCGTGACGCATTCCTTGCTGATTCGCGTATCGATACGCATAATTCTGTAGGCTATTGATATGGCAGCAAATGCTGTGATGCAGTTTTGGAAAAGAAACAGAACAGAAAAGACAATTTTAATTTTAAAAGTTAAAAAATGAATAACCTATTAATAATTAAAAACTAAAGCGTCTTAAGTTGTCCCAACCTGATGGCTTTTTCTTCTCTGTTATACAGAATAATTAAGAACAGCTGTTATAGTAAAAACTATAAACGTTATAGTAAAATCAACGTGGCCCATGTTTCATAGAGTATAGTTTTATTTAATGTCAGCATTTGTGGCTATTTTGATGGCAAAAACTGAATTACAAAAATACAAGAGTTAAACCAATACAATAAAAATAAAGCAAACAGAAAAGAAAAAAAACAATTTCTTTTTACAGCAAATACAACAGATTTTTTACATTAATGTGATACCTGTTCTGGTAAAATCTTACTAAATTCCTTGGGTGAGTACGCTGCCTTTGCTGTTGTTGATGTTTCTGCTGCTGATACTGGAGTTGATCTGAGATACTGTAGACATTAAAACTACAAACATATAGGAGAAATATTAGCTGATTAAACAATTGTTATATTACCATGACAAGATGTAAAGATTCCTGAGAGTGTTTGGAACTGGCTCACTGACCTGCCAAGGCTGACTGCTCCAAGAAAATAAGAGGAAGATGCTCACAGAGGCTGCTGCACACCAAGAGCTGCAGGTAGAGAAAATAAGATACCAGATTCAAAAAAGTAAAATTATCTGAGAAAAAAAAAAAAACATTAATGGGGGATAGGATGATGGTGGACATTGCAGGGGTAAGAGTGAGACACAAACATCTATATAGACAGAGGTGTGTGTGCTTGTGTGTCTACACTCAGTACACAATACTGTGATCATGATTTCAAGTTGCATTTTGATTGATTATGTCTAATCAAAAATATAAATAAGGAAACTAAACTGTATATGTGTGTTAATTCTGTTGGCACCTAAAAATCACAATGTAGCATTAATGATTTATTATTGAGTTTATTAACAGAGATATTATTGAGTTTACAGGCTATAGTGGTCTTTGCTGTTGTAGAAAGTAAATATTTTTGTCATATTTAAAACATTATATTTTAATCCTGTTCTGAATTGTTTTATTTTTATAATGATAATTCAGAGAATGAGAAAATCAGTATAAGCCTTATCAGTGTTGTTGTGATAATTATTTTAAGGCACTCTACATTTTTTTAAAATAAATACTGTAATAATAATAATTTAGTCAAATGGCATAAAAAAGACAAGACCCCTCGATGCCTGTGAGTGAAACTTTTCTCCCTCAAACAGCAAGCTAACGTAACGTTACTTCTTCAGGCTACACACAGCAATTGTTACCAAGGAGTAACCGTTCCTTCCAACAAGGGAGATAAAAGAACTAACTTCAATGTACTCACAAAAAAAGGTTTTATTGATAAATACACAATAATACATACATCAAATCAAAAAAAAGAGAAAGTACATTGTAGAACCAAAAAAACTAATTTCCCCTCAACGGATGTTACCAACCAGCCAACCCCCTACAAACCCCAATACACTCCCAACTTTGTCACACAGGACAATTCAAAATAAAACAAAGTACATTACACAAACAAACCCAAAATCATATTAAATAGAAGTACCGCACACTCAAACCAAACCAAAAAAACAATAACACTACAACCTCAAGTCTCATGCAAATAAATAGTTCATGTGTTTTAAAGCATCAGTATAGTACAAAGAGTACAAGGGTTGGCTAGCAACGCGAGGCTGGAAAGTGATATACAAACAAGGAAAAAGAACAAAAAGAAAAACACCCCGTTAGCCAGTACGATTCACAACATCTAAACACTCATTGCACTGGAGGCATACAGCGCACATGCAGGTACTGGCTAAACTGGGAAATCAAAACAAAAAAAACAAACACATGAGGAACAGCGATCAACTAAACCTAAAAACATACATAATTAGCACTACACAATTAACCACAAAACATTTTTTACTTTAATCTCATTAAATAAAATCAAGACACTTACAAACACTGTACAAACTTTAAATTACCTGCAACATCCACCAATCCTAGACTAACTTCCAAGATAGGAACGAGCATGACCAACGGCCTACAAATCCACAATGTTTGTAACAATTTCCTAACTTAGTAAAACAAGGCTTCGTAAATATGAAATAAAACAAATCACTATTTATTTAGCCTACCTGCTCACCAGACCTTTCACGCACAAACCAACATGGACATGTCGCCGGACAGCACAATGTTTGTGTCTGCATTAAAAACGTCTCGGTTACGTATGTAACCCTAGTTCTACCAGAAAGACTCGGGAGAATTAATACGGATACAATAAACTTTTATTACGAGCTCAGCAAACAATCAAGTTCTTTGGTGTAGGCCCCATCCATAACTCGCATTCCGAGGGAATGGAATCTGCGCATCCCGCCTGAGGTGAAGGCGGGGGCGCAGCCCACCCCCCGCGAAGTAAGGAAGGGTGCCATCTGGTGGTGGTGGGGTGAAAGGAGGAGAGGACATCCTGGCATCTTCAGGGTAGAGGGGAGAGCCCGTCTGAAGGTGATGGGAAGGAAGGAGGGGGAGGAGCAGGTGTATGAGTGCCTAGGGAGATGAAGGAGAGTCCCGTCTGGTGGTGGATGGGGAGGATGGAGGTGGTTGAAGCAACGGCATCTGCGAACTCAGACATGAGTAAGTACCACTCTTTTATACTGGCTGTTAAGGTATGATTGGATAAGTGAGAAGGTAATACGTAACGTGAACAATTGAGTCTTCCCGGCAGAACTTGCGCTAAGCTTCATTTCCCTGAGTAGGGAACGAGACGCTGCGTCATCGCTGTGGGAACGCCCCTGCGTTGTGCGTCATGAAGCACGTATCGAATCAGCCCAATGGAGAGATGGAACGTCATAGGCGGGTGACGTCATCGACCAGGAAACTATAAAGCACCCCAAACAACACAAGCACATCAGCTTCTGATAAGCCTGAAGGAAGCGCTAACGGGAGTGCCGAGAGTATGGCAGAACGACGCAGCGTCTCGTTCCCTACTCAGGGAACTAGGGTTACATACGTAACCGAGACGTTCCCTTATCATAGGGAACTTCGAGCTGCGTCATCGCTGTGGGAACGCGGATACCCACGTCGCCATAGGAGCAAGTGACCGTCATGTGAGAACTAGCGCACAGAGGACGAGAGCACCTGTGCCCCAGGGGCAGAAATTAAGTCTAGATCATAGAACTTAATAAAAGTATGCGGTGAAGACCATCCAGCCGCATCACAAACATCACTTAGGGAAACTCCTGACAATAGAGCTTTAGAAGCAGCCATACTCTTAGTAGAGTGCGCTCGTACAGCCAAAGGTGAAGGCTGACCAGCTGACTCATAAGCAAGTGAGATAGCCTCGACCACCCACTTGTTCATTCTTTGTTTAGACGCGGGACACCCTTTCCTGGGTAGCCCAAAACACACAAATAGTTGTTCTGATTTTATCCACAGGGCAGCTCTGTGGACATAAGCGTCTAACGCCCTAACAGGGCAGAGTAAATTAAGTTTCTCCTGGTCTGACGACTGAAATGGAGGAGGACAGAAAGCCTGCAGAACTGTAGGTCTAACAACATTAGTAGGGACCTTAGGAACGTAACCTGGTCTAGGATAAGAAAAGCCTTAACCATGCCAGGCAAAAATTCAAGGCACGAGGGTGAAACCGACAGAGCCTGCAAATCTCCGATTCTTTTTAGGGAGGAGATAGCAAGAAGAAAGACAGTTTTAAAAGTGAGAAACTTCTCAGGATGTAAGGGCGTGGCCAAGAACAGGCAGGACAGGTAATGAACCAAAGAGAAGATTTATTTCTTCCAAAGAAAAATTAACATATAGGTGCAAATATAATGAAAGTAACTTCCAAAATAAAGACTCAAAATGAAAATAAACTGAAACTAACAAAAATTAAACCGGCAACAAAAACAAACCACTAAGGTCAGCAGACCATGATGTTATTATGGCTGGCCAAATTCTGACTGCCATTCACACATTCTCTCTGATCAATATACCCCTTAGCCTCTACCAAACAAAAAGAAAAGGTAAATATCAAAATAAAACTTTGCCCAATTAACAACAAATCTTTAACTAAAAAAAAATACACTATCATACCAAACATAATTTAATCAACTACTTGAAGCACAATACAAAACTACTTCAAACAAACAAAATAGAATTAAACTGGATGAAATGATAAGAAAAAATCCCCCTCCGCATCGGACAGGATGGTACAGTCCAATTTCCTCTGGAACAGCCTAAATGTGGAGGCTAAAGCCCTGCCTCTTCCTTTGTTGGCCGACACATGGAATGCGGCCGTTCACTCCATGGACCAGAGGAATCCAGGACTCAGGTAAAGTCAAACAGTAAAGAGAGAATATAAGTAGTGTGCACCCTTCCATACATTCAAACTTTAATAAACTGTTTAACTTGTTATCTTGTCCTGTGTTTATTTATAATGCTAAGGGGTTTTAAATAAAGTAACAAACCATACTAAATTAAACTTCAAAATAAACAATTTAAATCATGATAGATTAAACATGTGAGGTGAGCTACGCACCCGTCACACAGGAACTTCTTCGATAGGTTCAAAGGAGCTAGGGAAAGACCTTCTAATACAATGGCCAGATCCCAGGAAGGCACCCTCGTGCGAACTGCTGGCCTCAGCCTCAAAGTGCCACGAAGGAAACGAGTTATAAGCGGGTGTCTCCCAAGAGAAACTCCACTGAAAGGGACATGGTAAGCAGCTAGTGCCGCCACATACACCTTTAGTGTGGAGGGGGATAACCCTGCGGAGAAAGGAGAGCCGTCCAGGAGAGAGACCAGGACCGCAAACCATACTCGGGCCGGCCAGAACGGGGCTACTAGTAGCAGACTGACCCCGTCCCGGCAAACCCTCTCCAGAACTCCCGGTAGCAGAGCAATCGGGGGAAAGGCGTACAGACGTGACCTCGGCCACGGCTGCACCATAGCGTCCAACCCCAGAGGGGCTGGATGACTGATGGAGAACCATAGATGACAATGCGTGGACTCCTTGGAAGCGAATAGGTCCACCTCAGCGCGACCGAAACTCAACCAAAGGAGCTCCACCACCTCGGGGTGGAGTCTCCATTCCCCCGGCCTCGGCCCCTGCCTCGACAGGGAGTCTGCTACCATATTCAAATACCCAGGAAGATACATTGCTCTGAGTGACAGTAACCTCCCTTGGGACTACAGGAGGATCTGACGGGCCAACTTGTAAAGCCGGCGAGACCGCAGGCCCCCCTGATGATTTATATAAGAGACCACCGACGTGTTGTCTGACTGAACTAACACATGATGACCTCTCAGGTCTGCTAAGAAGTGTTTCAGAGCCAACATCTCTAGACAATTTATGTGCCATGATAGATGATGGTCCTGCCACAGACCTTGGGCTGGGCGACCACTCATGACCGCCCCCCACCCTGTGAGGGAAGCATCCGTCGTTAGCGTTACGCGACGACAAAGAGCCCCCCAACACAGGACCTTTGGATAGGAACCAAGTTTCTTTCCACATGACCAGAGCACGAAGGCAGCGCCGCGTGACTTTGATCGTGCGGAGCGGATTTCCCCTCGGGGAGAACCCCTTGGTCCTGAGCCACCACTGTAGCGGACTCATGTACAACAGGCCGCAAGGTATAACGTTGGACGCTGCTGCCATCAGACCCAACAGTCTTTGAAACTGCTTTACAGTGAGCAGCTGGCCTAGCTTTACTTGTTTCACAGCTGAGAGAATCGAAGCGATGCGGGTCGGAGAGAGTCACGCCCGCATCGAAACCGAATCCCAAACGACCCCCAGAAAAGTGGTCTTCTGAGAAGGAGATAAAACACTCTTCTTCGCGTTCAGCCTCAACCCCAACTTTCTGATATGAGCGAGAACGACATCTCGATGCCAAACCGCCATCTGCTCTGTCTGAGCTAAAATCAACCAATCATCGATGTAATTGAGGATACGAATGCCCTGAAGCCTCAGAGGCACTAAAGCTGCATCCATGCATTTCGTGAAAGTGCGAGGAGATAAAGCTAGGCCAAATGGAAGAACCCTGTACTGGTACGCCTCGCCCCCAAAGGCGAACCTCAGGAACTTCCTGTGTTGTGGAAGGATGGAAATGTGGAAGTACGCGTCTTTTAGATCTATCGTGACAAACCAGTCCTCGGATCTGATTTGTGACACGATCTGCTTGATAGTGAGCATCTTGAATTTTAGCTTAGCTACCGAGCGATTCAACAGGCGCAGGTCTAAAATTGGACGCAGCCCCCCATCCTTCTTTGGAACGATGAAATATCGGCTGTAATAACCTGACTCCAGACTGGGAGGAGGAACCCGTTCTATAGCCTCCTTTTGGAGGAGCGCTTTCACCTCTTGTTCCATTACCAGAGCCTGCTCGGGGCCCACCACTGTGGGCCGAACCCCATTGAATTTTGGTGGACGACACCTGAATTGGATAGCATAACCCTTTTTTACTGTGTGCAGGACCCACTTAGATATTTTTGGAAGGCTTTTCCACTCTGCCAGAAATTCTATTAAGGGTACCAGTCTCTCGAGACCGGCCTCTGGTGTAATTTGAGCAGCAAAGACAGCGCCCTGTAACGGCGCACTGGCAGGGAACAACTGGCTTAACTGCTCTGAGACCCTCCTCAGAGGGAGCGAGCTTCCCTCGGGAAAGCGCTCGCTGGGACCGTCTGCGCCCCGGCATAAAGGCGGGGTTGGCAGAACGGGCCCCTGAGGGCGCAGAGGAAGAATGGGCACCGTAAAAGAGGTGAACACCTTTCTCCATATATGGGGACCACCCTCAGAGTCAGTGGGAGCGAGCGTCCCTCGGGAAAGCGCTCGCTGGGACCGTCTGCGTCCCGGCATAAAGGCGGGGTTGGCAGAACGGGCCCCTGAGGGCACAGAGGAAGAATGGGCACCGTAAAAAAGAGGTGAACACCTTTCTCCCTCCGTGGGGACCGCCCTCAGCATAGCCAATATAACTGTCCTCAAATCAGTTCTATTGTTTTTTATTTATTTATTTTTTAAAGCTTTTGGCTGTGAGTATCGCATCTGGTCCCACTGACCAGCAGGGGGAGCGCGAGACGCAATACTCTGCTTTGCTGCGCCTATGCAATGAGCTCGTAGACGGCCAGGGCTGCACCCGCCCAGCAGCCCCGGGGATGTGAACTTTTATTGGAAGAAACCTTTTAAAAGCTGCTGCCTGCTATATTCTTCCTGGAATTATTAATGACAGTATTAACTAAGTCACTGAATAACCCCGAGAGAGAGGAACATCAAGATTAGAAGAAAGCTTTTTCTTTCTCTTTCATGTTGGAAAAATAAATTTTACCATAAATCGGCAACCTGACGCAGTTCTCGAACCACGTCGGTACTGCCTCCTCACTCACGTTCACGTCCATTAGCAAATAAGCCCGGTATGCCTGCAATATAGATTGTGCAGACACGACGCAGCCTGACCTGCCGCCGAAAACACTTTACAAAGCCGAAATGTTTCATAATGGCTTGGAAAGTATGCCGGTGCTTTAAATGACAATGCAGCCTCGGAAGAGAGATAGCTCGCAAGCGTCTCTACTACCCGCGGCAAAGCGCCGCCTTTTATTTTCAAAAAGCCTAAATCAGAATATGATAAATATTCTTAGACTAATAGAAGCCGGCTTCTTCCATAATCTCGACACCTCAGTATGCAGATCATGGAAAAAAAACGGCAAGCACCGGCGTGGAGGTTGCACACGGGAAGGGAGAAATGTTTCTTTTTGTTTAATCTAACTTAGATTAATAACAGACTCCTAACCACTGGCCAGTGGCCACTCAATGTTTAATGATTTTGATACAGCTCGAGTGAGAACCTCCATGAGCTCTTTGCTTTCGGGAGTGTAAGGTGGCGAATCTCACATCTCCCTCATCAATACTGCTATTTTTATCTCGTCAGTTTTTATTACTAGAAAGTTGCAGTAATGTGACCAGCCCGGGCGAAAGAAACCGTGGTGCGTGCTTCCGAACCCAGGACTGAAACACTGGATCTCACAGGTGAAGGGAGAGATAAGGCAGAGCCCGTCTCTAACCCCGCTGAGAGATCCATCTGTGATCCCCACGATAAGAGCCGCCGCCCTGCCTCAGCAGAAGCGGGACCCGAACCGCGGGGAGCGCGCACCAAGCCGCCCTCCTCGAAGAGGGCTCGGCGGGAGCGGAGCGTCCTTAACGGCACACGCTCGCAATGCTCACAATCAATAGGCACACTCTCTAAACTGCTGTTCGTTCGCCATATTTCTCTCTGATATATATATATATATATATATATATATATATATATATATATATATATATATCAATTGTTTGTGTGGTGCAGAGTATGTAAGGACAGACAATATTTCACACAGGGACAGATTCACATATAGCGCGACTGAAGGCACAGAAGCTGATGTGCTTGTGTTGTTTGGGGTGCTTTATAGTTTCCTGGTCGATGACGTCACCCCGCCTATGACATTCCATCTCTCCATTGGATTGATTCGATACGTGCTTCATGACGCACAACGCAGGGGCGTTCCCACAGCGATGACGCAGCTCGAAGTTCCCTATGATAAGGGAACATCTAATTCAATGAAAAAGGCTTTGTAAATTTAAAACAAAAGTCAAAACCCTCTACCTACCTGGCCACGCCCCTTTACTAATTGCTACCTCACCGGCTACACAATATATACAACATGTCTGCATGCTCTCTTCACATCGTTCTTGTAAAATAATAATAAGTAAATAAACATCAAAATCACTTCACTGGGAATGAACAGAGAATGTCTAATAAGGGGAGAACTGGCACTGTCTGGTTACTTCCGGTGTCTGGACTGGCTGCAGTAACACGTCTCTGTCCATGCGGGGGCGCTCGCAGGCGGAGTGCAGAATGAATGGGAGTCTATGGGGTTTCACCTCCAGAAATCCACTTTTCTCGGGATATAATTTTTTGTCTAGTAATTTGAATATTGTATTAGAATGTAGATGCAAATAAATTACACACTGCTGGGTGTTAGATTTTTTAGAGTCACTTATTTGCTTTAAAAAGTCTTTTAAAATGTCAATGCCGTCATACCCATCCTATCATTAGCAGAATGCTAGCGTGTTATGGGCAACAACAACTCAACCTGTAAGAAATCGAAAGGACATAAGTTCTCTTTCATTTAACGTTCGACCTATAACCCATGTTGAACTTGCAAAACCTACAATAAAATCTGAGATTTCTCAACGGCAATCGGGTGAAAGAGACACATTTAGCCGTCTAGCTCCATAGACTCCCATTCATTCTACACTCCGGCGATCGCCCCCAGTGGAACTCTGGTGGAACTACAACCAAAATTCGGGAGTGCCCAGGCTTTCCGTAGACAGGCTTTAGAATGAATCACAACTTACCAGCTGCCACGGTGTTGAAGATATCTTCCGGTAATTAAAAAATGCGCTTGCTGCGGCCGTGCGGCGTGAGGAATAGTCCCGGTCGGATGAAGTCGTCGTCAGGTGAAAGGTCATAATCTGGATCATTTTATTTAATCCTAAATTATTATTCATACATTTTACTTATATTTAGATTTGGCATAGGCAGGCATTCACAAAAGGGCCTTTAATAAATAAAAAAAATTAGAGGAATTTTTTCTTTGACAAAAGGGCACTTTGGGCACCAGGGGGCAGGTGCTCAAGCAATCAATTCAAAGATCAATTCAATTAATTGATAAATTGAATTTATCAATTCAAATCATGTAAAATGTTAGGCTGCATAAATTAGGTCAGCCGAGAACATTTCCCATAACTCCTGATGTACTTGTTTACATCATAAGAAGAATGGCATCTACGCTAATATTATTCTCTCTGTTTATCCCGAGGTTTACTGGCCTGACTTCGTCATACTCATATTTTAGAAAGAATGGTGCAGAGTCTATTTTTGCTACGCTGCTCATGCTCAATTAAAGTAAAAGCACACTTTTGATGGACAAAAATAAATATGATTTCACACAAAAAGTGCCCGAAATGCACAGAATAATGTTTAGTGAGTTTTAACAAGAACTGGAGTAGGCAAAAAAAAATAAAAAATAAAGACTCAAAAATATTTATAGAAGATTTAGGATACCCATTTAAATTTGTTTTGAATTATTCAGTTTGTGTGAAAGTATGGTGTATTATAAAAAACTAAAGTAAACTAGCCAGAAAATATGATAAGTTCTTTTAGTTTATGTAACACACAGACAGCTACATAGGCTGGCACAACCCAAATCAAACCCGAGTGTGTGGTTTTTTTGTTTGTTTGTTTTTTATCCGCGGAGTTTGCAGTCTTGTAAACATATCGAAAGTATGACTGAATTGACAAGTTTGGAGCTGTTTTCTGTCTCGTTTTGTTGTTTAACATTTAAATATGCGAATGTTGTACACCTCCCCATAACAAACTTTCAAGACTATCAATTTTATAAATTACCAACTTCTAAAAACAAATGCATAGTTGTGTTTGTAAAGAATTGCTCGCTTGTATATGTAGCTTTGGAGCCGCTGCTGTGACACTGTACAAATGCTTGTGAATAGCCTACTCTTGTGCGTCTGCAGCTGCAGTCACGATAGTTACGCTGACGCGCTGCTCAAGCGCCGCTCACTCTATCCAAAGTGGTTCTAAAGAAATATTGTAAATATCTTGTCGTAGGTTGATGAACATGGCTCCATACTGTCATACGAGAACTTCATGATAAAGCACAGTTTTCCCATTCCTTTTAAAGAATACAATGCGGTCATTAAAGCCATCCCTTCTGGTTTGATCCATCTAATTAGGAGTCATGTTCTTTTTAATAAAGTAAATACCTCATATGCTCAACCTACATTGTCTTTGAACGGCATTCAATTACTTGATAAAAAATTTAACAAATACATTCGTCGAATTTTGCAAAGTAAAAACAAAGTTGTTCAAAGAGGAACATTTTAATGGAAATCACAGCTGGATGATATAAATTGGAGAAAAAAAAAAACATGGCTTTTACCTCATACATTTTGCATTTCCAACAAGGTAAAAGAAGTTCATTTTAAAATCTTACATAAAATTTATCCTATAAATTCTATAATATCCAAATATATGGATGTTGATAGCGCTGATGAAACTTTTACTCATCTTTTTTTTCATTGTACAAAGAAGTTTTGGTCTGATTTAAATCATTTCATATTCCATCCTCCCATTATAATTTATAACTTTTCTCTCAAGGATGTATTATGTTACTATGATAATAGTAAGGATCAGTCTCTCACTCATGTGGTTACTTTTTTTATTTTACTGGGGAAATTTTTCATTCATAAACAGAAATTCTTATGGTCTCAACCCTCATTCCCTTTATTTTTAGTGGAATTTAAATTACTTCTTAATTCTCTTACCCTGATAGATAATAAGAAAAATTATATATTTATAGAGTGTTATAAAAGTATATTTGGTAAGCTTCCCTGATATTACAGTGATTAACTTACCCTCTATGTATTGTTTGTGTAAGATGAATTTTCTGTGGTTGATATTTTTATTTGTATCCTTTTACTTTACTTATATGGAATAATTGTATTGTATATGTTTGTGTGTGTAGATTTATATATATATCATTTACTTTTTTTTGGATACTTATATTTGTGATATAAGAAATGTGTTAATTCCTTGAAATTTGTTTTTGTGTTTGTAAGTATCTGACTTATTTTTGTCATTTATAATAAATTTCAATAAAAATAATTTTAAAAAAAGGCGCCGCTCACACTTGAGGTGTGAAACGGCCGTTAGGCATGTAAGGGCTTTTTGCCTTTTATAGCCAGTGTGAAACCACACATAGACCTTCACGAGTTGCATTATGATGGCTCAACAGTTTAAAGCTAAAAGCAACAAGATCACACTTCAACTGTTATTCCTCAGAAAACACATGCACGCACACGCACGCACACATGTTTGTTTTTGTGATTTATGAGGACATTCCATAGGCGTAATGGTTTTTATACTGGACAAACTATATATTCTATCCCCCTACACTACCCTGTCCCTAAACCTACCCATCACAGGAGACATGCTGCATTTTTACATTTAAAAAAAAAACATTGTTTTTTTTTAATGTTTTTTAAGCTGTTTGAAATATTTGGACGCATACAATGTCCTCATATTTCATGTGTAAGTTGTAATACCAGTGTAATATGCATGTCATTATACACATTTGTGTCCTCATATATCACACACACACACACACACACAACACGCACACACGCGCACACACGCACACACGCACACACGCACGCACGCACGCACGCACGCACGCACGCACGCACACACATTATTAGTGTTATAAAAACTAAGTTCAACCTCCTTGTCTGTTTGTTTGAAGAAGTGTTGTGATCTGGCTGAAAGCAAATTACTTTCTGATCTTCTGACAAAAACAGACAACAGTATTTTCAAGTAAGTTTAGGGGTTAAAGTACAAGGTAAAAGTTATTGTGCAAATCTACGCATATTCCTGATATAAATGTAGTATTTGTGAAACTTTCTTGTCTTTCAGCATCTGTTCTTCACTAGATCATCTGAGGGATTGGACTGAATCGAGATGCTGCTGATCATTGAAGCTCTTCTCATGTTAGCTGCTATAGGACAGGTAAGCTTGTGTTCTGGTATGAATATTACAGACATGAATACTGATGATGTGATCATTATGATTGCTGTTTCTGCAGGATCAAAGAGCTGCGGTCGCAGGACTTAACTTGGATATGGCACTGGATTCAGTTGATGACTATTATTACGGCTGTAGAGAGAAAATGGCAGAAAAGGTGAAAGAATATCTACAGAAAGAACGTGGTAACTCTGAATTTAATAATGCTTGGGAAGAAGGTGAAAACAAAGCATTACGTGATACCTTGAAATGTAATAACTCAATTGCCATTTATGTGTACACTACAGAAAACTATAATATATATCCTAAATTTAATAATGACACTCGCAATGGGAAACAAAATTACAAAAACGAGACATACCAATGGTATTCACTTCAGTTTCTATTAACAGAAGCGATAGAGATTCTAAAGGAAAAACAAGATAAATGCTTTAATACCTTTCGTGGCACAAAGCTTGTATTTAATGCTTCTACAAGTATTCGTTTCGGCTCATTTACATCCTCCTCTCTTGATCATAACTTAGCAAAGCGTTTTGGAAGTAAGTCTTGTTTTGAAATCTCCACTTGTTTAGGTGCTAATGTGACAAAATATTCTATGCTTCCTTATGAGAACGAAGTGCTGATTCCTCCTTATGAAATATTTACAGTCACCGATATCGAGACAAGAACAGTTCAGAAAGACCTCTGGTGTGAGATATGCATTCCGGTTGGAACTACACGGCAAAGGCCCCATTATGTCAACACCCAACATTTCATTGGGGTGGGTGACTGTGGTGTGTTGCATTTTGCCAGCAGGTTTTCGATTGTCACTTTTAAGTTGTTGACATTTTACACATCTCTTCACCCATTGCTTGACATCATTCCACATTCCTGGCCAGAAAGCCACTTCTTGAATTCTCTTATAGGTCTTGAATATTCCTCCATGACCACTCAAGGGGCTAGCATGATAATGCTGAAGTACCAGTGGAATTAGGCTACAAGGAACACAAACCCGGTAAGCTGGTTGTCAGCCAGGTGAGCTTTACGGTAAAGCTTGTCTCCCAGTACTTCATATTGATCTTTCAGGTTGTCATCACCTTCTGCCATGGTCTGCAATATTTTTATGATGACGGGGTCTTTATGTTGTTCTTCCCAGATCTTAGCCAGAGAGATTGGGAGATCCTCTGACTCCTTGTGGCTGGCATACAAGTTGCAACTCCCACTGATGGGGATTCGAGAGAGAGCGTCAGGTGCCACATTTAGCTTTCCCTTCCGGTATTCAACAATGAAATCGAATCTCTGCAGTCGTAGGGCCCATCTGATTAAACGACTTGAGGTCTTGGTGGAATCCATCACCCATTGCAGTGCAGAATGGTCCGTAACAACAGTAAACAACTTGTGTTCCAGATAATGCTGCTACTTCTCCAGAGCCCAAACTACTGCCAAGCATTCTTTTTCTGTCGTAGAATAATTCACTTCAGCTTTGTTCAAAGCTCTGCTAGCATAAGCTATGACTTCCTCTTTCCCATGGTCCTTCTGTGTCAACACAGCGCCCAGACCGGTCTCACTAGCATCTGTGTAGACAATGAAGGGATGCTGTAAATTTGGGTGTCCCAGAATGGGAGGTGTCATCAAGCTTATTTTCAGCTGCTCAAAAGCCTGCTGACATTGTGGCGTCCACTGGAAAACTCTGTCCTTTTTCTTCAGGGCATTGAGGGGTTCAGCGATCTGGGAAAAGAATGGGACAAACCGGTGGTACCATCCGGCTAAACCAAGGAATCGCTGGACCTCCTTGAGGTTTCTTGGAATTGGGTAAGAACGAATAACCTCAACTTTACTGGAATCAGCGGAGATGCCTTGGATACTCACGACATGGCCTAGGAATGCTAGTTCCTGCAGACAGAATTTGCTTTTTTTAAGGTTGATAGTCAGGCCTGCTTTTTTCAGCTTGTATAAGACACTCCGGATGTCCAGGAAGTGTTGTTCAATGGTTGGGGAATAAATGATAATGTCATCTATGTACACAAAGCAATTGTGACCACGTAGTTCACCCAAAACTGTTTCCATTAATCTTTGGAAGGTAGCTGGGGCATTTTTCAATCCAAATGGCATAACATTAAACTGAAATAATCCAAATGGTGTAATAAATGCTGTCTTCGCTGTACTTTCAGGATCCATGGTCACCTGCCAGTAACCACTATTCAGGTCAATGGTTGAAAAAATAGCAGCTCCAGAAAGAGATTCCAATATCTCTGCGATGTTTGGCAGTGGGTATGCATCACTTTCCGTAACAGCATTTACCTTACAGTAGTCTACACAAAACCGGAGACTCCCATCTTTTTTTGGGACAAGGACGACAGGTGAGGCCCAACCGGAATGAGAAGGTTTCACAATGCCTGCACCCAACATTTCTTCCAGTTGTTGCTCCACAACAGCTTGTTTGGTAGGTGACATGTGATAGGGTCGTTGTTTTATTGGTACCTGTTGGGTGAGGTAAATACGATGTTGGAGAACATCAGTACGACCTGGTCTGAGAGCACATACCTCTGGATTAGCCTCCAGGACTTGACGCAGCTGGCATTTTCCATCAGCCGGTAAGTGGGGTCCATTCACTGCACTGTCAATAAAGTTATTTATGTCCACGTCATCTGTGCCGAATGTAAATTTGGGTTGAGGGGGAGGAATTGAACTCAAAAGAGAAATACTCTGGTTGGTATTACCTTGCTTTCCTTTTCTGGATCTGTTTTCCGGGACACTTGCACAGCCTGGTTGGAAGGGGTGTTCCACGTCAGGAGTAGATTTGAAGGTATACTTCTTGTCGATTACACTTATTTGTAAACCACTGAAAAAGATGAAATCCAGGCCCAGGACTACTGAATATGACAGAGCTTTAGGTGCTAGAACTGCAGCTGGTGTGGTGAATACTTTGTCATGAAGATTAATTGAGACATTCAACCATCCAAGAGGAACTTCTGCTTCACCGTTAGCAAGGTACAAAGGTCCAAGTGTCCAGGGTTGGAGGTCATGGGTGATTGAGCAATGTGCTTCCAGAGAAACTCATGGATAAGAGTATAGCTTGCACCTGTGTACACTATGGCTTTTCCCTTCCACGAGCCAATACTAACAGGCACGATTAACTGTTGAGGCACGCTGACATGATTGATAGGAGTAGATGATGCATTTCTAGATGTAATGGTGGAAATGGGTTTACCTGGGGGTGTTTGAGAATTCTTCATTGTTGTTGAAGACACTGAATTGTTGGAAGGTTGTCCAGGCGGCTTGGGTGAATGGAAATTCCGTTTGTTACTTAGATGGCTGATAACCTGAAGACGGGGTTGATTGAGCTGGAGAAATAAAGTGAGGGCATGTACCTGGTGCGTGAAGTCCTCTACATCGCCAACATTGTACAGCAGGTTGGACAGGAGTCATCCCTCTGGGCAGGGGCGTCGGACTGGGGGGAAAAAGGGTACCGAGTACCCAGGGCCCGAGGCGGGGGGGGGCCTTAGAAGTCAGTTTTCTATACAGACATATACATGCACTAACATTTGTATAGCATTAATTTACAAATAAGAAAGATCCTGTGCAAAACTAAACTTGTAGTTAGGCACTGGTTTGGTATAAAAAAAGTTATTTTCATGCTGTGCAGGGCCCCACCACCCCTCTCGAATCAATGTAAATGGTACGACCCGCAGGTTAGGTGCTTCTGCTGACCTGCGGTGAATCAGTTGATGAGACAGGAGCTGGAGTGAGCCGTCTGATACTAGGAACTAGGAAGATTCATGTCTTTCCTTAAGAAAGGAAAATCAGGGGCCCAAAAACGAAAAGAAAAGAAGATTAAAGAGAGAAAGGCAAATGAGGGCAAGCAGTTGCTCACTCAGTTTTTTTTAAAAGAAAGGTGAGCTCCAAATGCATCATCGAGCATTGACATTGTCTCCAGCTTGTCTCCTCTTCTTCTGCAGTTCTCCTCAGAGTCAGAAGTTTACATGCAGGCCTATATTTCCCTTTATTGTCAAAATCTAACACCCGCGATAACACAGATCGTTAGCGCCTATTTTACCACATTGTTATGCAAATCAGCTCGCGCACGCTCTTACATTATAAGTACGATTGTTCTCAGTTTAATGCACATCTTAATGATTGAAAATGACTTATTTTAAAACGTAATTCAAAGACTGAATGTCTAGTTTGGCGGTTAGTGTACCCTGTGATTCTATAGTCTGCATTTATTTTAAACAGACAAATAATCGTCAATTAACTTGTACTTAGCCTACAGTTTAAAAGGTATTGTGACAATAAAGGATATTAGCAACCATTTGAAGCCATATATTTCAGTTTCAGACCTGCTAGACCTTTTGTCATCTCAGTAAGTAGTACTTTTGACAATAAAACAAAAATATATTAATCAGAGTGTGGCTTATTTTGTTTACATTTTAAGTGTTTTTATGATAAAAATGCAATACCCCACCCATTGGTATCACTATGGTATTTGGTACGGGGGCCCAGCAAGATGGTTTTTACCCAGGGCCCAAAATTTGGTGCTACACCCCTGCCTCTGGGTGATGCCACAACAGCTTTGGAACCAGCTTTGCTGTCACACTGCTTCTGTTGGTCATGGTCTTTCTCCAGTTGGTGACCCAGTCGAACTAACTCTTCCACGGTGGTTACATGGCTACGAAGATGACTAGCGAGGTAAGGTTTTATGTTTTTAAGGATCATCTTAACTATGTCTGCTTCAGTTAAACTTGGTTTCCATCGTTTACAGAGAGCTCTGTAGGTAAAAGCAAAATCCCTAATAGACTCCTTTTCACCTTGAATCCGATGGCGGACACGTTCAGCCAACTCATCTTCATAGTCCTCAGCTAGAAAAGCAGCAAGAAAAACAGACTGAAACTCACTCCATGTTGTAACAGATGATCTTGCCACTTCCCACCAGTCACGCGCAGTGCCATATAAAACTGTCCTGAAGGTGGCCAAGATGTCAGCGTCCATTAGAGGATGTACAGCAAGAAAGTCTTGACATCGTGTTATGTACAACAAAGGATCTGGGTCATCAGCTGGCCTTCCAAATGTGGGAAATGTTAGCTTGAGGTGGTCAGTTTTAACAGCAGTAGCAGGGGCTGCTAGATGAGTTACTTGTGATGGTGATGGAGATAAGGGGTTATGATGAGAAATACTTTTCCCACTCAGGTTAGTCATTATTTTTCCTTGACTCTCAAACTTTGCTTCCATTTTATTTTGCAGTTCTTTGATATTAGTGGACAATTTGTCAGTGAGTAATGTCAATTGACTACTTTTCTCCAGCAGTTGATCAGAATCCTTCTGAAAGTGCTGTTGAACTGATTGAATGTCCTGTTGTATCTCAGACTGCAACTGTTGAACCATGAAGCGCACTTCTGACACTAAGGTATTCTCTACCTTTTGTAGTTCCTGAGCCATCATCATTTTCATAGCTTTAATTGTCTGATCAGACTCAGTTTCAGCTTGCTGCTTGTTAGCAGATAATGTAGTGGAGAGTTGTTGCTTGATTTCGTCCATCTTCCCAACGAGTTTAGTGATCTGGCTCTCATGGCTGGACGAATTGGACTTTAATTCCTTAGTGAGTTCAATTACAGCTTTCTCTTGTTTGGTCATGAAATCATGCAACTGGTCCCAGTTATCTTGTGCTCGTGCAGTGAGTTGACCAATCTCTCTTCCAGGTGTTGGGAGAGTTCTAGGCAGGTCATACTGTACCCCTGAAGAAGAAGAAAGAGGTGGTGAAGCAGCGGCTGGAGATGGTGTTCCAGGTGATGGTGTGCATAATTGCATGGATACTAGAGGTCTTGGTTCCCGCGGGAAAGGTTGAGTTAGAGTGCTGCCACCTAATGGGGTGGACACAAACTGCACATGTGGTCCTGGCTGCGCAATATGACTGAACTGGGTGGGCGTGTGGCAGAAAGTTGGAGCATAGAATTCCTGAGGAGCTGGACGCTGCACAGGTAGCTAATTAGGGGTGGCCACATCCGGAGCCTCCATTTCAACAAAGGCTGAGTGTGGAGATGGGTGCTCTGCCATGATTATGTAAAGAAAATAATATCAATAAATGATGCAATAAAAGTGTTGCAAATCAGTATTGTGTATGTCAGTTAATTCATATTAATTTACATTGCCTTTTAATTGTACAAATGTAGTTCACATTTCACAACATTAAGCAAGTGTCTCAAAACAATTATCCAACAAGTCAACAAAAAAAAAAAAAAAAAAAAAAAATGTCCCAATACAAATTCACATTCACTAGTATTCACACTAAAATGTGTTCAGGTCCCTGTTCGGGCGCCACTCTGTAACAGTGGGGGTGGCTGCCCTTAACTTAGATTATATTTTTTCAAATTCGGGCGCCAGACAGTTTTCTAAAACTGACAAAAATCAAACAACCCAGGATAGCAAAAGTAAACCACTGAATACACACAAAAACAAGTATTTCAAAACAAGTTTCAATTTAACTGGAATTTATTAGCCTACATAATGTCCATAAACGTAAAAAAAAAGAAAAAGAAAGGTATTTAGTTTAGAAAAGCAAGAGCAACCCAAACAAGCAGAAAATAAATAAATAAATAAATAGTTATACAGTTCTTAACGTAACAGTTAAATTTCATAGTTCAAAAACAGTGTTCACACAATCACACAGACGCTATAAACGTAATCCCAGGTCCTACTGGTCACACTCTGGGCATCAACACGGGCAGATTCGTGTGTCCATATTCACGCCAAACTTTTCATATAACAAAAGAAAAAGAAAAACATTTATTTCACATTTTGCGGGTGAAAACTTAAACAGAATGCAAAACTTCAAAGATCAATGATAATGCATTTAACTTAAACAATCAAGAAAGCACCAATAGGCAATAAACAAATGTGCGGATGTGAATGAAATGCGTGTATGTCTAAACGTGTAAATGGGTGTAGTGTGAGATTGCACGTCGGGTACACTGACCAATTTTGGCGAACGGAATCGCAAACAGGAAGGTGTAGTTGGTCCTCGCCTGGCTCCAGGAAGGAAGTTTAACGGCCTTGGACTCGTTGAGAGTGAACCACTTACCACCAACAGCCGGACTTTCAAGTGCGTCGCTATGGAAATCGCCAGACTCCACGTCGCATCAGACAGCATGTGCGGGAAGCCTCAGTTCAAACAAACGCCGTTTTCCACTCCACATGGTAACCATTTACTTCACTCTCCTTCTCACGAAACGAAACATACCCAGTGACGTGTCCTCTTTCCACTTGATTAAAGGGTACCTATTATGGCATTTAAAATGTTCCTAATAATGTTCTGGGAGTCCCCAACAACAGTTTTACATGCATGCAATGACAAAAAAACACTTTTATTGTCTTATAATATGCATTTATTTTTACCTGATTTGCTCACCGACTCCCTAATGATTCGTTTGACGACTCATTTGTCCAAACCCCTCCTTTGCGTGACGCTAATCGGCGGTGATTGGTCAGATGACCCAGTCAGTTATATTTTGCGTTAGCCCAAAGCTTAAACATATTGATAAAGCACTGCAGTACTACAATACGCTTCACATAATTTCACATATAAAAAAAAAAAAAAAAAAAAAATTGACATTGGAGACCTAGAAGCTGCTGAGCGTAACTCTCACTCTCTCACACACACACACGCACGCACGCACACAGACACACACACACACACACACACACACACACACACACACACACACACACACACACATAAAAGCAACAATTATTAATAGTACTTACAGGTTGTGATTCGGAGGAGGAAGCTGATCCAAATTGGTATTGAACGTTCCTTCAGTATCAGGCGACTCGCGAATCCACACGTGAAAGCATTTGTGTTTGTGATTGTGAAGCGATCGTCATTAAAATAACGCGAACACAGCTCAAGGTTCGGCTATACTTGTGTGGTATAGTTGTAAATATAAACTCTAGCCACTGAGTCTTCACATGCTTGTCCCTGGGCAGTGAAAAAATTCGCACTTCAGAACAGAGTCTCGTTGACATGTTGTTGTCAGGTCTGCTCGGCGCGCGCACTGAGTGGGCGTGTCGAATTCAAATAACTTGTACAAGTGACGTACGAAAGTGCATCGTTCGTCTATCGATTCATATCAGCGACTCAGAGTCGACTCTTACTTTTGAGAGACAATAACTTTGTATACGTTGAACTTTCATATTTAAAACTTTGCAGGATATTTTTGTTCACTTAGATCTATGTTACACACTACATGAAAGGTAATTTTCAAAATTCCATGATAGGTACCCTTTAAATAGGCTTCACCTCCATTTCCGCCATTAATTACTCGCTCCACCCTTTCCGTTAAAAGTGAAAGTAAACGTAAACATGGCTGTATAGTTTACTGCACTGTCACAGACTGTATTCACTTTGAAAAGCTTTGGAATGAAAAGTGAACTGAACTGTGCTCTATTCTAGTAACCAAGACCATAGCAAAGTACTATAGTGTGCGCTGAACAAAGTGCTTTGAATTTCTAGTGTGACACTGTATTACTTTGAAAAGCTCTGTACCATGGCATCCAAAAGTGGAAAACAAATTGCTTTCTTGAACACTGTTCTAATAGTAACATTATTTTGTTATGTGTTAACATGTAGATACTGTATGTTTTTTTGTTTCTGAACTGATTGTGTGTTTTATTGAATTGCAGCATTTGTCTGATTGTACGATTAGTTGGTTCACAAGGTAAACATCAGAAAATGCTTATGCTTTTTTTTTATTCAACTTCTGTCAACCAATAAATCTTTCAAAGCATATTCTTTTCTCTCATAATTCTCAAAAAACAATTTGTGTTTGCATGTTATGGTGGGAACATAAATCAGTGAACAACTGGGAGCTTTTCCAGCTGGAATAATGAGTCACGATCAGTGATTAAATGACGCCACCGGCTGGAGAAAGAGGAAAGCACACAATGAAAGAAATCAATGTCATATTTTAAAGCTGAAAGTATTAAAGCAGAAAATAAATATTACTCAATGAGGCTATTTTAAACTGACAAAAAGATGTTTATTGGAGAATTATTTGACTGTCCACTGGTTTATAGACAGAGTTTGTCATTCACCAGGTAACAGACACCAAATACAATCTGTATCAAATTCAGTGTAAAACTATGAGCTGAGAAATGATGAGCAAACGCCAGATAAAGGCGCTTCATTTCAGTGGATTTTATAAAAACGTGGAAACCTGACGGTTATTCTCTCTCCGAGATCGCTATCAGATGTCCCTCGATCTCTTTTTCTGACAGAGTCCTGAAAGACAGACAGATGTTCTATATGAGGGTGTATTTGTGCCAAAAAGCAGCTGACTGCTTTCAACTGTATGCGTTTAAATTTATTTCTTTAGCAGACGCCTTTATCGACTTACAAATGGGTCAAATGAGTCACTGCGTACTTGGTAAAAAAAATTGTTGTATATGATTATGTTGTCTTTTTTCTGTCCTTTTTGGAAGGCTTTTGCAAAAAATTATGGCATTCTGTTTTTGCCAAAAATGTGGAGACTGCTTTTTTTCCAACCCAAATTAATATTATGACAAAACACAAGGATGAAACTAAAGAACTCTATATCCATTCACACTCATAGAACAGAAAGATAATAAGAACAGTCCTCATTGGATAAAAGTGTCTGCTAAATGAATGAAAATAAATGCATCTGAAAGTTTAAGAAAACTCATTATTGAACAAATCTAAATGTTGTGTTTGTTTACCTGGATATATTTTAAATGCATTACAGAACAGAAACTTATAAAACATTAAACATGACAAATAAAACAGCAATCATTTTATTTTGTGCAACATTTTTGCCACAATTGTAACGCCATATTTCTGCTTAAACTAAATCATATGTAGTCTCTAAGAATGTTTTCTGTCAGACACCGATTCTTTCTCTCTCCGTACCTGAATTTAGGGCTTTCTTTGGTCACAACAGCCACTTCCAGCTCAGTGCTTTTGAAGTCCATGGAAAGCACAGAAGACAAACACGAGATCGCCATCTAGAGGACAGGAGGCAAACATGAGGGTTACAATATTCAGTCAACACACTGCTGACAAACAGTACAACACAAAACATTTTAGCATATTATATTAACATAAAGGTCCTAGAAATAACTTTTTGCCACATCTGCCACCAAGATCACCCAGTGAGTTCAGGTACATGCCATTCATATTTTTACCAGCCATGAAACTGTTGTAGCAAAAACAAGTAGTAATGACACCAACATTTTTGATAACAGCAAAAATTCACAATTCTCTATTCCAATTTCAATACCACAGCTAGAATTACTAGCCTAACTAATATAAATGTATAACATTACTAAAGACAAGTAAAAAGTAATAAAAAATATACAGGTCCTTCTCAATAAATTTGCATATTGTGATAAAGTTCATTATTTTCCATAATGTAATGATAAAAATTAAACTTTCATATATTTTAGATTCATTGCACACCAACTGAAATATTTCAGGTCTTTTATTGTTTTAATACTGATGATTTTGGCATACACCTCATGAAAACCCAAAATTCCTATCTAAAAAAATTAGCATATTTCATCCGACCAATAAAAGAAGTGTTTTTAATACAAAAAAAGTCAACCTTCAAATAATTATGTTCAGTTATGCACTCAATACTAGGTCGGGAATCCTTTTGCAGAAATGACTGCTTCAATGCGGCGTGGCATGGAGGCAATCAGCCTGTGGCACTGCTGAGGTGTTATGGAGGCCCAGGATGCTTCGATAGTGGCCGAGCATGTTGGGTGTTGGGTCTTGCGTCTCTCAACTTTCTCTTCACAATATCCCACAGATTCTCTATGGGGTTCAGGTCAGGAGAGTTGGCAGGCCAATTGAGCACAGTAATACCATGGTCAGTAAACCATTTACCAGTGGTTTTGGCACTGTGAGCAGGTGCCAGGTCGTGCTGAAAAATGAAATCTTCATCTCCATAAAGCTTTTCAGCAGATGGAAGCATGAAGTGCTCCAAAATCTCCTGATAGCTAGCTGCATTGACCCTGCCCTTGATAAAACACAGTGGACCAACACCAGCAGCTGACATGGCACCCCAGACCATCACTGACTGTGGGTACTTGACACTGGACTTCAGGCATTTCCTTCTCCCCAGTCTTCCTCCAGACTCTGGCACCTTGATTTCCGAATGACATACAAAATTTGCTTTCATCCCAAAAAAAGGTACTTTGGACCACTGAGCAACAGTCCAGTGCTGCTTCTCTGTAGCCCAGGTCAGGCGCTTCTGCCGCTGTTTCTGGTTCAAAAGTGGCTTGACCTGGGGAATGCGGCACCTGTAGCCCATTTCCTGCACACGCCTGTGCTCCAGACTCAGTCCACTGCTTCCGCTGGTCCCCCAAGGTCTGGAATCGGTCCTTTTCCACAATCTTCCTCAGGGTCCGCTCACCTCTTCTCATTGTGCAGCGTTTTTTGCCACACTTTTTCCTTCCCACAGACTTCCCACTGAGGTGCCTTGATACAGCACTCTGGGAACAGCCTATTTGTTCAGAAATTTCTTTCTGTGTCTTACCCTCTTGCTTGAGGGTGTCAATGATGGCCTTCTGGACAGCAGTCAGGTCGGCAGTCTTACCCATTGCGGTTTTGAGTAATGAAACAGGCTGGGAGTTTTTAAAAGCCTCAGGAATCTTTTGCAGGTGTTTAGAGTTAATTAGTTGATTCAGATGATTAGGTTAATAGCTCGTTTAGAGAACCTTTTCATGATATGCTATTTTTTTGAGACAGGAATTTTGGGTTTTCATGAGCTGTATGCCAAAATCATCAGTATTAAAACAATAAAAGACCTGAAATATTTCAGTTGGTGTGCAATGAATCTAAAATATATGAAAGTTTAATTTTTATCATTACATTATGGAAAATAATGAACTTTATCACAATATGCAAATTATTTGAGAAGGACCTGTATATGGGGCAGAAGGCACCTCCTAGCGGTCTAACCAAACGGCAACCTCCCCGTCTCTCTCTTGAAACCAACACGGAAGTGAGTTAAACTGCAATTCATTGACAGGCCGCTTGAGGCGGGCTGCACAAGTGAGTCAAATCTGTATCTCCCCCATGTTAAAATTACCAACTTTACAGCAGAAAAAAACATGTTTAAAGCCTGGCTCTCTATGTGGCTTTGGTCTATACAGCTAATTTTGCCCTTCATAACAACTGTGAGGGGGGTGAATTTTTTTATAACTCATCCGTTTAGTTGATTAATATTTAAAGTTCTGCATAATTAAGGGCGTGGCCACTTGAGTGACAGCCGTTTGTCTGGTGTCTGTTAGCGTCGCCCTCGGCTAATTCCAGCAGCTGCTAAACTGCCATCTCTGCCGTGTTTGTGCTTTTTTCGGGATTATTTCATACAATTTAATGCTCGCATTATACCTTCGCCCACTCCGTTGGATTCCGTCGTTGTCAAGTATGGAGAGAACAACCAGCGCTGTATTTCCAGTTGTTTTCCTCGAGTGCACTAATGGATGTCTGCTTTTTGGAGTTTAGATTTAGATTGCATTTACTTGAACTTCTGAGGTAATGTCTTTGGTGTAACAGATTTTGAGATATTGAGAGGTGGCCAAAAGATTTTAAAAATGGACTGAATAAAGCTCTTTCACTGTCATATATGCGCATGAATCACTGTCACTGTCACTGTCAAGTTACTGCATTATAAGTTAATACATTTTAACTAGCAGATTAATAATAATGCATCACGATACACATAGTCTCACTTTTAGCTACATCTTTTGACTATTATAGTATTTCGAAGGGGAAAAACATGAACTTTAACAGTTGGCTTTACTTCTATAATCAGCTGCCACTTTAGAGCGAGGCCAGTACGTCCCGCCTCTTTGCCCATTTTCTGTTATCCGGGAGTGACGAGAGGTGACGCTCTGCCAAGATGGCGATGGTTGACCCCGCCCACTTTAGGCTTCAAAAACGCTCTTCAGAAACCTACGGGTTACGTCACGGACACTACGTCCATATTTTTTTTACAGTCTATGGGTCTAACCCTAACCCTACACCATACCTAAACCTACCCATATCTGTGCGTCTCATATTGACGCTAAAGGGTTCCATGTGCGTTCAATATAGACGCTTTGGCAAAGTGTCAGAATATGACGCCCTAGGATGAGAATGCGTTGCAGTCGTCCACAGTTGTTCCTTGTCTTGGTTATTAGTATCCCCAGGTGTCTCGGATTTACCACGCCCCCTTGTTATCTTGTTTAGCTTGTCTGCTTGTGTATTTATACCTCTGTGTTTCAGTTGTGGTTTGTCGGTCGTTGTTGTTTGTAGCTGTTTCCTGTTCCTGTCCTGAGTTCTGTGGTCTGAGTTCATGTTCTGTTGTTTTGTTCTCCATTACCTGTTTGTTTATTAAATTAATGCTTGCACTTGGATTCTCTCCGCTTCGCTCCTGCCTCAACATTACAGCAGTGTTATTAGTCCAGTTTTATTTAATGTTATGATTAATAATATTTTTATGAATAGACAGAAGGATTGGGTCAGCTCTGTATTCAGATGATGGGGCCATCAGGACAAGAGGACAGGGGGACGAGATCCCATAAGGCCAGAGCCGGCCCGAGCCTTTTGGGGGCCCTAAGCAGAATTTGATTTGGAGGCCCCCTTCCACCACGCGGAGTCACCTGTGCTTGACGATTATTGACACAAGTGTTACCTATAATGTTACATTATAAATGAATACAGTGAAGTTATGCATTAATACAAAATAAATACTTAATAAAAAATAGATACTAAAAAAGTTTTAACTTTTACTTTAGGCCTACTCTTTTACTAACTCTTTGAAACTTCTGAAAACAAACTGTCATAAAACATATTAAATAAATTGTTTATTTATTAAATAAAAAAATGTGCAATCTTCAACTACAAAATAGACAAACAAGCTGGAACTTACTGACACTGGAACATTCACTTCAACAAGTACAGCAATGCTAGCTGGCATCATTACACCTAGAAGGTTAAGTTCCCCTTCGGCTGTTTTCTTCAACTTAAACCGATATCTATCAATACGTGAAATGCACCTAGATAAATGTATATTAATGGGAGACATTTCACTGTTGATGGCGGGGATTTAGCTCTGGTGATGGCTTGTAGGCTATAAGATCATGACTAGCTGTACCTCAAGTGAGTACAATTTGTACTGCACAAAACATACTGTAAATAATCATGCAAACATACCTTTATCTTGCTCTTTTTTCTCCTCTGTCTTTTTCTTCTTTCTCTTTTCGGCACCAGAGGTTTATGTCTCTTGTCTAGTTTATGCGCATGACTCAAATGCTGGCAGACACAGCAGCAGTTGTTGGCAGGTATTGATCATGAAATCAGAATTGTATTGTCTTGACTTATTAATTAATTTATTAGTCACTTGTTTAAGTTATTTAATATGTAAAAAACAAAACAAAACAAAAACACCACTCGATTGGGGGCCCCTGGTGGAAGTAAAATCAAGAAAACAATAGGAAAGGTACAACAATGGTCGTATAGTTGGGGCTTTAAGCTTTCTCCAAGCAAGTCTTGCCATATGATATTTACCAGGAAGAAAGGGATAGACAAACAGAACATACAATTAAATGGCAACAATATGGAAACATTAGATCATTTTAAATATTTGGGTATGTGGTTAGACCAAAAGGGAACATGGAAAATACACATTGAAAAGATGGAATCAAAATGCAAGAAAGTCATAAATTTAATGAGAGCAGTAGTGGGGAAAGACTGGAGAGCAAATAAACAGTGATTAATGTATATTTACAAGGATCTAATGAGGTCAACAATAGATTATGGATGTTATGTATATGGAGCAGCAGCTAAAACATATTTATTGAAGTTGGATAGAGTTAGTAAAGCATTGAGGTGGATTAGTGCTAGTGTAATGAGATCAACACCAATCAAAGCAATCCAGGTTGAGTTAGGAGAAGTGTCCCCAGACCTGAGAAGAGATAAACTCATGCTTACATACTGGAGTCGCTTACGTGGATGTGGATATGAAAACCATGCAAAGAACTGTAACAGGTGTGGTTAGGTTATGGGCCAGGACGACTCACAAGATGACTTCTTTTTCACAATTTACTGGCTCCTGTAGAACACAATGCACATTAATTGCCTTCTGGCTTCCTCTTACTGCATCTCTGCTTCCCTCATCAGTGCAAAACGGGATTGAGAACTTTATGTATTTAAAATACATTACAAATACATTACTTCAACATTACATTGGGTATTTTGCTCAGAGTGCACATTACTCATAGAAAGCCATTAACACTCTCCAGAAAATATTAAACATTAAATGCAGCAAATCCATAAACACAGCACATATGTTTCCTTAAAGAAAATAGCATAACAGCAACACCGTGGGCTGAATAAAAAGTGTGTGATAACAGAGACAACAGAAATTACATTAATAAACAAAAGGAAAACGCATACCTGTAGAACACAATGCACATTAAAGTCGGCATGAAATCAAATTTGAGAAATCTTCTTTTTATATGTAATATTGTAGTGTTTATTATAAATGATTTATCTGTACACTTCATTATTTTTTTAAAATTCATGTACCCTTATAATCTTTAATCAAATACATTACCCTTCCCTCCCCCCTCGAAACGACCTCTCTTCTCTTCCGGTCACGTGCAATGGCGAAAGGGTGCGGCCAGAGCCGATGAGGGTGCGGCTATCGGAGCACAGCCTCTCAGAGAACCTGTCAGTGTCAGTGTCCTCCAACGATCCAATCAATTCCCCGAAGGACGGAATCAAGCCCCGCCCTACATTTTTTCAAATTCCAGAAGCCGTTTCACTCGAATATACGTCACAGCAAGGAAAAAAATGACAAGCTCAACTTCCGTTTCATGCCGACTTTAATTGAGATGGTGCTCGATGCAGAGCCAAATGGGAGGAGCTACAGCTCGAGCTCCCCCTTTTCTGGAGCTCCAGCTCCACCCTGTATATATAAATATATGACCTACCCCAACCCCGTCCCTAAACCTACCCGTCAATGGGGTTAATTCCATTTATGAGTCTTCTCCTACCATCCTAGGAAAACAAATATCACTCCCCAGATGTAGATCTACATTTTTGCATGGAGCTCCAG